>ML058386.1:1360288-1477756 GCA_003013855.2 Liriodendron chinense
GTGTAGTGGTGCAAGTCGTAGAAAGGGACGCGAGTGGGCAAGATGCAGAGCTGCCTCCAATCCAAGAGCAAATAGATGAAATCATTCAGGTCCAAGAAGACACAGCTAGAGAGGTCAGAGAAATAAAAGAAGCATTGTGGCTCTAGTCACCCAGGGGGCAGTCAGAAGCCCAACCGTTCCCTTTGGACAACCACTGGGAGATTCACAGGATACAACAGGAGAACCAGTAGCCGTAGAACCACAAATTCACCCAGGGAATGTTGCATTCAAGCGTGCACCGCCGCAACCATCTCATGCCACGAAAGAAGAGTTGTCCCAGACAGTCGCGAACCTGATGCGTCAGGAAAGAGAAAAGGAGAAGAGAGGAAAATATATATATCGGATATCGTATCCGTCCGAAGTCAACGAAATCCCGTTCCTTGACGACTTTAAGCATCCCGACTTCCCACAATTCGACGGCAAAGGGTCAGCAGAAGAACATATGACCTAATTCTTGACGGTGCTAGGGAATTTGTCCGTAATACCTCAATATTGCCTACGATTGTTTGGGTCGACGCTGACTGGAAAGGCCTTTCAATGGTATATGTCATTACCCGTAGGGTCTATCAAGACCTGGGATCAGATGCAAGATTTGTTCATTTCCAAATTTTTCTCCACTGAGCGAGAAGTCTCGCTGACGGATTTAGCCTTAGTCCATCAGAGGCAAGGAGAGTCAGTCGAGGCGTTTATTGACAGATGGGGAGCCATAACGGCGCAATGCGGAGAGTTGCCTCGCGAGCTTGAGCAAGTCAAGATGTGTACTCAAGTCATGGACGTAATAATCTCATTCGGTTTATCCGGACACAATTTCTCAACGTTCAGGGACCTAGCGACAAAGGCCCATATGGTAGAGGAAGCCACGCTAAGAACGCAGTTCAAAGCGAAGAGACCGAAGCGTGAGATCGGGAAGACGGTCACATCAAGTTACATCGACAAGAGCAAAGCCTCGAAAGATCGAAAACGGTCACATCCAAAACACGAGATTAAAGGCAAGCCAGCGGAAACTCAGTTCAGAGCCGAAGGGCCACGAAAACTGAAAAAGATGATGATTGTCGTACGGGGCAGGGTAGAAGGATGTTACTCGTTTGACCCGGAAGACCTTATCCCAATAATGGAACGCCTAGTCGAAGAAGGGGAACTACAGTTGCCAGAACTGATTCGACCAGAGGAAGAAGGACAAACGGATACCCCCAATTATTGTAAGTATCATCGAAGCTTGGGACATGAGACGGGAGAATGCCTCATCTTGAAAGGGAAAGTGCAGAGACTGATCAACCAGGGTATCATTAAGCTAATGACAGAAGAAATCAGTCGGGTTACGTCAGCTGTAGTGACAATAGCACCTGCGATACCACCAGTTCATGATGAAAGACTGGTACAAACAACAATGGTACAGGCTGTCGAAGAAAGTGAATCGGCAGGACACGACGTCGAATTGTTGGCGATCCGAGAGCAAGTCAGCAAATTGGTCCAAGCCCATAGGGAGCTATCCAAACAGATGGAAAAAGTTCAAGCGGCTTTAGCCATCTTGATCTCACAAAAAGCGACCCCTAGTACCGCTCTACCTGTCCGACAGTTGGAAGAAGAAGCACCGAGAGCAGCCCGTAATGTTGTTGAAGTAAGACAACAGAGCCACACTGAACAAATAAACGTGCGTATGTCGGGTTCAGACTCCATGATCCCATACGAACTGCTAGGCAATATCTCTTTCACCCTTCGTAACCTGGCTGCAGAAGTTCGCATGATTGAGCAATCCATTTCGGAAACACGATCTCAAGCAGAAAAGTCAAGACACAAAATGAGAAAGAGGACAGCGGGTAGACGTAAGAAAGAACCCAAGAAACCGAAAACGACCGAATCCAAGGCATGAGGCAAGAGACCAGTGTAATGAGGGCCACAAGACAAGGGCAAAGAACCTCATAAGTCGCGGCACATGACAATCAGTGAGCGAGATGAAAAGAACGAACCGTATACATTTGACATCAAAGACCTTGTCCCAATTAAGGAGCGACTAATCGAAGAAAGATAATTGCGACTCCCAAAGTTTGTTCGACCAGCAGAAGTAAGACGCGTGGATGATTCCCAACTATTGTGATATCACAGATGCATAGGCCATAAAACCGAGCAATGCTTCGTTCTGAAAGGAAAGATACAAAAGATGATAAACTAAGGCGTCGTCAGTTTGAAAATGGAAGGGTCCAATGGAACCCCGACCAGTACGGTTCTAATAGATATCACTTAGGAAGAACTCCATTTCCTAAACTGCAATAATCGTGAACGTTTACAAATAGTTCTGGTAGTTTATAAAGTAAAGAGGAATATACTTATGTTCCCTCATGCATCTATTTCATCTGTATACTATGCTTCATACTTGTTTACATGTTCACTCACATCATACTGTTGTGCATATGAATATAAAATGTTCGTAGAGCTCTTCTTAATGACAGGTACCATAGTCGAAGAATATTAAAGAATCGACTCCACGAATCATCAACCGACTTATTATATCCTCATCAGACCAGTCGAATCAGGGAGAATATCTTATAGAAAGTCTACGCGAATCACAACATCCCCATATTATGGTATCTTTGTCACAGGTTCTCATATTAAGTATCCTGGTATTCTGGCATTCCTCTACTTAATAGGAAAATACTTTAGAATTGATGGATTCTCATATATATGTATATGTAGTTCTACATGAAGATGACCGGGATACTGTATTATTATCGATCTCTCATACTTATGCACAATGTTTTATATGAAGATAATCGGAACATCGCTATCTATATCCAGCTTTCGTATTATGTCATGGATCTCCCATCATTATCGCATTATTCTTCTACTGTATATGAAGATAAGTCACGGTTGGGAATCTCCTGCATACATATGTATACATACGGCCTTATATGAAGACGATTAGGGCATTCTATTATGTATCACTTCACCTTGAACATATCGACAACTTCCTCTTATGAAGAACTTTGCGACAAGAATATGCAATTAAAGATTATGATCAGACGGGTATTCGGCACGGATTCCTAAAGCACAAGATTTGTCTCATTAGAATGAAGTGGTCTTACAAAGTGATGAGCCAGAAGCACTAAGGGCAAGCCCCAATATGTTATGAGAAATTCAAGTTTATAAGAAGAAGCACTGGGGGCAAGCCCTAATATATTATCAAAATCTCAAGTCTGCAGAAAGAAATGACTGGGGGCAGGCCAGGAAGGATGACAGATAAACCCAAAAACACGGAGCTAAAAGAAAGTTTCGAGCTTATGACACTAACGTCTCTCGAAAGCGATGACCCAAGGGTACGCAGGTTAAGTAAAAAGGGAAGTATTATTCTTATGGGTTCTTCCATTTTTATGCTTTGATATACTTAGTTTACATTAAATTCACACATAATACATCATTTTATGCATACTAATTTCAAACACATAACACCAAGTAGTGGTTTAGCAAAAGAATCATTGTCATCATTTTAGATCATGAAGCATGCAGCTAACATGTTCTGATGTCAATTACATCGGATACAAGTGACATTTAGGTATTCAGAACAGCTATCTAATACCACTTTTGTCTGACAATGACCGTAAAAAGCAAAAGAACAGAATTACAGCTTCTCCAGGCATCCTGTTATGAACTTCATCACATCTTTCCGCGTTGCCTCCATGGTGGCCTTTGCCTCCGTTAGCGTCAGCGCCGGATTCGAAATATCACGAAATTCAATATCTAAGTCTGCCATTTGCTTGCTTGCCGCTTCTCTTTCACTCTCGAGTTGTGTGACCTCAACACAGTTCTGATTAATGACAAGATCAAGACAGGCAACCTCAAGATTTATGGCCATTTCTTCCGCTTGTAGCCGCGCGATCTCAGATCTGACATCAGCAAGATGATTAATACACCCACGACGTTGAGTCTCACTATCTTCTAAGGTTGTTCTAGCATTAACCGCTGAATGTTCTCGTTGCTCTACAACAGGCCGCAAAGAAGACAGCACTCGACGTTTCTCTTCAGCCGTAGGGTCAGGTTCAATCCGATCAGTCATAATAACCTGCGCAACAGAATCCTCGAAAGAAGAAATGCGACAGACTATTTTGGATACATCAGGCCCGATTACTCTTGCACAAGCTTCTAATGCCTTCACCCCTGCTCCTAGTGTATGCCACTCGTTTGGCTTAGCCAACGCCTTTGAAATGTTGGATAGTAGACCCCTCAGTACACTCTGTCCGAAACAGTCTAAATGATCCTAACAAGGAACGTCGAATGCTCCGTGGGCAGCCACCTCAGAACTGGCAGTAACTGCAACGAAAAGAGCAAAGCAAGTATTTAATGAAATGATAAGTATGGAAAAAGAATACATTAAGGATCTATGAAAGAACCGTACCGGTAGATGAGTCAACGACGGGTTTCGAGAAATCTGTAGTATATGTCGTCGCATCAGTGAACGACTCAATAGTCTCGGTCAGTAGCATCGAGGTCACATCCAGAAGTTCAGTAGTATCGCTATCAGTATCGATCATTTCAGTTACCACCGGCGACTCTGCCGTACCCTCAACACTGGAAGCACCAGGGGCCATAGATACAGTCGTGTCATTCCCTGGCATAGTGGACCCTTGCAGATTATCCTCTCCAATCAGCCCAGCCTGCTCTCTCACGCCAGCATGGTCTGATATTTCATTCGCCGGCCCAGTCGTCGTTGGGTCATCTTCACTAATTAATCGACTGGCACCCTTATCACCGTCAATCACCAGAAGACATGTGAACCCGGCTTCTTGAGACCATTTAGCTAAAGGTATTCCGAAAGTATGCCAGCCATCCAACGTAGTATCCTCTTTACGATGGTCAATTGACACACTCAGGGAGATCGTATGCTTAATGCTCGACGATAAATACGCTTTAACCTGCTCTCTATAATAACCCAATCCGTCAGCGAAGACCTCTGTCAGCCCTGGAGGAGGAATACAGAGTGGATCATCAATAGAACTATTGTTTCGGACCAGAGCATACTGATGTACCCACCGTCTCAGCCAACTATAAGGATCGCTAGTCTTCCGATAAAGGCCAGGAAGCATGAACCTCGCGCCTGTTCGCGTCATCGAAAGTTGATGCCATATCCACTCCCAGTGAGTAGGACATATACCGTACGCCCGCTCTACTTTAGTTACATCTGGTAACATCATCGGAACGCCTTGATCGTACCCAAATTTCCTGGCAAACAGACTAGGGTAATAAGGTTCTCGCCAGAACTCTATTCCTTCGCGCAGCGGAAGTGAGGCAGTACGAATAGACACCAAAAATTCCCTATCAGTGGCATCCACAGAATGTTCATCATCAATGACTTCTCGATCTTCCCCAGCATCAGAAACAGGAAAGTGGTAGAAACAAATCTCCACCCAACTGCCAATTTTGGAAGCTATCCAATCAGACGACTGTGTTATCATGTTAAGTTTCTATAGTGATAAAGAAGTGCGTGATCGGCGTGGAGATACTGGAGGAGATCCACTCCATATGTCCACGAGAAATATATGCCCAACCATCCGCAGAGGAAATGCCATGGGCAATAAGCTGCGTTCATCCCTCGCCAGGGTTGATCTTTGTTACTCACAATATTGTCAAAAGCCCTATATACACTGCATAACACCGGCGGTGCTAGAGAAAATTGACGACCATTTGTAAGAGCTCCCACCACGACGAAGCAAGAAACCCTGACACCATCAGCACTCTTGGAGCTAGGCAACATAACCGCCGACAACCAGTATGCTAAGAATCCTGCCAGTTCACAAGACGGTGTAAGCTCATTCGGATTGCGAAACTTTTGTTCAAAACGTTCCTTCATTAAAGCCTGATCTTCGGGTAAGATCTCATACTCTTCGTAATTAATGCTGCGAGGAGAAAGAAGTGCCCATGTCAGAAACAAAGAAATTAAAGTATGTAGAGCACGAAGTACAAAAGAAGGCATCGAAAGAAGTATTACTTCATCCTCTGGCTGAAGTAGATCAACCAGTCGTCATAGTGAATCTTCGTAATATTGTCGAACTGCGACAACTCAACAAACAGCTCAAGACAAGCCTTTGAATGATTAGCATCTCGAGGACTTTTGAGCCGAAACGAAGACAGCTCTTCATCAATTGGAACGTATTCCTGATAATATTCTCCTATCACAGACAACCCAGCCATCATCCGGAGATCCCATAAGGTTATGCTCATCTCTCCATATGGAAAGTGGAGCGAATTGGTAACGGAAGACTAGTAGTTCAAGAAGCTTCGAATAATTATTGGATCTCGAGAGAAATGTTCAGAGGTCGCATCGATAGCTTGATACAGGCCGACTTGTTTTAAAATCCTCTCATGACGGATCAAAATCTCTTTTGCCCACGGCTCATAACCAACTCGCTCATTCAAATGACCCCGCGTACGAAAGCTCTTCATCGCCCACATTGTCGCCTTGTCCATGTGTCGAAACCTTTGCTGCACTGTCTCAAAATAATGGACTGGAGAAGGAGTGTGAGGATTACCAGTAGGCACAAGGAAAACCATTTCTTTCGAGGAACCTACCCGCTGTTCTCTCCCATCGTCGACCAGTATGGTAGTTAACAACTGCTCGGGGGCAGATGTCCACCTCTCAACTCCATAGAACTGAAAAGGGCCTTGAACGTTGGATGGTTCGATGCTCGGGAAGGGCTTGTGCCTTGTAAAGAGATTTTTCATGCAAGATGACTCGGTCTATATAAGGGTTGACGATGGAGAAACCGCATGTCGTAATGATCTTGTTCCTATTCCAGTCGATCTTCATCCGCTCATTCTTCGGATCAACGAGCTGTGGTGATTGCTCCGCCTGGTCAACTTCCTCAGCCGGCTTCTTACCTCGATTTCGTCTCTTCTTCTTCCGATCTTCCTGATCATCCTCGGAATGTCGGTCGTGCACGCTAGAAGGACCTGCCCCAACAACATTGTCAGTATCAGTGAACTGACGACACCAGGCAGACCATTCCCCTTCAATCCCTCGCGTCGGAGGCTCAGATGTGGTTTTATCCACATAGATACGCAGTAATACCTCACGGGAGAGTTGCCTAATTCGATCAGAGAAATCATTCACTTCGGATTCGATTGTCTCAAAGGATTGTGAACGACACTCTACCAAAGACGGGTTAACAGTATCTCCAGTTACCCTCTTCTTCCCGCGTCGTACAGACGAAGAGTCGGAGACTTGCAATTTGGAAGCTTCACTGGAAGATCCTGCTGCTGTCACCATGGTTCACTACAATAAGGTAAGCATCGCATCATTCAATCACGGATTTCACACACAAAATACGTCAGTAAACACATGCATAAAGTCATGACCCACAACAACATGTTGATAGTGGAATTCGATCGTACATTTGACAAACAAGCGCGCACATATCATAGCGCAGCAAATACAGTAGCAGCCCTACACCCGGAGTGCGTGTGAATTCGCACTAACCCCAAATGATGCATGCGCGCCCGCTCGGAAGTGCACATCATAGAACCACTTAAAGGAGAAGTTGCGAGCCATAAAAGACCAACATAAGCAACATATTATGAGCCCTGAGCACTAAGTCCCAATCATATTCGAGCATTAAGCGAGACAGCTGCAAACGGCATCAAATTCGGTCGAGAACAGGGCCGGATGCATGAGTTTTCACCAAGGGCGAAGGAAAATTCTAGAATTCAGAAAATTTCACTAAGTAGTGGAGTTACATGCGCCCAAGCCAATGCCCCAGGCGCATGTGACCCCACATCTGCCCATTCCATGTAAATGGAGGTATATGTTCATAGCATGTGACCCCACATGCGCCCATATTCACTTCACCAAAGAGAAGCTCACATGCGCCTACATTATGAGAGGTTTCCACACATGCATTTGTGCTGTGGGTACATGCGCTTAGCCCCATAACACTCCCACATGCGCCTGGCTCTCAACGTATTCTCACATGCGCCTAAGCTATCTCCACATGCACTTGAAGCGAAAGGCATGCGCTTAAGAGCTAAATCCCATGCTCCCATTATCAGTCGTACGGCACATGGGCACATGGGAGAACCACATGCGCCTACTCCCTCATGAGAAGTTCTCTCACCTCTTAAAATTTGGTTTTCTTGATTCGAAAATGCGCAAATGACTCAGTGAGTCCACTATTTATACTTGAGCCTGGGGACCGGTGCACCGCACTGGCCTGAAGTAAGCATCCATCGCAACGCACCGGGGGGGCACTTGTTGGGGCTCAAATTCGCACCCATTATTAAAACAGTATTCGATGATCCATCTACGATGAGTTGAACTGATTTCTAGATCTGAAATACTTGAAAAATGCCAGTGCAACCCTAACATGCGCGATCGTGACCGAAACCTACAAATGTCATTTCAGGGCGGAATCGGTCATGCAGATCAATGCCAAATGATCCGAAATGCCCTAAAACCCTTAACCTGCAAGTTTTAAAGTCGCGCGATGCATATCCTTACCTGCGCACACCGAAATGCATTTTGCCAGTCTAGAGCTGACCCAAAGGGCCCGAAAGCCTATAGGTACCATTTTGGGCTGGAATTAGACATGTGGATGGCCGCCAAATGATCCGGAATGCCTGAAAAACCTTAAGTAGCAAGTTTGAAGTCCTTGCGATGTATATTTCTACGTGCACGCTTCCCGGAATAATATTCTTGTACAAATAGCCGATCGGAGGGTCCAAATTGGTAAGGAACTACCAAAATTCACAGCAGATGACCATCGGTACCCCACCCCATTCATTCAGGAGGTCGATCATGGCGTAAAAGTGGCTTGGCGTCAGTGACCTCAGTCTCCGAAAAGGTAAGCCCCCTTTGGAGGTCGCCCGTCGGAGCCTAAAACCTGAAATATTCTAAGTGTTGGAACATGCATTTGCCCACTCTCTTTCCACATGTGAATGCTATGAGGAGACATGCATTTGCCCTCTCACCACATGCGTATGAGAGCTCTGTCTCTCCCTTTTTAATATTCTAAATAAAATGAAAAAAATACAAAAACCATGAAAATAATCTAAGTGGGACGACATGCGGCCAATGCAGAGGCCATATGCGCCCGTACCAGGGGCACATGCTGTTAGTGCACTTTTCCGTGGCTTACTAGTGCACCTTGTTTGTCAATCACTTACAGCAGTGAGTCTTGTGTCGGTTGAGCCCAATGAAGACAAAGACCGAAGACTCAAGACGTCCAGCTGCATCTAGGAAGAAGATTCAGGTATATGAGATGCCTTGGTGCCTTAACCTTGACCAAAACCTATCCCCTTTGTATCCTTGATGACCTTGACCATATTTAGAACCCTTTAGGCATCATTGATAGGCCCTAGGTGTCTCTTTTTATCACCCTAACCTTGGCCTAAAACACCAAGCTGAAACATGAGGAGTTCAGTTTTATGGAGGGGAGAACCAGGCTGGTCCGACCGGTCATGACCGGTCGGCCAGCAGCCCTGCTGCTTTGCATAAGGACAGCCGACCGGTCATGACCGGTCGGCCTTCACATGGCATGTGGATCAGCAAGCCTGACCGACCGGTCAAGACCGGTCGGCCTTCACATTCGGCCTGGAGTTGTTTTTAGTCCAGCAGAGGGGTCCGACCGGTCATGACCGGTCGGCCTGGTGCATTAGGCCTGTCCAGAAGAGGGGTCCGACCGGTCATGACCGGTCGGCCCATGTTTATGGCCTATGCACTTGAAGTTCTCCAGCAGGGGGCTCCGACCGGTCGGGACAGGTCGCTTTATGACCGTTTTTTGCCCGTTTTATGACCGTTGGGGCTATGTTTTGCTACATATAGTGCTCCGGTTTTGGGCATTTGCAGAGGGATTTTTGAGGAAGGAAAGCCACCATTGAAGGAGTTCTTTTGAGGCTTATTCCTTGACCTATGGAAGGCATCTTCCTTGTGCTTTAACACAAGATTAAGAGCATTCCAAGCTCATGAAGAAGATGACCTTCATCCCCTCTTGATCTCTAGAGTTAGGAAGCTTCTTGATTGGCAAATCCATGTCCTAAACTCGAAGATGAGATCGTTGTAGGTAAGAGACTCTAGGCAACCCATTCCCACTAAGTTGTAGAGCTCTTAAACCTATCCTCCTAGCACCTTGGGCATTTCAAGGCATCGCATGCAAGGTGTTTGATCGAATGTGGCTGAGGCATTGGCAACGCAACGGCGGCACGATCAAGGGAGCAAAGGGGAGCTGATTGAAGCACGGGAGAGCGGAGATCAAGCAACCCAATCCGGCGCTAAACAAGGGGCTCATCCGACAAGTAAGTTGTCTTATTTGAGAGTCCACTTTAGAGTTTGTTTTCGAACTCGACCTAGGGACGTTAGTTGTTCCTTGGCCCGTCAGCCGGGCCTAAACTAAGTCTCCAAGGGGGAGCCTCCGACACGGGAGTGAACGTGCGATTGGGTTGAGAGTTAGCCCTTGGTTCAAAACTCCGGTGACGGTTGAGAGGTGAACCGATAAAACCTCCGTGTAAAGGTTGAGAGGTGAACCTCATTTAAAACCTCCGATAGTGAATGCCGGTGTGCTCAAAGGGGTTGAGTACTTGAACCGGGAGTGGAGTAGACACGTAGTCGAACCACTATACATCCTTGTGTTTGTGATTGTTATTGAGCACATTGATATCTTTGCATTGTTAGTTTAATTGCTTAATTATGAATGATTGATATGAATGCATGCTAGGCACTTTTTAGGCATCCTTGCACAAGATGTACCTTCACTACTTGTGTAGACTTGAGCTCATTGATCCAATCTCATAAGTCTACACAAGGTGCATAGGTTAGTAGCTTAATTAGTTGTATCATTTTCTTACCTATGCATGCTTAGACTAGGGTTGGTTATTGCTTAACTCTTGCTAGTCTTGTGATTGGACCCACCAAGGCTTGGAAGCCAAGGTGTTCTTGCTTACCTAGCATAAACTTGTTGAATTGCATAAGTAGGCGAAAAGAATTTTAAAAAGGTCCTATTCACCCCCCCTCTAGGTCCATAGACATATCTCCGAGTATCTCTACAGGCGGTAAAACCGCAATTTCACATGCGCCCACACCAAGCCACATGCGCCTGATGCATGGTGACATGCGCATGATCCCTATCACATGCGCATGACTCCTCTCTCTCCAAATGCATGCGCATGCCCTCCCTTTTGCAGACAACAGGTGCTAGGTACCCGATACCCGATTAACATACTATAAATACCCCACTCTTCTAAATCAGGAGAGGCTTCATTTTCTGGAAAGGATCATCAGAACAAGGTAAAAATCCTTGCCGGAATCCTCCATGGGCTATTCACATGCGCCCATACCTCATCAGATGCCATCGCCGGAAAGGGATTTCTCCCACCGGAAGGAGGAGATTCAAATTTCTCCAAAGTCGCATAACATGCACCCATACTTTGAAGGGGAAATGTGCAAAAATGCACTAAGTGGTATAGTCACATGCACCCATGCCCATAATATAGAGTGGAGAGGGACATGCGCCCATCTTTCTCCTCACTCCCTCATGTCATATGCGCCCAAGTGCGCCCAAGTGGAGAGGGACATGCACCCATCTTCCTTCTGTTCACTCTCTCTCCTCACATGCGCTTGGGATGGGATCACATGCACTCAACTTAAGATCAAATGCGCCCATACCCCATGGGAGATGCGCCTGGACGCTGATGGGGAGGTGGGGCCTTCTGTGATGTGGCCCGCCTTTGATGTGGCCAGCATTCCGATCAAGAGGACGCTCCTAGACACACATCAATGCCCTCTAGTCATCCCTCGGACCGGATTCGCCAACGAACGATGTTAGGTGGGCCAAATCGGCAATTTGGTAAAAAAAGGCCAACACTTGGCCAATATTGCAAACCTCAGAAACCCTTCCGAAAGAGCCGAAAATGGCCGAAATCGAGAGGAATATGGCGGAATTTGACCGAACTCGAGAGGGAGACTTCTCTCCGCCATAACATGATATATCATAATCATGCACTGTAACGAGGTTATCTAAACCCAGGAGCCCCGAATACCCTAATTAACTGGTCAGCAGGCCCACTACTTAGTCATTTTCAGCCTTGGGAAGTGCCCTATCGGCTCGGAAATTGACCCATGCTAAACAAATCGAAATGCGATCGCACTGCGATCCTCGTGGACATAATCCGCCCCTATCCAAAGACGATCGTGACAGGTATTCACCAAATCCTCTGATCAGATCATAAACAGGCCCTAGGAAGTGCCTTGATGGCCCAAATATCTACTAATGCCAAGTGAAATCAATCACGATCGCAAAGACGCGAGGGCAAAATATCGATGACACAAAGATATATACGAAGCAGATTGATCAAATTAAATTCATAATTTGTCTGATACACTGAACATCTAGCATAAATGCAATCCTCTCTCGAGCATGCATAAAGCATAGTTACTTTGTATTGTACTCATTTGCTTTCATTGCATGAATTCATTTCATCCCGGATCGAGATACGAAATTAAATCGAAGGGGATTATGGTTGTTATCGAAAACCGTAATCAAAGAGTTCTAAAAACGTCTGAAATGCTTCATCGTTAAGATCAGTTGATGTACGTCCTGTCCAAGACGGGATCAGTCAGTTGAGTGGCTCAGGTAATGAGTGCCTTTCAGCAAGTCACCCGTCCCATCGGAGACGGTCACTGGCCCTGGTTGCAGTAAGTGGACGCTGTGGAGTGTATTTCTGAAAGTCATATCGTCCATAGAGACGCGTCATGACACTAAGATATACGACTCGGTCGAAACCCTGTTTGCACAAAGACCCCATGGAGTGCCTTCCAGCAAGTCACCCGTCCCATCGGAGACTGTCACTGGCCCTGGTTGCAGTAAGTGGACGCCGTGGAGTGTATTTCTGAAAGTCATATCGTCCATAGAGATGCGTCATGACACTGAGATATACGACTCGGTCGAAATCCTGTTTGCACAAAGACCCCAAGGAGTGCCTTCCAGCAAGTCACCCATCCCATCGGAGACTGTCACTGGCCCTGGTTGCACTAAACGAAAACTGTGAAGTGTATCCCTGAAAGTCATATCGTCTATACAGACGCGTCATGACACTAAGATATATGACTTGGCTAAAATCCCTGGTTGCTACTCAACTAGGAACGCCCGAGGAGTATGGGACCATCATCTAACTGGTCTTAACAATGGCTTAGTCAATAATAAATCCTAGACTTGGTCTCTACTACCATGAACTCGAGACTATAATCCCTAATGATTTAAACTACTTGCGCGATCTATCTGAGCTTCATTCCTTTAATATTCCATCTATTGTGTAACTGCAATTCATAGTCAAATCTTGTCGCTTTGTGCGGTGGTTTTCGCCCGTAACGGTTTCCACGTAAAAATCTATGTGTTGTCTACGCTGTGCTTTATTTATATTTATGCTCTTTTAATGCTTTATTTAATTCATTTATGATACATGCATGCATTTACTTCTGCCTTCTAATCAAGGGTGATCATCCGTTGATGTAATCGAGGGTTCGTGACCAGTTCACAACCCGAAATGTAAAAGATCTCGGAATCTCTGGAATAAAATTCACCTCGCGGTGCTTTCTGGTGTATACTTTGTGATTGCTTATGATTGTCTATGAATGTCTCTATACTCAGAATTCCCCCAGAATAATGAAACACAGGAAAAAGACTGCTGACGAGCAGTTCGATTTTTCTAATCTCTAACAAACTGGCGACTCTGTTGGGGACTTGAATAATACCAGAATCTCTGGTTATCTCTGAGTAAAGAAACATCCTAAGATAAATCGTTCACAAACACAGATGTATGCGTAAGAAAGTTCCACTAGGAGAAATGTTCGGCACCTTTACGAGCGCCAAATTGGCGACTCTCAACGGGAACGTTCTTCCCTTTATCTTTAAAGTAAAATTTTTCTAAAAGAATTTCAAAATCTCACATGACATGCATATGATTCGTACTTATATGCTTTTGTCAATCATTGAGCCATATCACGATTGGTAAGGATGCATCTTCTCTCCTTTCAAAGGTGCTGGGTGTTCTAATATGCATATGACTGTGCAGAGAAAGATAGAAAGACAAAAAGACAGAAAAGAATCAACCATCAAAACTATAAAAATGGCAACCACTATGGTCTTCCTAGCTTCTGGGGGATTTTACTTCCCTCACCTCGTGACAGCAGAAACAATGATTCCCGAAGCCGATTGGCAACTTGTCCAGAGATGCCGATCACCAAAGAAAGCCGAAAGCAGACAAGTGACTTCAGTTAAAGTAGAAACAGTGAAGACACAGAGCAGTGTGAGGAAACAGTGGAAGCCGGTCCGTAGGAATGAAACCCGCATTGCTATCAGAGCTACTGTGTCACGCAGGCCAGAATTCTCCTTCGTTGCTGTCGATTTCCCGGTAATGACGGGAACAACACTACCAGTCAAAACACCGAACCAATTCACTATCCAGGGATTGACTGAGACTGCAATGAAGGCATGCTCTACTGAAACCAATATGACCAGGGCTAGACCACATCGAGTGCAAGTTGCAGTGGTGCAAGTCGTAGAAAGGGAGGCGAACGGGCAAGATGCAGAGCTGCCTCCAATCTAAGAGCAAATAGATGAAATCATTCAGGTCCAAGAAGACACAGCTAGAGAGGTCAGAGAAATAAAAGAAGCATTTGTGGCTCTAGTCACCCAGGGGGCAGTCAGAAGCCCAACCGTTCCCTTTGAACAACCACTCGAAGATTCACAGGATACAACAGGAGAACCAGTAGCCGTAGAACCACAAATTCACCCAGGGAATGTTGCATTCAAGCGTGCACCGCCGCAACCATCTCATGCCACGAAAGAAGAGTTGTCCCAGACAGTCGCGAACCTGATGCGTCAGGAAAGAGAAAAGGAGAAGAGAGGAAAATATATATATCGGATATCGTATCCGTCCGAAGTCAACGAAATCCCGTTCCTTGACGACTTTAAGCATCCCGACTTCCCACAATTCGACGGCAAAGGGTCAGCAGAGGAACATATGACCTAATTCTTGACGGTGCTAGGGAATTTGTCCGTAATACCTCAATATTGCCTACGATTGTTTGGGTCGACGCTGACTGGAAAGGCCTTTCAATGGTATATGTCATTACCCGTAGGGTCTATCAAGACCTGGGATCAGATGCAAGATTTGTTCATTTCCAAATTTTTCTCCACTGAGCGAGAAGTCTCGCTGACGAATTTAGCCTTAGTCCATCAGAGGCAAGGAGAGTCAGTCGAGGCGTTTATTGACAGATGGGGAGCCATAACGGCGCAATGCCGAGAGTTGCCTCGCGAGCTTGAGCAAGTCAAGATGTGTACTCAAGTCATGGACGTAATAATCTCATTTGGTTTATCCGGACACAATTTCTCAACGTTCAGGGACCTAGCGACAAAGGCCCATATGGTAGAGGAAGCCACGCTAAGAACGCAGTTCAAAGCGAAGAGACCGAAGCGTGAGATCGGGAAGACAGTCACATCAAGTTACATCGACAAGAGCAAAGCCTCGAAAGATCGAAAACGGTCACATCCAAAACACGAGATTAAAGGCAAACCAGCGGAAACTCAGTTCAGAGCCGAAGGGCCACGAAAACCGAAAAAGATGATGATTGTCGGACGGGGCAGGGTAGAAGGACGTTACTCGTTTGACCCAGAAGACCTTATCCCAATAATGGAACACCTAGTCGAAGAAGGGGAACTACATTTGCAAGAACTGATTCGACCAGAGGAAGCAGGGCAAACAAATACCCCCAATTATTGTAAGTATCATCGAAGCTTGAGACATGAGACGGGAGAATGCCTCATCTTGAAAGGGAAAGTACAGAGACTGATCAACCAGGGTATCATTAAGCTAACGACAGAAGAAATCAGTCGGGTTACGTCAGCTGTAGTGACAATAGCACCTGCGATACCACCAGTTCATAATGAAAGACTGGTACAAACAACAATGGTACAGGCTGTCGAAGAAAGTGAATCGGCAGGACACGACGTCGAATTGTTGGCGATCCGAGAGCAAGTCAGCAAATTGGTCCAAGCCCATAGGGAGCTATCCAAACAGATGGGAAAAGTTCAAGAGGCTTTAGCCATCTTGATCTCACAGAAAGCGACCCCTAGTACCGCTCTACCTGTCCGACAGTTGGAAGAAGAAGCACCGGGGGCAGCCCGTAGTGTTGTTGAAGTAAGACAACAGAGCCACACCAAACAAATAAACGCGCGTATGTCGGGTTCAGACTCCATGATCCCATACGAATTGCTAGGCAATATCTCTTTCACCCTTCATAACCTGGCTGTAGAAGTTCGCATGATTGAGCAATCCATTTCGGAAACACGATCTCAAGCAGAAAAGTCAAGACACAAAATGAGAAAGAGGACACGGGTAGACGTAAGAAAGAACCCTAGAAACCGAAAACGACCGAATCTAAGGCATGAGGCAGAGACCAGTGTAATGAGGACACAAGACAAGGGCAAAGAACCTCATAAGTCGCGGCACAAGACAATCAGTGAGCGAGATGAAAAGAACGGACCGTATACATTTGACATCAAAGACCTTGTCCCAATTATGGTGCGACTAATCGAAGAAAGAAAATTGCGACTCCCAAAGTCTGTTCGACCAGCAGAAGTAAGACGCGTGGATGATCCCAACTATTGTGAATATCACAGATGCATAGGCCATAAAACCGAGCAATGCTTCGTTCTGAAAGGAAAGATACAAAAGATGATAAACCAAGGCGTCGTCAGTTTGAAAATGGAAGGGTCCAATGGAACCCCGACCAGTACGGTTCCAATAGATATCACTTAGGAAGAACTCCATTTCCTAAACTGCAATAATCGTGAACGTTTACAAATAGTTCTGGTAGTTTATAAAGTAGAGAGGAATATGCTTATGTTCCCTCATGCATCTATTTCATCTGTATGCTATGCTTCATACTTGTTTACATGTTCACTCACATCATACTGTTGTGCATATGAATATAAAATGTTCGTAGAGCTCTTCTTAATGACAGGTACCATAGTCGGAGAATATTAAAGAATCGACTCCACGAATCATCAACCGACTTATTATATCCTCATCAGACCGGTCGAATAAGGAGAGAATATCTTATAGAAAGTGTTGAGCTCCTAATTGTGCATATTCTAACCCCAATTCATCACTCATTATGCATGATATACATGTTTAAAGGACCAACTTAATACATGATGTGTGATTGTAGGAACAAGATGGAGAGTTCATCATTTGAAAGCTAAATGAGGCTTCTTTCAAGCATTGAAGACCATAGGATCAAGCATGAAGGAAGACAAAAGAAAGCCAAGGCAAGGAGAGAAGAGAAAAGAAAGAAAGAAAGAAAGAAATAGAGAAGAAAGAGAGCCTGACCGGTCGGCTGACCGGTCGGCCAAGGAAGCTGACCGGTCAAGACCGGTCAGCCACACACATGCTGATGGAATGCCCACGCCGACCGGTCATGTCCGGTCAGCTATAGTGCTGATTTGATCAAGGAGGGCAGCCGACCGGTCAAGACCGGTCAGCCATTGCTGCTGTACCAAAAGAACAGACGGACTGCCCAAGCCCGACCGGTCATGACCGGTCGGGCATAGCTGCTGGAGACTTGCTGAAGATGTCCGACCGGTCATGACCGGTCGGACAAGGTTGCTGGACAAGGGAACTTTCAAGGCCGACCGGTCCAGACCGGTCGGCCATGCGTAACAATCACTTTCTATTTCAGAAACTCCGGAAATCTCTGCGCAATTGCGAAAGCTTACGCAATTTCTGGATTCTTCTTGCGTATTGGACTTCTCCAAGCTATAAAAGGACTTCATATCTTTATACCAGAGGAGGCTACGACGTGGGGATTGCTCAGGAGACGGATTCTACTTCGGATCTTTAGTTTTCTTCCTGTTTTAGTAGTTTTTCATGTTTTTAGAGGCTTTTAGTTCAAGGATGTTAGAGATGAACTAAACCCTCTTAGCTAGGGCTAAGAGGGGAAGCCCTTGATTCGTTTTTGATGGATTAATACAACCTAGGTTTCCTTTTATGCTTTAATGAATGAATTTTTAGTTCAATTTGAGTTTGATTCAAGTACTATGTTGGCTTTTACTTTGATCTCTTGATGACTCCGGGCTCATGTGATTCTTAGTGAGCTTAGCATAGTATCTTAGCTTTTGTGCATTGTTTATGCTTGTGTAATGCATTGATCTACCATCGACTCCGGGCATGGTAGACGCTTTGATTGCCTTGTATGCAATGGCCTGATTTTCATGTGGGAACTCATGCAACTGAAATTCTTATCTTTTATGTGTGATCTATATTATGTGTTTAGTGATTAATTTTGATTTAAATAGAGTTCAAACCATGAGTTGTAATCAGGTCTAGTGACAGGACTTGGTGTAGGCTATGGTTATGAATCTCAACTAGATTAGAAAGAGGCTTGGCCTATACAATTGAGTGTGCCCAAGGCCTGAGCGTAGTTGTGGGAATCAAATCAGTTATTAAGCACTTGTTCCATATAATTGTGATTGAACCACTCTATATTCCAATCGGATAAAGAAGGAATTCGATTCCGATTGAGTTATGAGAGACCTAGTTGTGTTGATGCGTTGAAACGTATCAAGAGTGGATCCTCGGCGCTCTAGTGACTTTTTAGATTGAAATAACCTTACTCATTTACTGTTTAAACCCAAATCTCATTTTCCAGCTTTAGTTCTTAATATAGTCTTAATTACTAGTTGTTTTAGTTAAATTCTGAAGATACCCATATATAAATCTCTATGGGAACGATACTCGGTCTTTCCGAATTATTACTACTTCGCAACCCTACACTTGGGGAGTGAACAGAAAGTCTACGCGAATCACAACATCCCCATATTATGGTATCTTTGTCACAGGTTCTCATATTAAGTATCCTGGTATTCTGGCATTCCTCTGCTTAATAGGAAAATACTTTAGAATTGATGGATTCTCATATATATGTATATGTAGTTCTACATGAAGATGACCGGGATACTGTATTATTATCGATCTCTCATACTTATGCACAATGTTTTATATGAAGATAATCGGAACATCGCTATCTATATCCAGCTTTCGTATTATGTCATGGATCTCCCATCATTATCGCATTATTCTTCTACTGTATATGAAGATAAGTCACGGTTGGGAATCTCCTGCATACATGTGTATACATACGGCCTTATATGAAGACGATTAGGGCATTCTATTATGTATCACTTCACCTTGAACATATCGACAACTTCCTCTTATGAAGAACTCTGCGACAAGAATATGCAATTAAAGATTATGATCAGACGGGTATTCGGCACGGATTCCTAAAGCACAAGATTTGTCTCATTAGAATGAAGTGGTCTTACAAAGTGACGAGCCAGAAGCACTGAGGGCAAGCCCCAATATGTTATGAGAAATTCAAGTTTATAAGAAGAAGCACTGGGGGCAAGCCCTAATATATTATCAAAATCTCAAGTCTACAGAAAGAAATGACTGGGGGCAGGCCAGGAAGGATGACAGATAAACCCAAAAACACGGAGCTAAAAGAAAGTTTCGAGCTTATGACACTAACGTCTCTTGAAAGCGATGACCCAAGGGTACGCAGGTTAAGTAAGAAAGGAAGTATTATTCTTATGGGTTCTTCCATTTTTATGCTTTGATATACTCAGTTTACATTAAATTCACACATAATACATCATTTTATGCATACTAATCTCAAACACATAACACCAAGTAGTGGTTTAGCAAAAGAATCATTGTCATCATTTTAGATCATGAAGCATGCAGCTAACATGTTCTGATGTCAATTACATCGGATACAAGTGACATTTAGGTATTCAGAACAGCTATCTAATACCACTTTTGTCTGACAATGACCGTAAAAAGCAAAAGAACAGAATTACAGCTTCTCCAGGCATCCTGTTATGAACTTCATTACATCTTTTCGCGTTCCCTCCATGGTGGCCTTTGCCTCCGTTAGCGTCAGCTCAGGATTCGAAATATCACGAAATTCGATTTCTAAGTCTGCCATTTGCTTGCGTGCCACTTCTCTTTCACTCTCAAGTTGTGCGACCTTAACACGGTTCTGATTAACGACAAGATCAAGATGGGCAACCTCAAGATTTATGGCCGTTTCTTCCGCTTGCAGCCGCGCGATCTCAGATCTGACATCAGCAAGATGATTAATACACCCGCGACGTTGAGTCTCACTATCTTCTAAGGTTGTTCTAGCATTAACCGCTGAATGGTCTCGTTGCTCTACTACAGGCCCCAAAGAAGATAGCACTCGCCGTTTCTCTTCAGCCGTAGGGTCAGGTTCAATCCGATCAGTCATAATAACCGATGCAACAGAATCCTCGAAAGAAGAAATGCGACAGACTATTTTGGATACATCAGGCCCGATTACTCCTGCAAAAGCTTCCAATGCCTTCACCCCTGCTCCTAGTGTATGCCACTCGTTTGGTTCAGCCAACGCCTTTGAAATGTTGGATAGTAGACCCCTCAGTACACTCTGTCCGAAACAGTCTAAATGATCGAATGAATGGGAAGGAATTGGAGACATTGGAAGGAATGGGATTAGGTGGAACAGAATTGCAATTGGTCCCATGCAGGAACTAAAAACCACATACATTATCCATCCGGAAGGAACTAAATAGCTCAAGACAACAAAAAATAAGTAAAGACATAACGAAAAAGAAGTGATCCAATACCTACTAAGAAGTTCCCTGAGTTCCATACTGTACACATTATCATCATTGCCATGTATTTTCCCCCAATCACATTTCTCCAAATAGCGATATGTTCCTCTTAAAACCTCCACCACCACTTCGAAGAATCGAATTCCTCTCCCTGACGTTACCAATCCTGAGACACCCATATCTTAAAGACCAATCACATTAGAAAAAAACCAAGTTCATCATTACTGGTCACATGCTTTTATTCCATCATTAACAAGTTCAGCACCATAACTGAAGGAGTCCGGATCCTCTGTTGAAACCAAGCAAAGAAACTCTGCTCGTCACTTCTCTGATTGGTCTAAATCAGCCTTACTATTTCAGAGCTGAGCTGCTCTGACACAGTCTGGATGAGGTGGACCAATCAGAGCAGCGGAAGCAGAGGTTCTCTGCTCGGTTTCAAAAGAGGATCCGGATTCTAACTGAAGAGTAAGAAAAGCAAAGGTGGCCCCACTCAGCAAGTGGTTATGAAGATAGTCGCCTGAAATGGTCACTTCTGAGATGAGGATGATGCCATGAACAATCCCCAGCTGAACTTTATATATATATATATATATATATATATATATATATATATATATATATATATATATATATTCAAATCGGCTATCATGAAAATAGAGCCTCAAACCAACACCCTTTTTTTTCTGAAACAAATCCACAGCAACAATAACAGAAGCGATACAGAACTTGAAATTCCAATCCTGGATGCCATATATACGTGATTGCACAAATATATATATTTAAGTATTGTTTAACCATCTCCTCATCTTCCCCTACACACACTGAACTGTGAATCGAGTATATATGGGAATATGCACATTGTACTAAGTTTATATTATATTTGTGGTGCACCGATACGATCTAGTGCATTACGAACGACTGCCTACGTACCCAATAAGTTAGATTGGGATCAACCCGCTACGTAGTTCTTTTCAATTAACCAAGTTACTAAAGGTCACAAATTCCGCATCCAACAAATTATCAGTGAGCATTGTCTTAATTATGGTATGTGGCAATCTTAGAAAAAATTCAAATTATCTGCAATCAATGTATATTCTTGTTCAAACTAGAGACAACATTCTGTTGATACTTCGATTGCATCCAAAATTTAGGTCCTTTAGTGACTTGGTTAATAGAAGACAAACGAAAACAAAAAAGTTAATGTTACCTTTCAATAGGAACCTATGAGTGTCTTTTCATTTAGAGTTGAAGCTGGGAAAGCTCGTCATGGAGTTAAAAGGAAAGCTGTTAAAAATAATGAAAATGCAACCTTTTTCGAATATTAATAGTGAATCACATGGGTACTAAAAGGGAGTAAAAGGAAGTAGCCCTTATGACGTGAGGTACTTGGTTCACTCTCTACCCATGTTTCTTCTTGTATATCTTCATCTTCTTTGTTTAAATTGTCTAGTAATGAAAGTGTTAAAGAATCTTCATTCATTGTTGCCTGAAACTCAAGTGGATCTTCAAATGCATACACATCCTTTGTCAACCTCTTGGGAGCATCTAGTACAACATGCCAGTTGTCTCTACTTGGATCCTTGCAGTAGAAGACCTGAGCC
Source organism: Liriodendron chinense (assembly GCA_003013855.2). Taxonomy (NCBI): domain Eukaryota; kingdom Viridiplantae; phylum Streptophyta; class Magnoliopsida; order Magnoliales; family Magnoliaceae; genus Liriodendron; species Liriodendron chinense. The sequence goes on from ML058386.1 coordinate 1,382,619, forward strand.
GCTTGAGATGCAAGAATAAATGGCTCATCATCTTCTTTTAAGTTCCTTTTAAACCTTCCTAGATTGACAAATATCAAATTTGTTTCAGGATCTACGAAACATCCATTCGTTCTATCTTCAATATGCACCCAATCACAATAGAAGAGTGTTACTCTAAAGTCAAAGTAGTCCAATTCGAGAATTTGTCTAACAATGCCATAATAAGTGGCTTCTTCTTCTATAGGATTCTTATCCTTAGCACTCAACCTGAATGTAGTTAACGCTTTCATTGAGACACCGCTGTTCTGTGATTCTCTGTTCATTTCGAAGTCTGCAGTGTTGAAAATATATCCATTTACTGTGTAAGAGCTATATGATATAGCTTTATATGCAGGACCATCAACAATTCTCTTAAATGGAGAAATTTATTCATTTTTTAACTGATGCCTTAACCAAGTAATGTATATTCGATTGGTTTTTCAGCTGATGGATTACCCCTTCGATTTTGTCCCGTGTGTGTTTGGCCCTGAATGTATGCCTGGTACTTCCTATAAATTCCACATGATGGGGATTAAGACAATATAAAAAAATATTTATTAGATTAAGAAATTAAATAAATAAATAAAAATATAGTAGACTTTCATTAACTTACTCCTCCCATTGAGTATTTTCAGCGTCATGTTGTAAAACCCATCTGCGTGCTTGTTGGTACTACACCGTAGTAAGAGAATAAATTTTCCCTTTCTTATCGTGTCGGGAATCACCGACATTCTAATCATCCTCATCATTGAATATTTGTAGTCCACGTGTATGGCCTCCTATTGTATTATCGGGCGTGTACTCCATGCAGTACAACATGGATTCCTCTACAATGTAGCGTTCCGCAATACAACCCTCTGGGTAAGCTTGATTCGTGACATACTTCTTGTATGTTTTCATCATCCTATTAAGTGTCAAAATCAAATATCGATGTAAAAAATGTTCTGACAAAGTTAATGAATTAACAAAGTTAAGGTTACCTCTCAAAAGGATACATCCATCGATATCTGACAGGTCCGCAAACTTGTGCCTCCTCCGCCAAGTGCACAACAAGGTGTGTCATGGGAACAAAAAAAGATGGTGGAAAATACTTTTCGAAGATACATAACATTTCAACTATTTTCCTTCTCATTTTTTGAAGCACCAGACGATTAATAACTTTGGAACATATAACGTTAAAGAATCTTGATAATTGTAAAATGGCAGCGCGCAATGGTTTTTCTGTCTTGAATGAGTGCATTAATAATACTGGTAGTAATTGCTACATCAGGATGTGATAATCATGTGACTTGAGGCCCTTGAGTTGACAATCTTCCTTACTAACACGATGTGCCCATTTTGCACTATACCCTCTCGAAACTTTCAATTCACACAAGGTTTGACAAATGAGGTCTCTTTCAGATCTGGACAATGTAAAAGGAGCTTCGGGTAAGAATAACTTACTGTTCCGTTCTTTAGGCCACAATGACTTTCTTATCTTCAGGGCCTGAAGATCCTGACGGGCTTGTAAACCATCCTTAGTTTTATCCTTCGTGTCCATGATTGTTGCAATCAGATTCTCGGTGACATTTTTCTCAACATGCATCACATCCAGATTGTGACGAATGGGCATATGCTCCCAGTACGGCAAATAAAAAAGGATTGATCTCTTCGACCAAGCAGTACAGTTGGACTCCTCCTTAGTCTTCTTCCTCTTATTTCCTACATGCTTTTCGAACTTTGTTTGAATGTTATTCATTTTAATTAATACCTCAGAACCAGGCAAACGCTTTCGAGCATTTCGAATTTCCTCATTTCCATTGAATTGCTCTTTTTTGCTCCTCAAGGTGTGACCTCTTGATAGGAATCTTTCATGTCCCATATAAGCAAACTTCTTTCCATGCTTTACCCAAATCGAGTCTGTCTCTTCACTACAAACAGGGCATGCATACTTTCCTCCTGTCCTACAACCAGAAAGATGTCCGTTGTTAAGCTCTTAATTGTGCATATTCTAACCCCAATTCATCACTCATTATGCACGGTTTACACATTTAAAGGACCATTCTAATACATGATTTGTAATTATAGGAACAAGATGGAGATGTCACCAATTGAAGGCTAAATGTAGCTCCTTACAAGCATTGAAGATCATAGGATGAAGTATTGAAGGAAGATCAAAGAGAAGAAAGCAAGAAAAGAAGAAAGAAAGAAGAAATAAAGAAGAAAAGAAGCTAGACTGGTTGGCTGACCAGTCAGCCAAAGAAGCCCGACCGGTCAAGACCGGTCGGCTGCTCCCTTCTATGCACAACAGAGGATGGACAGTGTAGTCCGACCGGTCATGACCGGTCGGCTACACACGCTGGAACAAATTCAACTTGGTCCGACCGGTCATGACCGGTCGGCCATGTACGCTGGATCAATGGAAAGTCACTCCGACCGGTCATGACCGGTCGGCTGTGCTCTCTGGACTGTTGTAAGTGAAGGCCGACCGGTCTAGACCGGTCTGTCATGCGTGAAAAGCTCTTTCTATTTCGGGATTCTGGAATTTCCTGCACAAGTGCGTAAGTTTACGCAATTTCTGGAATCCTCTTGCGTATTGGACTCCTCCAAGCTATAAAAGAACCTCTTCTCTTCATATCAAGGGAGGCTACGACGTGGGGATTGCTCAGGAGACGGATTCTACTTCGGATCTCTAGTTTTCTTCCTGTTTTAGTAGTTTTTCATGTTTTTAGAGGCTTCTAGTTCAAGGATGTTAGAGATGAACTAAAACCTCTTAGCTAGGGCTAAGAGGTGAAGCTTTTGATTCGTTTTTTATGGATTAATGCAACCTAGGTTTCCTTTTATGTTTTAATTGATGAATTTTAGTTCAATTTGAGTTTGAATCAAGTATTAAGTTGGTTTTACTTTGATCTCTTGATGACTCCGGGCTCATGTGATTCTTAGTGATTCTAAGCTTAGTATCTTAGCTTTTGAGCATTGTTTATGCTTGTGTAATGCATTGATCTACCATCGACTCTGGGCATGGTAGACGCTTTGATTGCCTTGTATGCAATGGCCTGATTTTCATGTGGGAACTCATTCAACTAAAGTTCTTATATTTTGTATATAATCTGGAATAGTTGCTTAGTGATTGATTTTGATTTAATTCGAGTTCAAATCATGAGTTGTAATCAGGTCTAGTGACAGGACTTGGTGAAAGCTATGGTTATGAATCTCAACTAGATTGGAAAGAGGCTTGGCCTATACAATTGAGTGTGCCCAAGGCCTGAGCATGGTTGTGGGAATCAAATCAATTAATGAGCACTTGTTCCAGATGATTGTTGGTTTAACCGCTCTATATTCCAATCGGATAGAGAAAGAAATTTGATTCCGATTGAGTCATGTGAGACCTAGTTGTGTTGATGCATTGAAACTTATCAAAAGTGGATCCTTGGCGCTCTAGTGCCTTTTTAGATTAAAATTACCTTAACCATTCACTGTTTAAACACAATTCACTGTTTTCTAGCTTTAGTTCTTAATAGGATCTTAATTATTAGTTGTTTTAGTTAAATTCTGAGAATACCCATTCATAAATCTCTGTGGGAACGATACTCGGTCTTTCCGAATTATTACTACTTCGCAACCCTACACTTGGGGAGTGAACAAGTTTTTGGCGCCGTTGCCGGGGAATTTTTATGCGGTATTTTTAGAATTTTCTGAAATAACTTTTAGTTGAGATTGTTTTAAGATAGATTTAGGATTTATTTTGCTTTTTAGAGTAGGTTTTCTTCTAATTACTAACTTAGTTTGTTTTGATTTTTGCAGGATTCTAACATAGGTCTAATCCAGGGATTTTTAGGAAGTTGAAGAAGAAGAAGGCATCTAAAGTCACAAATCAGGTTTTATCGTTCTAACCTTACTCTTCTTCTTCTCCTACTCATTCCTATCATATTCATCTCTTGTAGAGTGGGTGGAGACTCCTTTTGGATCTCTGAAAGGTAGGCCTTGTGCCACCTGGATTCCTATTGGTCGGCTCTGCCGCCTTGGATCACCTTGTGCTCAGAGATTTCTCTTCTCAACCTATTCCTCTTTCTTCTTTTTCTGAACTTTTTTCTCAAAAGACTCAAAGAGTGGGTGGGGAGTTCTTTGAACCCCTATTGACCAAGAGAAATCGGTCTCTATCCTTGCTTCTGGCTTAGCCATTGCAAGACACCCTGTGCTTAAGTTTTAGAGAGGAGTAAAGGAAGGAAGGAAGAATTCTTTTTCCTTTTCACTCATTCTTTTTGGTTTTGCATGCCACATTGGGCTAGGACTTATAATAACCGACTTGTAAGGGACGGAGTAATTGTTGAAGGGATTGATAGAGAGCCTCGTACTAGGAAACGTCAAAGTTTTCCTGAAATTACTAGAGAGATGGCTAAAAATCAAACAAATCAAAGGGTTAATCAAAATCCAGCCCCAAACCTTACTGAACTAGATGAGAATGAAGTAGGGGATGTACCTCAACCTAGAACTTTACGTGACTATTTACAACCAGCTAGGACGAGTACTCCCTCTTGCATAATTTTCCCTCACAATGTGGGAAATATTAATTTTAAACCGGGGTTGATCCAACTTCTTCCTAGATTCCATGGACTCGACTCTGAGAGCGCATATCTACATATTAAGGAATTTGAAGAAGTTATTGCCACAATAAATTATGACAATGTGACCAAGGATACAATAAAACTTAAATTGTTCCCTTTTTCCTTGAAAGAGAAGGCCAAATCGTGGCTACATTCCTTAAGGCCAAGATCTATAGGGACATGGGCTGAGATGACTAGGGAGTTTCTTAAAAAATTCTTCCCTACTCATCGAACCAATGCATTAAGAAGGGCCATAATGAACTTCGCCCAAAAAGAAGAAGAAACCTTTTTCCAATGTTGGGAAAGGTACAATGAGCTGTTAAACGCATGCCCACATTATGACTATGAACGGTGGAGGTTGATTAGTTTCTTCTATGATGGATTAAACTCAGCCATGCGCCAATTTGTGGAGATGATGTGCAATGGGGAGTTCATGAACAAGGAAACGGAGGAAGCTTGGGATTATTTTGACATGTTGACTGAAAATACACAAGCATGGGATACATCTAAGCCAACAAGTTCAAAACAACCCCAAACCAAGGAAAAAGGAGAAATTTATGTTTTAGATGAGCAAGATGATCTAGGTTCTAGAGTGGCTAAACTCACACGAAAGGTCGAGGAGATGGAACTAAAGAAGGTGGATACAACCCAACAAAAGGGGGCTGTTGAAACTATTTGTGGTATTTGTGCTTCTAATGTGCATCAAACGCCGGATTGTCCAACAATCTATGCGTTTCGAGAACTTTTATTTGAACAATCGAATGCCTTGAATAGTTATCAACGACCTTTCAGTACTCCAAATCAAAACACGAACAATTCTAGTTGGAGAAACAACCCAAACTTCAATTGGGCGAATGGAAACACGGCTAATCAAAATAATCCTCAAAGGGGGCCCCCAATGCAAATGGCCCCACCTCAAATGCCCATAGAGGATACTTTGAAAGCATTCATGAAAGGACAAGCTCAAATTAATCAATCCAACCATACGATAATGCTTGAGCTTAAAAGTTCGGTGGAAGAAATCAAGGCTCGCTTAAACGCAAGGGAAGGGATGCTTCCAGCCCAACCCGTACCAAATCCAAAACAACGATGCGAAATAAGCGTGCCTAGTTCTTCTAACCAACATATGGAACATGCTAAGGCCATCACCACTCTTAGAAGTGGTAAAATCATTGAAAAATATGATCCGGTGAAGGTTTCAACACCTAATGATCCGGTATCTTCCAAAGAGGATGATGGACCTAGCACCGCCATGAATGAAAAAGAGCCATTGAAAGAATATAGGCCCGTTGCTCCATTCCCTCAACTCTTGATTCCAGCCAAACCTCAGGATAAATATCAGGAATTTTTGGAGGTTTTCAAGCAAGTCAAAATCAACATCCCATTGTTGGATGCCATTAAACAAATACCGTCATATGCAAAAATTTTAAAAGACCTTTGCATGGTTAAAAGAAAAATACATGTGCAAAAGAAGGCATTCTTGACAGAGAATGTGAGTGCCATTATCAACCACGGGATGCCCAAGAAATACAAAGATCCCGGTTGTCCAACCATATCATGTATGATTGGAGATCACCGGGTGAAACATGCTTTACTTGATCTAGGGGCAAGTGTGAACTTAATTCCCTTTTCTGTTTATGAACAATTGGGTTTAGGTGAATTAAAACCCACCAAAACCACATTACAACTTACTGATCGATCGATTCGTATTCCTAGAGGGGTGGTTGAGGATGTCCTTGTCCAAGTTGACAAAGTCTACTACCCGGTGGACTTTATTGTCTTGGACACACGACCCATGGTTAATATTGGCCCTCAAATTCCTGTCATACTTGGCCGCCCATTCCTAGCTACATCAAACGCTATTATAAATTGTAGGAGTGGGGGCATACAAATGTCTTTTGTCAATATGACGATTGAGTTGAATGCTTTTAATATTGACAATAAACAAGAGGATGAGGATGAGGAGGTCCGCGAAAACAACATGATCAATTCTATTGTGGAAAATGAGTCCCTCTCACCTTTTTACTCCGGTCACTTAGATAAAGATGTGACTCACTCCCTTGATGAGAACGATGATATGATAAGGGATATGGTCACACTTTTTGAGTTGGTATCGGCATATGACGTTAGTCGAGAGAAGGATATGGAAACAATACCTTTTTGCGCTGAAAAATCAATTCAGATTTCCACACCTTTGTGGATCATGCATACTGAACTCCACCAACCCTGGGATGATCCTTACTTGCAATATCATTGCCCAGGAAAATCTGATTGGAGACATATTTTTTTTGATAAATCTGATGATGTCTCCTCTTATACATGTGGTGAAAACATTAAGGAACCCACTGAAAGTCCTTTTTGGGATTTTAGGTGGCTTATCTCAATCACCCACACACATGTACATTGCAAAGCAGGATATTGGATGACCTTACTGCGAAACCTTTTGATCCATCTAATGATTCTGCTTGACTTTATGCTTTTGGATGAGTTGTTGGGATTAACCTCCTAGTCTGACGGAGGATAATTTGCTAGAATGTTTTCCCATTAGGATTTGCTTTGATAGTTGATTTAGTTGTGAAGTAATCCATCTCCAAAAGCTAATCTTGCCATGGACTGTATGCTTCAGGTGATATCTCTCTTTCTCACTCTCCTTTATTTTATGTCATTGCTCTCATGTCATACATATTGCATATCTTATTACATTGAGGATAATGCAGAGTTTTGGTTGGGGGGTGAGAGATTCCTTAATTGATGAATCTGCTAGCTTTTGTGACATGTCGAGCAAAGATGTGGAAATTTTTTGATTTTTCTGAAATTCGAAACTCTTTTGGAAGGCTTTGATTCTATGCATTCAAGATAGCATAAGTATAAGAAGATGAGATATGAAGTGAGGGATGTTGCAAGCTTTGAATTTCTCTTAATATAATGGTTTTATATGTGAATTCACCTATTTTTATGATTGATAGAAAATTTGAACACCTTTTGCACCTAGTTCACATTACACGATTTTCATGGTGTGAAAGGAGTATGTGATTCGTGGATTAATTAGACTCTGATTTGAGGTCTTGAGAAACCAAGCCGGAGTATTTTGTCCATCCTTGTCCATGGGAAAATAACGGAAGATATGGATTTCTAAAAATCCTATCTAATTTAAAAGAAAAATGAATGAAAGGATGAAATTGGGACTAATGGAAAATGGTGGAAATTCCGATTAGGGCTACCTACTACCAACCGGGGGATGGTTTACTGTTAATGTCAAATTTTGTAATAGGATCCTCCGGACGTTCACCTTCTCTCCAACAGGGATTTTCTCCGCCAAACCTGAAAGAAGACAGACAGCAACTAAGGGTGGCTGGGGTCCAGCCGTTAGCCCTCCGATGCTTAAGTTAGGCCAAAGCAAGAAGAAGAGTAGCCAGGCAAAACGGGACAGAAATTGAATATTGTGTGTACCTTTCCCATAATGGAGTCGTCCCTTTATATAAATCTGAAGCGGTTCAATCTGTTACGCAAGATATCGAGATCCCGCTGATCTTATGTACGATACTGAGATCTTGCTGATTTCATGGGATAAGATCCTATCTTTAGAGACGAGATCCAACCCAATGACTTATTTCAGCAATCACGTTCCTTGATGGCAATCCCTTGAGATCCGGAACCACCAGAGAAGATAAGTCCAAAAACTGACCTATACAGACGCTGATTGCTCATGTTGAGCTGGAAGCCGTAGTTGGAGTCATAGCTGCCGAAAAGGAAGGAGACGCCGAAATGACGGAGACCACTGCGCTGGATGTAACTCTGCTTGGAGTCGTCGAGGGATTTCGACAAGCTGCTCGACGGGAATTGGGTGCTGGGACTACGAAGATCGTCCAAACAAAAAACAAAGACTCATGATTGCTCTAATTCGGGAGCTGCTCGTGTCAGGACTGCTCGCATCCGGGAGATGCGACCCCTTCTAACGAGCACGAGCCGAGATGCTCGCATCCGGGAGATGCGACCCCTTCTGGCGAGCACGAGCCGAGCTGCTCGCATCCGGGAGATGCGACCCCTTCTGGCGAGCATGAGCCGAGCTGCTCGCATCCGGGAGATGCGACCCCTTCTGGCGAGCACGAGCCGAGATACTCGCATCCGGGAGATGCGACCCCTACTGGTGAGCACGAACCGAGCTGCTCGCATCCAGGATGCGCGACCCCTTACCACGAGCACGACTTGGACTCCTCGCATTCGTATTGCCGCGATCCTTCACTTCTCGCCAGACTATATTTGCCTACAACAGATGCCCCCCAAACCCTTGGTATTGAGGAACTATGCCAAGGGTTTGCTAGTGCTGACAGCTGGGTGCTGGGAGACAATCGCGCATGATTCACTTAACGTGCTTCCGCATTTATGATGGCCAGCTTTCGTGCAGCTTTTTCTGCCGCCAGAAATGAGGCGTCGGGCGCCACGTGTTTCCGTATTTAATGCTAGCGTCTGTTCGTCTGGTGTGCCGGATGAGAAACTGCCGCGTGTCCAGCAAATCAGACGGGATGATTGCGTATAAATACCGGACTTAGAAAAAATTCCTTCATTTTCGAATTTTCTGCTGCGGGGCTCTCTGCTTTCTTCTTCTTCCTTTGCTTCTGGTGCGAAAAACCTCTTCACAGAGGTAGTCTTTCTCCAACTTTCTCCCTTCATCTCTGCTCCCTTCATCTTTCTTTCTTACTTTTCTACTTGTGATGGCGGGGTCCTCTGATGAAGAGATTGTTCCCTTGGGAGATCACACCCCTGATTCTTCCGAATCCAACAATGCCAGAGTACCGGCTGGTAGATATTCTGCCTCCGGCTATTCTTCCATCTTGACGGAGGAGAGGCTCTCTAACCTTAGAGAGGCATATAGAGTCCCAGACTCTGTTTTATTTAGATTACCTGGGAGAGGGGAGACAGCCGATGCCCCACCATCAGGGTGTGTGGCTTTTTATGAATATTTTTTCAAAGTAGGTGTACGTCTTCCCCTCCACCCTTTTATACGGAACTTCCTCCGTCTCTACAAGATTGCCCCGGGCCAATTAATAGTAAATGGCTGGCGGGTACTCCTAAGTTCTTTCGTTCTCTGGAAGCAAGCGGGTAACGAGGAGTTAACCGCTGAGGAATTTTTAAGGTTATTCCAGCTGAAGAAGGCGCCAGCTAGCGAGGGTTGGTACTACCTATGCTTTTGGCATCGGAATAACTTTATTTTGGGGAACCCTTCCTCCAACTGCCCCGGATGGAGAAAGAAGTGGTTCTATGTCTCCGGCAACTGGGAGTCCAAAATGGGCTCCGACCCCAAAGGCCATAACGTTAATCGCCATTTTGGCGAAGGTGGGTCAAGTGCTTGTTTATTTGTCCGACAGAAACAATAGCTTTGCTATATTGACGACTTAATGAACTTTCTTTTTTGCTCGTAGGAATCCCAATTGGTGTGAAACCGAATCTGCGAGGAGGACTCAACGAGAAATTGGTTAGAGTCTACAAGCTTCCTACGGCTACATGCCACGTCAACGTCGCATTAGAGTCCCGTCATCTCTGTGCCGCGGGTCTCATCTCCAGAGAAGAAATGACGAAAGTTGGCGACAAAAGAGGCGCACTAGGGGTGCTTCCCCGTCTGAAGGGCGCGGCCTCGAAGAGGCAAAAGAAAAACGAGGGTCCCTCAAATGCACCTGCTCCCGCTGATGGGACTGCTCGCGGTCTTCAATCGCGAGGGGTTGGCTCGGGAGGGGTCGCTACGACTTCTCGTACGACCACGACCCCTCCGGTTATCGCGACCCCTCTATCCACCGTGCCCCCTCCGGATACTGCGACTCCACCGTCAGGTGCTCGCGGTCAGCCGGTGATCGAAGTCGCTGACAATTCGCCGAAAAGCGATCGGAGGGAGGGAGGCCTCCCTCCTAAGGATATAAGATGGGAGCCTACTGGTGCTCGCGAGTCTGCGACACCTTCCATGGGTGCCGTGGGTGCTCGCGAGACGGGCTCTGGTGAGATGGTAGTGGCCCAACCTTCTGGGTCGGGGGTTTTTGTTATCCCCCCGCACTTGCATCCTGTATGCAAGTTTATGTTTGATAACATCCCTCCCAACTCCTTCGGGAGTTTGCCTGAGCCAAGCCCAGAGGCTCTCTCCACTGATATTGGAGTGAGATTGGTTCAGGTAACAACCTTTTTCCTTTTTACCAATCTCTTCGGGATTTTATAAGATGACTAGCAATCTAATCCTTCTTTCTTTATTTGTATCAGAGCCTGGATCTCACGCTCCGTGTTAGGCGGGATGTCGAAGCAGCTCGCCGCAGCGTGGAGGATGCGGAGCAGAAGAAAAAGGCCATGGAAGTAGAGGTCCAAGGCAGGGACCGCTTGGTGAAAGCTCTGGAAGTGCAAATCGCCAAGCTGGATGAAGAGAAGAAAATTCTCCTCGTCAAAATCCAATCCCTGACTGAACGCTTTCAGTCAGTGGATCTCCAACTCGCCAAGCTTCAGGAGCTCCACACCAAGAGCGAGAAGGAGAAGGAAATCTTTCGCCAGGACAAGATCCAGCTTGAAGGGTGGCTCAAGGATGCTCGGACCAAGCTCGAGGAGACCCAGAAGAAGCTCGAGGAGGCCCAGCAGCAACTTCACCAGTTGAAGGATGACTCCATCCACTGGGAAGAAGAGCGAGTGGCCCTCGTTCAAATGGTATCTGATGAGGGTCCTCGCGCAGTTCAGGAGTTCCGGACTTCTCAACTTTACGATGAGGAGCGATATGAAGCATATATCGCTGGTCGCGATTTTGTGGTCAGAGTTATGCAGCTGATCGCTTCAACTTTTAACGTTGAGGAGTTCGACAGAGTGGCATTCGAGGTTGCAGCTAAAGAACGGGCTGCCGCTGAGAACGAAGTCACCGGGGCAACAGATGCCGCTCCTGCTCCTGAGGCTGGTCCTGAAGCTGAGAGCCGCGAGCCTGCGCAAGATGAGGATGACCAACCCTGACCTCGGCAGCTTCCCACATCATGTATTTTTTTTTTTTTTGAAAAGAGATTTGTAATTGTCATGACCTTTGGGTCATTATTTTAATGAAACATTTACTTCTTCAGTGTTGTGTATTCTCCTCTTTCCTTTCTACTTTGTGTTGATCCCATCTGACTCATCCGAGGATGCTATCCTTATTCGAGCACGAGCTGCGCTGCTCGCAATAAGGGTACGGACTGCGACCCTTGAATTCGTGCACGAGTTGCTCTGCTCGCATTCTGGAAGTGCGATCTCTTTCACCAGTGCGAGCATCTAATTCATGAAAAGATGAATTAGACTCAATCCGGGGGTCGTGTGACCGTGTCCGCGTTGAGATAAACTGATCTATCGATTGAGATTCTGATTCCACCAAGGGCAGAAGATTGGTCAAGAGAGCACGTATGCTCTCTTCGGGGCTGTTTTTAATCCATAAAATGGAGAAGCAACCAATTAATAACAACTTCAATCCTACCAAGGGTAGGCAATTGGCCAAGAGGATGTGTATATTCTCTTCGGAGTTATTCGAGTCCAAATAAATGGAATAGCGACCAAAAGATATCTTCAACTTTATTCATAAAACGTTGTTATGAACTACATCAAATCTAGGGGAAGTATTGTAGCAAATGCTCCACGTGCCAAGGGCGACGCACAGGTCTGCCCTGCATGTCTTCAAGATAATAGGTACCTGGTCGCACAATCCTAATAACCCGATAAGGGCCTTCCCAATTTGGATCCAGCGAACGAGAAGGGACTCTGAGCTTTTGTCTTAGGACCAAATCTCCAAGCTGGAAGGATCTAGGCCGCACCTTCGCATTTCGATAACGAGCAATACGTTGTTGATATGCTGCCGCTCGTACTTGGGAGGCGTTTCTACGTTCTTCCAAGAGGTCGAGATGAAGGCGAAGGTCTTCCTGATTACTCGCGGGGTCATATTGCTCGATCCGATACGAGGGCACTTGAATTTCCACTGGTACTACTGCGTCGACACCAAATGCTAAGGAAAAAGGGGTCTCACCGTTGACGTACGAGTGGTAGTCCTATACGCCCATAATACTTCTGGGAGAAGTTCTGGCCATTCACCTTTGCATTCACCAAGCTTGGTTTTTAAATGGTGCTTAATGATTTTGTTCACTGCCTCGACCTGCCCATTCGCCTGAGGATGATATGGAGAAGTGCGAAGATTACATATCTTCCATTTGTCACAAAATTCATCAAATGCCCCGTTGTCGAACTGCGTTCCATTATCGGTAATTATGGTATGAGGGAGTCCGAAGCGGCATATGATATTTCTTCATATGAACTTGGTAGTTTGTTTCTCAGTAATCTTGGCTAATGGTTCTGCCTCGGCCCATTTGGTGAAGTAATCAACCGCTACAATCGCGAACTTATTTTGCCCCTTGCCCATGGGCAAGGGTCTAATGATATCGACCCCCCACTGAGCGAAAGGCCAAGGGCTGTCAACTGGAGTCATCCGTTCGGAAGGTACATGGGGTATAGGTGAATATCGCTGGCACTTGTCACATTTTTTAGAAAATTCAATTGCATCTGCTTTCATAGTGGGCCAATAATATCCTTGCCGCATTGCCTTATATGCTAGGGATCGCCCCCTGGGGTGATTACCACAAGCCCCCTGGTGTACTTCGTCTAGAACATGAAGTGCTTCTTCTGGATGAAGACACCTTAAATAAGGCAAGGAGAAACTTTTTCGCAACAATATTCCGTCTTCCAAGGTGTACCTGGAAGCTCGAAGCCGAATTTGTCTTGCAGCTTTCTTGTCGTCTGGTAGATATCCGTCTCTGAGATAAAGGATGATGGGATCCATCAAGCATGGAGACGATTGTACCGATATTACTTGCTCAAGAGTCGATTGGTCGATACTTAGGTTCTGACGATGCTCGATGGGGATCGAGTGTGCTATCTCAGATTCTGGTGCAGAAGCGAGCTTAGCCAATGAGTCGGCAAGTTGGTTCTGCTCGCAAGGAATATGAATTATTTCATAGGTCTTCAGTTTTGCGAGCAGGATGAGTACACGAGACTTGTATAAGGCCATCCTTTCTTCTTTGGCTTCAAATTCACCAAGAACTTGGTTGACAATGAGCTGGGAGTCACTATGAATCAATGGATTTTGAATTACAAGGACAATGGCTAGTTCGAGGCCGACGATCAGGGCCTCATATTCTGCTTCATTATTTGAGATGTGAGAATCGAAACGTAGAGCATATTGGAAATGCGACCCGTCGGGAGCCACTAAAATCAGGCCCGCTCCGCTACCAGTGGCCCGCGACGACCCGTCCACGAAGAGTGACCAAGGAGGCTGGTCGCTGGTCATGGTATTATCATCAGGAGAGTACGTGAATTCGGCGATGAAATCGGCCACAGCCTGGCCCTTTACCACGGTCCTAGGGCAGAATGAGATATCGTGCTCATTGATCTCGACTGCCCATTTAGTTAACCGTCCGGAAGCCTCAGGTTTTTGAAGGACTTGTCATAGCGGATGATTCGTTGGTACTAAAATAGCGTGGGCCTGAAAGTATGGTTGCAGTTTTCGAGCTGCCATGACTAAAGCTAGGGCCAATTTCTCCATATCAGAATACCTAGTTTCTGCCTCAACCATTGCTCGACTGATATAATAAACGGGCCTCTGCACCCCGGAATCTTCTCTTATTAAAGCGGCACTAACGGCCGTTGTGGACACAGAGAGATAAAGAATGAGTTGCTCATGTGCTACAGGTTTAGATAAAATGAGGGGTGTGCTCATGTATAGCTTCAATTATTGAAAGGCTTCCTCACATTGTGGCGTCCATTTCCAATCAGACTTGGCCGTTGCACGAAGGAGTTTGAAGAATGGTAAACATTTGTCAGATGCTCGCGAGATGAACCTGTTTAACGATGCGATGCGACCAGCCAGACGCTGGACGTCCTTCAGAGTGGTGGGGGATTTCATCTCTATCATTGCTTTTATTTTCTTAGGATTAGCCTCAATTCCGCGTTGGCCAACCATGAACCCGAGAAATTTCCCTGCAGACACACCGAACGCACATTTTTCTGGGTTCAATTTCATTTGATACCTCCTCATTAGGTCGAAGGCTTCTCGAAGATCAGAAATATGATAATCTTCTATAGTGCTTTTTACGAGCATGTCATCAACATAGACTTCCATATTCCTACCAATCTGAGTAGTGAATATTTTATTGACGAGACGTTGATAAGTGGCCCCTGCATTTTTAAGACCGAATGGTATTACCTGGTAACAATATAATCCACGGTCTGTGATAAAAGCGGTATGCTGGCTATCAGGTGGGTGCATCGTGATCTGGTTATAACCAGAATAAGCATCCATAAAGCTAAGCAGAGCGTGTCCAGCTGTTGAATCGACCAACTGGTCGATCCGCGGCGTCTGGAAGCTATCTTTGGGACATGCTTTATTCAAGTCTGAATAGTCGACGCACATTCTCCATTTGCCATTAGCTTTCCGGACAAGAACCACGTTCGCGACCCACTCTGGGTAGTCAACTTCTTTTATGAAATTGACCGTGAGTAGCTTTTCAACTTCAGCTTTGATCGCCATTTGCCTTTCTGCAGTGAAGGCTCGTCGACGCTGGTGTACGGGTTTATACTTTGGATCGATATTGAGACGATGCACGATGACGTTGGGGTCGATGCCTGGCATATCTTTATGAGACCAAGCAAACACGTCCTGGTATTCAGTGAGGAAACGGATCAAATCTTCACGGTGGACACTGGTTGAAGAGGATCCAATGTAGACGATCTTAGACGGGTCGTCTTCGGTCAGGTGAATCGCCACTGTTTCCTCCCCAGGAGTTCCTGACTTAAGAGCGTTTTCTCTCGGATCCAACGAGGTGCTGGAGGGAAAGTTGGGTGAACCTTGTGCTATCTCCATAACGGGTGTCGCTTGAGCCTTCTTTCGATCTTGGAGGGCTATCTGGTAACAAGACCGTGCCTCCTGCTGACTTCCTCGCACGACTCCGATACCATTTGGGGTAGGAAATTTAACACACAAATATGAAGGGTGCAAGGCCGCTCCAACCTTAGTAAGAGATGGCCGCCCCAAAATGGCGTTATACATTGATTTTCGATCCACGACAAGGAAGTTTATGAAGACGGTGGTCTTCGCTGGACTTTCTCCAAAAGTTACTGGGAGATCGATACTTCCTTCAGGTGTTACTACCTCACCTCCGAAGCCGACTAGGGGGGTCGAAACTGGCTTGAGTAGGCTTCTGGCAAGTGCCATTTTGTTGAAAGCCTCCAAGTATAGAATATCGGCTGAGCTACCTGTATCCACCATAATTCGATGAGTCAAATAATTCGATACCTTCAATGTGACTACAATGGAGTCTTCGTGAGGGAAGTGAATTCCCTTTGCATCTTCGAGAGTGAAGGAAATTGGAGGATGGCTGGTTTTTGACGAGCTAGACGTCTCTTCCAGCCAGTAGATTTGCTGGGGTTCTCTGGATGCCTTTCGAGCGTATGCTTTTCTTGAAGCTTGAGAGTCACCCCCGCAAGCTGGTCCCCCGACGATAGTGCGAATTTCTCCCGTGGGCTCAGCGTCCTCTTGGTCAGTTTGATGATGAGGCGGTTCCTTTTGGCGAGATGAGGTCTTCGCCCTTTCTGGTGATCAATTTTTACAAGCAACATAATCCTGAAGATGGCCTTTTCGAATAAGGGCTTTGATATGGTCTCGTAGAGAGATGCAGTCCTGGGTCCTATGCCTGTGATCTTTGTGGAAGTAACAGAACTTGCTCTTGTCTCTCTTCTCAGGATCGGATTTGATCTTTGCAGGCCACTTTACATATGGCTTGTGTTTAATCTCCATTAGAACCTTTTCATGAGACCGATTAAGAGGAGTGTAGTTATGATATTTACCGGAGTAAGGCTTCTTGGGAGAACGATCGCGTTGATCACGACGATATTTTTTATCTGCAGAAGAGGTTCCCTCTGGCTTGCATTTCTTACCCTGTGCCCCATGGCGTGTCAATGCGACTTCTTCTGCATTGATGTACTTCTGAGCTTTGGCTTGGAATTCTGCCATAGTTTTCGGTGCGCTTTTATCCAAGGCAAACCTGAATTTCTCGCTCGTTATTCCTGCTATGAGGGCTGCGAGCCCTTTTTCCTCGGTATAACCTTCAGTTTGAACGGCTTCAGCGGTGAATCGTACTGTGAACTCTTTTATCGTTTCCCCATGCTGCTGTTTTAGATTCATTAGATGGGAAGCTGGCTTCTTGACGCGGATGCTTCCCATGAATTGAGAAAGGAATATCTCCGATAACTGAGAAAAGGAGCTGATGGAACGAGGCTTTAATCCTTGGAACCACGTACGAGCTGCCTCCTTCAATGTTAGGGAAAAAGCCCTACACATGATTTTTGAACCATGTCCCTCCAACTCCATGAGGGACCTGTATGTTTCCAGGTGTTCAAGAGGGTCGCCAATACCTGTGTACGGGGTGATAACAGGCGTTCGATACTTTCTGGGTAACGGGGCTTCCATAACCTCGCTGGTGAAGGGGGATTCGGATTGATGAATCGCTGCCATGACTGCAGATGGTCGATTTGCCTGGTATCGTTGTTCCATGACGTCAAAACGATCATGGATTCTTTTGAGATGTCCTTCCCATGGTAGGGTATAGCTTGATGTTTCGGCGGTGGAGCCCTGCGGTTGAGGTTGTCGAGACGAGCTAGAATGTATAGAATGTGGAGACGGCACAGGGGGATGGCTGCCAAGTGGTGGGACCTGTGGTTCGTCCATAGAATGTCTGGAAGCCACCGGTATGGGTTGCGGTGGTAAACCTTCGGAGGGTTGTCTTTGCGGTTCAGGGAAATGCTGATCAAGCCGATTCGACAGGGCTTGAACTCCGGCATTTAGAGTCAGAAGAGTGTTTCCGAGGAAACGCAAGACATCGTCTTGATTTCCAGAGGCCTCCAATAATGGATTTGTTGATGGCATATTCGGGGCTCCTTGAGGGATATTCGTCGACGTGGGTGGAAGAGCAGGTACGGATTCCGTCTCATCGGGCGGAGGTGGTGCCTGCCTTGAAGTCGAAGGATGAACAGCCTTTTTAGGAGGCATCTGTTGGGGCTCAAATTTGCACCCATTATAAAACAACATCCCATAGTCTAGTGGCAATGATTTAGATAAGTTTTGAGGCCAGGAAAGCCCTGAAAACGCCAGCACAACCCTGATCGCTTGGTAGCGATCAAAATTCATAAACAGCATTTTGAAGCGGAACTGGACATGCGCTTCACTGCCAAATGATCCGAAATGTCCTAAAACCCTTAACCTGTAAGTTTTGAAGTCATCCGGTGCATATTTTTACCTGCGCACCTCGAAATGCGTTTCGTCCCTGCCCGAAACTGACAAAAAGGGTCCGTAAGCCTACAGCTACCATTTCAGAGCGGAACTGGACATGCGCTTCACTGCCAAATGATTCGGAGCGCCCCAAAACCCTTAAATAGCAATTTTGAAGTCATTACGATGAATATTTCCATGCCCGCGCTCCCCGGAACAACATTCCTATACGACAAGCCGACCCGGAGGCTCCAAATTAGGAAGGAAGTACCAAAATTAGCAACATCTGGACTTCCACACCCCACCCCGTTCATTCAGGAGGTTAATCATAGCCTAGAAGTGGCTTGGCGACAGTGAGTGCATGTCTAGAAAAGGTAGCTGTCCTTTGGAGGTCCCCCGTCGGAGCTGAAATGCTGAAATTTTCTAAGTGCTGGAATCCTGAAAATCTGGCTAAGTAGTGGGAAAGTGCCGGCAAAGGACATGCGCCTGGCCTCTAACCACATGCGCTTGCACCCTAGTAGTGAAAGGAAGTGATCCGAACACTTTTCCGAAAAGCGCCGGGAAATGCGCCGGTAAAGCACATGCGCCCGGATCCACCACATGCACTCGGTGCATTATTCCAACATGCGCTTGACATTGTTTCTGGCACATGAGCCCAGAAATACCCGTCGGGTAGACCCGAACCCGATTTTCCTCCTATAAATAGTGAAGTCACCTCATTACATCAGCACGAAATCATTCCCTGCCGACCTCAGAGTGATGTAAGCACCACATGCGCTTGCTTTCTCTCCCCTCGCCGGATGCCTTGGCCGGAGTGGATTTTCTTGCCGAAAACCCTCGCCGGAAAGGGATTTCCTCACCGGAATCCCAAGTTCAGGAAGAAAATCCTGAAATTTTCTAAGTGTTGGGCACATGCGCCGGCATATCCCCTACATGCGCTGGCTTATTACACCACATGCGCTGGCTTTTCCCACCGGAAAATCTTGAAATTCCGCTAAGTCCAGGAGGGACATGCGCCCACTCTTTGAGTCCAGGCGCATGTGCATTGCCACATGCGCCCGGAACACCTCTTCTCCGTCTGATTTTTCATAAAAAGCACTTCACATGCGCCCGGGAGAAGGGACATGCGCCCGGGTCCCTACCACATGTGCCCGGAAGCATGTGCATTGCCACATGCGCCTGCACATCCATCCCTCCATGCGCCTGGACGCTGATGGGAGGGGTGGACCTTCGATCGCGTGCCCCGCCTTCATTCGGAATCCGATTTTGATGAAATTACTTCCGCCCGATGCGTCTCGGTGAGATCTATCCATCCGTCGGATCAGATTCTCCAACGGTCAATAATAAATGGCCCAAATCAGTGTTTTGGTCCAAAATAACCAACACTTAGCCAATTTGGCAGTCCCGAAAATCCTTCTGAAAGAGCCAAAAACGGCCTAAAACAAGAAGAATCGAGCGGAATTGGACCGAGCCCGAGAGGGAAACTTTTCTTCTACATGACATGATACACCATAATCATGCACCGCGACGAGGTTATCTGATCTCAGGACCCTCGAATACTCTAATCGAGCAGTCGGCAGGCCCACTACTTAGTCATTTCTAGCCCTAGGAAGTGCCCTGTTGGCCCGAAAATTGACTTCTGCTAAGCAAATTGAAATGCGATCGCACCGCGATCTTCGTGGACATAATCCACCCCTGTTCAAAGACAGACATCGATAATATTCATCGATTTCCCTGATTAGACCGCACACAGGTCCATTATTTAGTCATTTTCAGCCCTGGGAAGTGCCATGTCGGCCCGAAATCGACTTTTGCTAAGCAAATCGAAACGCGATCGCACAGCGATCTTCGTGGACGTAATCCACCCCTGTTTAGGGACGGTTATTGATAATACTCTCTAGTCTCTCTAATCAGATCGCGAACAGGTCCACTACTCAGTCATTTTCAGCCCTGGGAAGTGCCCTGTTGGCTTGAAAATTGACTAATGCCAGTTGAAATCAACCGCGATCTCGAAGACGCCGAGGCAAAGCTGAAGTACTCAGGCTATCCAACAGCTGGTTCAAGCATTCACGGGGCACCGATCCCCATCATTCATAAGAAATTGGCATATGTGGGTACCCATCGGACCTTATACTTAGCCACTTACGGGCATCGGAAACAGCCGATCCGGCCCATTGAATATATTTGAATCCTCAAAAGATCTTGGCTTGATAAAGCCTACTTGATCCCAAACAGATCATTAAAAATACTCAGAAGAAAGAGTGTTCTCGAAGACGAGTCGCCCGACTCCAAAAGAAATACATTTACTTTACTGTACAAAGCTCTATTCATCCCGGATAAAGGTCCGAGGCTAAACCTAAGGGGTTATGGTTACCACGAGAAACCACAAACAAAGAGTTCTAACTAAGCTTGAAACATCTTGCTATGGACTGCCACTATGAAAAAGACCGTCGATGCCCTACCCATCGACAACGGGTCCGTTGGTTGAGCTGATGAGGTAGTTGCGGATTGCTTTCCTAAGGTCACCCATCATAAAAATACGGGCGCGGGCTTTAGGTTATGCCGACCAACATTCGAGGTTTGTGTATTCCAACGGTCACCTGTTCACAGTAACAGGCGCGGGCCCCGAGTTGCACCACTCGATTAAAACCCTCGTTCGGGAACGTTGCGGAGTGCTTTCCTAAGGTCACCCGTCATAAAAGTACGGGCGCCGGCCTTGGGTCATGCCGACCAACATTCGAGGTTCGTGTATTCCAGCGGTCACCTGTTCACAGTAACAGGCGCGGGCCCCGAGTTGCACCACTCGAATCCTGACAGTCTCTCAACCCGGACATACCGAAAGAAAATGGGACATAGACATCCAGCGTGTCTAACAAATGTGGCTCAGTCCATAACAAGAAAATAAAGGTCTACACGACCATGAACTCAAGACCATAATCCCCGGTGGATTAGTCTTTTGCCTTCCAATCAAGGGTGATCAACCGTTGATGTAATTAAAGGCTCGTGACCAGTATCACAGCCTGGAATGTAAAAGATCTCAGAATCTCTGGAATAAAATTCGCCTTGCGATATCTCTCTCTTGTGTACACTTTGTGATTGCTTATGATTGTCTGTGAATGTCTCAATACTCAGAATTCCCCTAGAATAAAAGAAACACGAAAAAAAGAAAGAAGGACTGCTGACGAGTAGATCTAATCTTTCCCCTTTTTCTAAAAAGCGTTCTAACAGCATCGCGGAAGGATTTTGGTCGGTAGAACGATTGATTTTGATGATCAAGTCGTTCCCACAGACGGCGTCAAACTGTTAATGTCAAATTTTGTAACAGGATCCTCCGGACGTTCACCTTCTCTCCAACAGGGATTTTCTCCGCCAAACCTGAAAGAAGACAGACAGCGACTAAGGGTGGCTGGGGTCCAGCCGTTAGCCCTCCGATGCTTAAGTTAGGCCAAAGCAAGAAGAAGAGTAGCCAGGTAAAACGGGACAGAGATTGAATATTGTGTGTACCTTTCCCATAATGGAGTCGTCCCTTTATATAAATCTGAAGCGATTCAATCTGTTATGCAAGATATCGAGATCCCGCTGATCTCATGTACGATACTGAGATCTTGCTGATTTCGTGGGATAAGATCCTATCTTTAGAGACGAGATCCAACCCAATGACTTATTTCAGCAATCACGTTCCTTGATGGCAATCCCTTGAGATCCGGAACCACCAGAGAAGATAAGCCCAAAAACCGACCTATACGGGCGCTGATTGCTCATGTTGAGCTGGAAGCCGTAGTTGGAGTCATAGCTGCCGAAAAGGAAGGAGACGCCGAAAGGACGGAGACCACCGCACTGGATGTAACTCTGCTTGGAGCCGTCGAGGGATTTCGACAAGCTGCTCGACGGGAATTGGGTGCTGGGACTACGAAGATCATCCAAACCAAAAACAAAGACTCATGATTGCTCTGATTCGGGAGCTGCTCGTGTCAGGACTGCTCGCATCCGGGAGATACGACCCCTTCTAACGAGCACGAGCCGAGATGCTCGCATCCGGGAGATGCGACCCCTTCTGGCGAGCACGAGCCGAGCTGCTCGCATCCGGGAGATGGGACCCCTTCTGGCGAGCATGAGCCGAGCTGCTCGCATCCGGGAGATGCGACCCCTTCTGGCGAGCACGAACCGAGCTGCTCACATCCAGGATGCGCGACCCCTTACCGCGAGCACGACTTGGACTCCTCGCATTCGTATTGCAGCGATCCTTCACTTCTCGCGAGACCAGCTTGTGGGGGTGACTCTCAAGCTTCAAGAAAAGCATACGCTCGGAAGGCGTCCAAAGAACCCTAGCAAATCTATTGGCTGGAACAGACGTCCAACTCCTCAAAAGCAAGCCATCCTCCAATTTCTTTCACCCTCGAAGATGCAGCGGGAATCCACTTCCCTCATGAAGATTCTATCGTGGTCACATTGAAGGTATCAAATTATCTGACTCATCGGATTATGGTGGATACAGGTAGCTCAGCCGACATTCTGTATCTAGAGGCTTTCAACAAAATGGCACTATCCAGAAGCCTCCTCAAGCCAGTATCGACCCCCCCGTCGGCTTTGGAGGAGAGGTAGTAACACCCGAAGGAAGCATCGATCTCCCAGTTACTTTTGGAGAGAGTCCAGCGAAGACCACCGTCTTCGTAAACTTCCTCGTCGTGGATCGAAAATCAGCATATAACGCCATTTTGGGGCGGCCGTCTCTTACTAAGGTTGGAGCGGCCTTGCACCCTTCATATCTGTGTGTTAAATTTCCGACCCCAAATGGCATCGGGGTCGTGCGAGGAAGTCAGCAGGAGGCACGGTCCTGTTACCAGATAGCCCTCCAAGATCGAAAGAAGGCTCAAGCGACACCTGTCATGGAAATAGTTCAAGGTTCATCCGACGTTCCCGCCACCGCGTTGGATCCAAGAGAAAATGCTCTGAAATCAGGAACTCCAGGGGAGGAAACAGTGGCGATCCACCTGACCGAAGACGACCCATCTAAGATCGTGCGCATCGGGTCCTCCTTGACCACTGTCCATCGTCAAAATTTGATCCGTTTCCTCACCGAATACAAGGATGTGTTTGCTTGGTCTCATAAAGATATGCCAGGCATCGATCCTGATGTCATCGCACATCGTCTCAACATTGACCCGAAGCATAAACCCGTACATCAGCGTCGACGTGCCTTTACTGCAGAAAGACAAATGGCAATCAAAACAGAAGTTAAAGCTTCTCGCGGCTAATTTCATAAAGGAAGTTGACTACCCAGAGTGGGTCGTAAACGTAGTTCTCGTCCGGAAAACTAATGGCAAATGGAGGATGTGCGTCGACTATTCAGACTTAAACAAAGCATGCCACAAAGATAGCTTTCCGACACCGCGGATCGACCAGTTGGTCAACTCAACAGCTGGACATGCTCTCCTCAGTTTTATGGATGCTTATTCTGGTTACAACCAGATTGTGATGCATCCACCTGATAGCCAGCATACTGCCTTCATCACAGATCGAGGACTATATTGCTACCAGGTAATGCCGTTCGGTCTTAAAAATGCAGGGGCCACTTATCAACGTCTTGTCAACAAAATGTTCGCTGCTCAAATCGGTAGGAACATGGAAGTGTATGTCGACGATATGCTCGTGAAAAGCATCGTTGAAGATAACCACATTTCAGATCTTCGAGAAGCCTTTGATCTGATGAGAAAGTATCAAATGAAGTTAAACCCAGAAAAATGCGCGTTTGGAGTGTCTGCAGGGAAATTTCTTGGGTTCATGGTTGGCCAGCGTGGAATTGAGGCAAATCCTGAAAAGATTAAAGCATTGATAGAGATGAAATCCCCTGTTACTCTGAAGGACGTTCAGCGTCTGGCAGGTCGCATCGCATCATTGAACAGGTTCATCTCACGAGCATCTGACAAGTGCTTGCCCTTCTTCAAACTCCTTCGTGCAACGGCCAAATCTGATTGGAAGTGGACACCTCAGTGTGAAGAAGCTTTCCAACAACTGAAGTAATACATGAGCGCTCCCCCCATTTTATCTAAGCCTGTAGCACATGAGCAACTCATTCTTTACTTATCTGTGTCTTCCACGGCCGTTAGCGCCGCTTTAATAAGGGAAGATTCCGGGGTGCAAAGGCCCGTTTATTATATCAGTCGAGCAATGGTTGATGCAGAAACTAGGTATTCTGATATGGAGAAACTGGCCCTAGCCTTAATCACGGCAGCTCGAAAATTGCGACCATACTTTCACGCCCATGCTATTTTAGTACCAACAAATCATCCACTACGACACGTCCTTCAAAAACCTGAGGCTTCCGGGCGCTTAACTAAATGGACGGTCGAGATCAGTGAGCATGATATCTCATTCTGTCGTAGGACCGCAGTCAAGGGCCAGGCCGTGGCTGACTTCATTGCCGAATTTACATATTCTTCTGAAGATAATGTCACGACCAGCGACCAGCCTCCTTGGTCGCTCTTCGTGGACGGGTCGTCACGGGCCACTGGCAGTGGAGCGGGTCTGATTTTAGTGGCTCCCGACGGGTCGCATTTTTAATACGCTCTGCGTTTCGAATCACGCGTCTCCAATAATGAAGCAGAATATGAGGCCCTAATTGTTGGCCTCGAACTGGCCATTGTCCTCGCAGTCCAGAATTTGATAATTCATAGCGACTCCCAGCTCATTGTCAATCAAGTTCTTGGTGAATTCGAAGCCAAAGAAGAAAGAATGGCCTTATACAAGTCTCGTGTCCTCATCCTGCTCGCCAAACTGAAGACTTATAAAATAATTCATATCCCTCGCGAGCAGAACCAACTTGCCGATTCCTTGGCAAAACTCGCTTCTGCGCCGGAATCGGAGTTATCACATTCAATCCCCTTCGAGCACCGTCAGAACTTGAGTATCGACCAAGTGACTCTCGAGCAAGTTATATCGGTACAATCGTCTCCATGCTGGATGGATCCTATCATCCTTTATCTTAGAGATGGATACCTACCAGAAGACAAGAAAGCTGCAAGACAAATTCGGCTTCGAGCTGCCAGGTACACCTTACAAGATGGAATCTTGTTGCGAAAAAGCTTCTCCTTGCCTTATTTAAGGTGTCTTCATCCAGAAGAAGCACATCGTGTTCTAGATGAAGTACACCAGGGGGCATGTGGTAATCATCCCAGGGGGCGATCTCTAGCATATAAAGCGATGAGGCAAGGATATTATTGGCCTACTATGAAAACAGACGCCATCGAATTTTCTAAAAAATGTGACAAGTGTCAACGATATCAACCTATACCTCGTGTACCGTCTGAGCGGATGACCCCAGTCGACAGCCCTTGGCCTTTTGCTCAGTGGGGGATCGATATCATCGGGCCCTTACCTATGGGAAAGGGACAGAATAGGTTCGCGATCGTGGCGGTTGATTATTTCACCAAATGGGCCGAAGCAGAACCATTAGCCAAAATTACTGAAAAACAAACTACTAAGTTTATGTGGAGAAATATCATATGTCGCTTCGGACTTCCTCATACTATAATTACCGATAACGGAACGCAGTTCGACAACGCAGCCTTTGATGAATTTTGCGACAAATGGAAGATACGTAATCTCCGCACTTCTCCATATCATCCTCAGGCGAATGGGCAGGTCGAGGCAGTGAATAAAATCATAAAGCATCATTTAAAGACCAAGCTAGGTGAATGTAAAGGGGTGTGGCCAGAACTTCTCCCAGAGGTGTTATGGGCCTATAGAACCACGGCTTGTACATCGACAGGTGAAACTCCTTTCTCCTTAGCATTTGGTGTTGACGCAGTAGTACCAGTGGAAACTCAAGTGCCCTCATATCGGATCGAACAGTATGATCCTGCAAGCAATCAGGAAAACCTCCGACTTCATCTCGATCTCTTGGAAGAACGAAGAAATGCTTCCCAAGTACGAGTGGCAGCATATCAACAACGTATTGCTCGTTATCGGAATGCGAAGGTTAGACCTAGATCCTTCCAGCCCGGAGATTTGGTCCTAAGGCAAAATCTTGGAGTTCCTGCTCGTTCATTGGATCCGAATTGGGAAGGCCCGTATCGGGTTATTAGGGTTGTGAGACCCGGTACTTATTATCTTGAAGACATGCAAGGGAAGCCTGTACGCCGCCCTTGGCACGTGGAGCATTTGCTACGATACTACCCCTAGATTCGATGTAGTTTTATTACAACGTTTTATGAATAAAGTGAAAGATATCTTTTGGTCGCTACTCCATTTATATGGACCTGAATAGCCCTGAAGAGTGCTTACACATCCTCTTGGCCAATTGCCTACCTTTGGTAGGACTGAAATTGTTACTAGTTGGTCGCTTCTCCATTTACATGGACCTAAATAGCCCCGAAGAGAATGGATACCATCTCTTGACCAACCTTCTGCCCTTGGTAGAATCAAAATCTCAATCGATAGATCAGTCTATCTCAACGCGGACATGGTCTCACGACCCCCGGATTGAGTCTAATTCATTTTTTCATGAGTTAGTTACTCGCGATTGGTGAGAGGAGGGATCGCACTCCGGAATGCGAGCACCGCAGCTCGTGCTCAAATTAGGGCAGCGATCGGGGTCACACCCTAATCGCGAGCACCGTAGCTCGGGCTCGAATCGCAGTCGTACACCTTAATTGTGAGCACCACAGCTCGCGCTCGAATATGTGGTCATACACCCTAAATGCGAGCAGCTCAGCTCATGCTCGAATTAAAGGGTCACATCTCTGATGAATCCATTCGAGATCAACATAAAGCAAAAAATGAAAGATGAAGGGATAACAGCAACAAAACAGTAACACTTCCAAAAATATCTTTTCATTGATAATTAGATGATTACAGATACATGATCGCAGATACAAGAGAGAAGAAAATAAAAGGAAATTAATCGCTTGGAGGAGCCACGCTCTCGACTTCAGGGCCCATTTCAGGAGCCCCTCCAGCCTGCGTGGCTTCAGTCACCTCGTTCTCGGCAGCAGCTTGCTCTTCTGCAGCTATGATGGTCGCGACTCGACCGAATTCCCCCATATCGAAGGATGGGATCATTCGTTGCACTACTCTTAGTGCAAAGTCTCGACCAGCATCGTATGACTCATATCGTTCATCGTCATACAGCTGCGAAGTCCGGAACTCGGAAACTGCCCGAGCACCTTCCTCCGAGAGCATTTTTACAAGGGTGACTCTCTCCTCGTCCCAGTGGATCGAGTCGTCCTTAAGCTGCGCAAGAGCGGTGCGCTCCCTGGTCAAGTTGTCGTAGGCCTCCTTGAGCTGCGACCTGGCCCCCGCGAATTGCTCCTCTAACGAGATCTTGTCCTGCCGGAAGATCTCCCTCTCTCTCTCAGCCTTCTCCTTCAGACCCGTGAGCTTCACGTAGTCTGAGTCCAAGGCTTGATACCTGTCGGTCAGGACTTGGATCTTCTCGATGAGGATCTTTTTCTCCTCATCTCTCTTCGTGATCACCGCCTCACGAGCCTTGAGCAGATGATCTCTTCCTTGAACTGCCTTTTCCAAGGCAGTCCTCTTTCCCTCAGCCTCCTCTATCGTGCGACGGGCGGCAACGATATCACGCCTCGTTCGCAGAATAAGATCTAAACCCTGCAAAAGAGATGAAAAATGTAAGAGTATTCTGGAACGTAATAACTGATCGTAGCAGGTCTTGACGAAGTCTTACCTGAACCATCCTCATCCCCGCTTCGAGGATAAGGTTCTCAGGACTTGGCTCGGGAAGAGAGCCAAAGGCGTGAGGCGGGACGTTCTCAAACAAAAATTTACATACAGGATGAAGGTGGCGGGGAATAGAGTACGTCCCGCTCCCAGACGGTTGGGCAACGACCAACCCGGCCTGCTCGCGAGGTGGAGGCATTGACTCGCGAGCAGGTCCCTGCTCAGCAGCCGGGACCAATTCGCGAGCAGGAGGTGGCTCTTGAGGCTCTACCTGCTCTCGAGCCTCTTCGGCTGGGGGGCAGCCGGACCCCACCCCATCTGGGGAATTATCAGCAATGTTAATCACTGGTGGCCCAGGTGCGACCACCAGTGAAGGAATAGTGGGCCCAGCTGGGGCCCCCGCCATGCTCGCGGGAAGGGCAGGCTGATCGCTGCCCGTGCGGATGGAAGATTGAGAAGGTTCGGCAGGGGTTCTCTTCTGCCTTTTGGAGCCTGTGCCCTTCAGTCGGGGCAGTAGGCCTCTCTTCTCTCCAGCCTTTGTCATTTCAACTTCTCTTCTGGATATGAGGCCTGCTGCTGTAAGTCGCGAAGGGGACAAGCAAGCCTCGATATGCCTATCTCCGACAGGCACCTTGTACACCTTGACAATCTTCTCGTTGATCCCTCCTTTCAGATTCGGTTTTCTCAAGGCCGGGATACCTGCGAGCACAAACGGGGGTCAAACGAAGAAAAACCCTAAAAAACCTTTCTGGGGAAATTGCACAATGCGGGATTGTCTACCTTCACAGAAAAACCGGGTCACTCCTGGACCCCTGGAGGAGGCAGACTCCCAGCTCCCGGAAGCATAGAACCACCGCTTCCTCCAGCCGGGATAGTTCGAGGAGGGCTTCCCCAACACGAAATTATCCCGGTGCCAATAACACAAATAATACCAGCCTTCGCTGGAGGGAGCTTTCTTCAGACGAAACATACGGAGGAACTCCTCCGCCGTGAGTTCCCCGTTGCCAGCCTGAGCCCAAAGGGCAAAGGAGCCCAGAACCACCCTCCACCCGTTCACAATGAGTTGCCCAGGGGCAATCTTGTAACACCGGAGTACATCGCGAACGAAGGGATGGAGGGGAAGGCGTACCCCCAGGATAAGCTGATACTCATAAAATGCTACGCATCCTGGGGGGCGGGGGGAGTCGGGTGTTTCTCCACCTCCGGGCAAGCGGAGGGTTACTGAGTCGGGGATCAGGTATCTCTCCCGTAGCTCAGCCAGCCGGTCCTCCGATAAAACGGAAGGATATCCGGCTGCTGTGTATCTCCCTGCCGGAACCCTTGCACTGCTGGAGGCAGAGGATTCCGGAGTGGCATCACCAAGAGGGACAGTGGTCTCGTCAGAGTTCCCAACCATGAGATAAAAATAAAAGAAGAAAAAAAGAAGTAATACCAAAAACTGAAAGGAAAATGAACACCGGAGGAAGAAGAAGAATGGAAAGAACTGCAGGTTCCTTTCGAAAAAGCTTCTGTAGAAAATCAAAGAAATGGCGGACTCCGTACATTTATAGGCAATCATTCCGCCGTATCTGATGGCACGTGGCAGTCCCTCTCTTGACACAGCGCTCGAGCAGGCACGCCCATTAACTCCTCAAACACGTGGCGAGCGCCCCTTCATTTTCCATCAGCGAAAAGGCTGCGGAAGGCTGGCGCTCATTAATTTCAGCCCATCATGTGGGGTGCCGTTCTCGATGAAAGCAGCGGGCGGTTTCGTGTGATAGTGAGCTAAGTCCTTTCCTTAAGAATTCTTGGCGGCAAGGACTTGGGGGGCATCTGTTATAGGTAAAATGGTGGAGATAAGATTTCACGCGGAAATGCGCATTTCGCCCTCGAGATGATCTGATCAAGAGTCGCAGAACGGGTAAGGGTGGAGTACGGCTTCGACTCTCGAGATCGTATGCTCGGGAGTCGAAGAATGGATAAGAGCGGGACGTCCATTCGACTCTCGAGATTATCTGATCGAGAGTCGAATATTGGATAAGTGCGGGACGTCCATTTGACTCTCGAGCTCACCTGATCAGGAGTCATAGATTGAAAAATACGGAGCAGCTATTCGCAAGTCTCGAGTCTTCATAACCGATAGTCAAATACGGCAAAGCTCGATCCGCGAACAGACCTTCTCACAAGTCGTTGAAAGACGTTACATCTAAAGTATGTACTTGGACTCGCGACCACATTCTAACCTGCGAGTAGCTTTCCTGCGGTAATATCTCTTAGCTTTCAGTACTAGCACCCGATTCCTGTCGAGCAGCTTCTCCAATCCCTCTGCGACACCAAGCAGGGCTACAACCAGTTCGGTGGTTTCCAACTACGGGCGTCTCCTTCCTTTTCGGAGGCTATGACTCCAACTACGGGCGTCTCCTTCCTTTTCGAAAGCTATGATTCCAACTACGGCTTCCAGCCGGATTTCAAGGGATTACCATCAAGGGGCGTGATTGTTGAAATAAGTCATTGGGTTGGATCTGACTAAAAAGATAGGATCTTATCCCACGAAATCAGCGAATTCTCAGTATCGTATGCGACATCAACGGGATTTCGACATCTCACGTAACAAATTGGATTGCTTCAGATCTATATAAAGGGGTGGCTCCATTAAGAGCAGGTACGCACACATCATTCAATCTTGGTCCCGTTTTGCTTGGCTTCTCTTCTTACTGTGGCCTAACTTAAGCATCGGAGGGCTAACGGCTGGTCCCCAGCCACCCTTATTTGTTGTCTTGCTTCAGGTCTGGTGGTGAAAATTCCGGTTGGAGTGAAGGAGAAAAGCTGGAGGATCTCGTTACAAAATCTGACATTAACAACGGTAAGGTAAAATCCTGTCTTGTTGTTGCTCTATATACCTTGAGATCGATAGTTTAGTTGATTTATGAAGAAGATAATCCCGAAAACTCATGAGATGAACTTTCACCATGCACACTAGGTTGAATTTGTTCAAGTTCTTCTATCTATCAATCAATCAGCGGGAATTTCATATAAATACTTATTACGTTCTGAGAGTTGTAGGTTTCAACCTTTATCACTGAATTTCTCTGATTCTTACACTTATGTGTCTTGGAATGTATAGAAGAGTAGTTTCTAGAGGAGAGTTGGGTTTTGGAGAATGAAACTAGTTTCACGCATGTTTTGCTCGGGACTAGCAAAATGCTGGTTGGGGGGTGTGTTAAGCTCTTAATTGTGCATATTCTAACCCCAATTCATCACTCATTATGCACGGTTTACACATTTAAAGGACCATTCTAATACATGATTTGTAATTATAGGAACAAGATGGAGATGTCACCAATTGAAGGCTAAATGTAGCTCCTTACAAGCATCGAAGATCATAGGATGAAGTATTGAAGGAAGATCAAAGAGAAGAAAGCAAGAAAAGAAGAAAGAAAGAAGAAATAAAGAAGAAAAGAAGCTAGACCGGTTGGCTGACCGGTCAGCCAAAGAAGCCCGACCGGTCAAGACCGGTCGGCTGCTCCCTTCTATGCACAACAGAGGATGGACAGTGTAGTCCGACCGGTCATGACCGGTCGGCTACACACGCTGGAACAAATTCAACTTGGTTCGACCGGTCATGACCGGTGGGCCATGTACGCTGGATCAATGGAAAGTCACTCCGACCGGTCATGACCGGTCAACTGTGCTCTCTGGAGTGTTGCAAGTGAAGGCCGACCGGTCTAGACCAGTTTGTCATGCGTGAAAAGCTCTTTCTAATTCGGGATTACGGAATTTCCTGCACAAGTGCGTAAGTTTACGCAATTTCTGGAATTCTCTTGTGTATTGGACTCCTCCAAGCTATAAAAGAACCTCTTCTCTTCATATCAAGGGAGGCTACGACGTGGGGATTGCTCAGGAGGCGGATTCTACTTTGGATCTCTAGTTTTCTTCCTGTTTTAGTAGTTTTTCATGTTTTTAGAGGCTTCTAGTTCAAGGATGTTAGAGATGAACTAAAACCTCTTAGCTAGGGCTAAGAGGTGAAGCTTTTGATTCGTTTTTTATGGATTAATGCAACCTAAGTTTCCTTTTATGTTTTAATTGATGAATTTTAGTTCAATTTGAGTTTGAATCAAGTATTAATTTGGTTTTACTTTGATCTCTTGATGACTCCGGGCTCATGTGATTCTTAGTGATTCTAAGCTTAGTATCTTAGCTTTTGAGCATTGTTTATGCTTGTGTAATGCATTGATCTACCATCGACTCCGGGCATGGTAGACGCTTTGATTGCCTTGTATGCAATGGCCTGATTTTCATGTGGGAACTCATTCAACTAAAGTTCTTATATTTTGTATATAATCTGGAATAGTTGCTTAGTGATTGATTTTGATTTAATTCGAGTTCAAATCATGAGTTGTAATCAGGTCTAGTGACAGGACTTGGTGAAAGCTATGGTTATCTCAACTAGATTGGAAAGAGGCTTGGCCTATACAATTGAGTGTGCCCAAGGCCTGAGCATGGTTGTGGGAATCAAATCAATTAATGAACACTTGTTCCAGATGATTGTTGGTTTAACCGCTCTATATTCCAATCGGATAGAGAAAGGAATTTGATTCCGATTGAGTCATGTGAGACCTAGTTGTGTTGATGCATTGAAACTTATCAAAAGTGGATCCTTGGCGCTCTAGTGCCTTTTTAGATTAAAATTACCTTAACCATTCACTGTTTAAACACAATTCACTGTTTTCTAGCTTTAGTTCTTAATAGGATCTTAATTATTAGTTGTTTTAGTTAAATTCTGAGAATACCCATTCATAAATCTCTGTGGGAACGATACTCGGTCTTTCCGAATTATTACTACTTCGCAACCCTACACTTGGGGAGTGAACAAGTTTTTGGCGCCGTTGCCGGGGAATTTCTATGTGGTATTTTTAGAATTTTCTGAAATAACTTTTAGTTGAGTTTGTTTTAAGATAGATTTAGGATTTATTTTACTTTTTAGAGTAGGTTTTCTTCTAATTACTAACTTAGTTTGTTTTGATTTTTGCAGGATTCTAACATAGGTCTAATCCAGGGATTTTTAGGAAGTTGAAGAAGAAGAAGGCATCTAAAGTCACAAATCAGGTTTTATCGTTCTAACCTTACTCTTCTTCTTCTCCTACTCATTCCTATCATATTCATCTCTTGTAGAGTGGGTGGAGACTCCTTTTGGATCTCTGAAAGGTAGGCCTTGTGCCACCTGGATTCCTATTGGTCGGCTCCGCCGCCTTGGATCACCTTGTGCTCAGAGATTTCTCTTCTCAACCTATTCCTCTTTCTTCTTTTTCTGAACTTTTTCTCAAAAGACTCAAAGAGTGGGTGGGGAGTTCTTTGAACCCCTATTGACCAGGAGAAATCGGTCTCTATCCTTGCTTCTGGCTTAGCCATTGCAAGACACCCTGTGCTTAAGTTTTAGAGAGAAGTAAAGGAAGGAAGGAAGAATTCTTTTTCCTTTTCACTCATTCTTTTTGGTTTTGCATGCCACATTGGGCTAGGACTTATAATAACCGACTTGTAAGGGACGGAGTAATTGTTGAAGGGATTGATAGAGAGCCTCGTACTAGGAAACGTCAAAGTTTTCCTGAAATTACTAGAGAGATGGCTGAAAATCAAACAAATCAAAGGGTTAATCAAAATCCAGCCCCAAACCTTACTGAACTAGATGAGAATGAAGTAGGGGATGTACCTCAACCTAGAACTTTACGTGACTATTTACAACCAGCTAGGACGAGTACTCTCTCTTGCATAATTTTCCCTCACAATGTGGGAAATATTAATTTTAAACCGGGGTTGATCCAACTTCTTCCTAGATTCCATGGACTCGACTCTGAGAGCGCATATCTACATATTAAGGAATTTGAAGAAGTTATTGCCACAATAAATTATGACAATGTGACCAAGGATACAATAAAACTTAAATTGTTCCCTTTTTCCTTGAAAGAGAAGGCCAAATCGTGGCTACATTCCTTAAGGCCAAGATCTATTGGGACATGGGCTGAGATGACTAGGGAGTTTCTTAAAAAATTCTTCCCTACTCATCGAACCAATGCATTAAGAAGGGCCATAATGAACTTCGCCCAAAAAGAAGAAGAAACCTTTTTCCAATGTTGGGAAAGGTACAATGAGCTGTTAAACGCATGCCCACATCATGGCTATGAACGGTGGAGGTTGATTAGTTTCTTCTATGATGGATTAAACTCAGCCATGCGCCAATTTGTGGAGATGATGTGCAATGGGGAGTTCATGAACAAGGAAACGGAGGAAGCTTGGGATTATTTTGACATGTTGACTGAAAATACACAAGCATGGGATACATCTAAGCCAACAAGTTCAAAACAACCCCAAACCAAGGAAAAAGGAGAAATTTATGTTTTAGATGAGCAAGATGATCTAGGTTCTAGAGTGGCTAAACTCACACGAAAGGTCGAGGAGATGGAACTAAAGAAGGTGGATACAACCCAACAAAAGGGGGCTGTTGAAACTATTTGTGGTATTTGTGCTTCCAATGTGCATCAAACGCCGGATTGTCCAACAATCTATGCGTTTCGAGAACTTTTATTTGAACAATCGAATGCCTTGAATAGTTATCAACGACCTTTCAGTACTCCAAATCAAAACACGAACAATTCTAGTTGGAGAAACAACCCAAACTTCAATTGGGCGAATGGAAACACGGCTAATCAAAATAATCCTCAAAGGGGGCCCCCAATGCAAATGGCCCCACCTCAAATGCCCATAGAGGATACTTTGAAAGCATTCATGGAAGGACAAGCTCAAATTAATCAATCCAACCATACGATAATGCTTGAGCTTAAAAGTTCGGTGGAAGAAATCAAGGCTCGCTTAAACGCAAGGGAATGGATGCTTCCAGCCCAACCTGTACCAAATCCAAAACAACGATGCGAAATAAGCGTGCCTAGTTCTTCTAACCAACATATGGAACATGCTAAGGCCATCACCACTCTTAGAAGTGGTAAAATCATTGAAAAATCTGATCCGGTGAAGGTTTCAACACCTAATGATCCGGTATCTTCCAAAGAGGATGATGGACCTA
Source organism: Liriodendron chinense (assembly GCA_003013855.2). Lineage (NCBI taxonomy): Eukaryota > Viridiplantae > Streptophyta > Magnoliopsida > Magnoliales > Magnoliaceae > Liriodendron > Liriodendron chinense. The sequence goes on from ML058386.1 coordinate 1,417,243, forward strand.
GCACCGCCATGAATGAAAAAGAGCCATTGAAAGAATATAGGCCCGTTGCTCCATTCCCTCAACGCTTGATTCCAGCCAAACCTCAGGATAAATATCAGGAATTTTTGGAGGTTTTCAAGCAAGTCAAAATCAACATCCCATTGTTGGATGCCATTAAACAAATACCGTCATATGCAAAAATTTTAAAAGACCTTTGCATGGTTAAAAGAAAAATACATGTGCAAAAGAAGGCATTCTTGACAGAGAATGTGAGTGCCATTATCAACCACGGGATGCCCAAGAAATACAAAGATCCCGGTTGTCCGACCATATCATGTATGATTGGAGATCACCAGGTGAAACATGCTTTACTTGATCTAGGGGCAAGTGTGAACTTAATTCCCTTTTCGGTTTATGAACAATTGGGTTTAGGTGAATTAAAACCCACAAAAACCACATTACAACTTGCTGATCGATCGATTCGTATTCCTAGAGGGGTGGTTGAGGATGTCCTTGTCCAAGTTGACAAAGTCTACTACCCGGTGGACTTTATTGTCTTGGACACACGACCCATGGTTAATATTGGCCCTCAAATTCCTGTCATACTTGGCCGCCCATTCCTAGCTACATCAAACGCTATTATAAATTGTAGGAGTGGGGGCATACAAATGTCTTTTGGCAATATGACGATTGAGTTGAATGCTTTTAATATTGACAATAAACAAGAGGATGAGGATGAGGAGGTCCGCGAAAACAACATGATCAATTCTATTGTGGAAAATGAGTCCCTCTCACCTTTTTACTCCGGTCACTTAGATAAAGATGTGACTCACTCCCTTGATGAGAACGATGATATGATAAGGGATATGGTCACACTTTTTGAGTCGGTATCGGCATATGACGTTAGCCGAGAGAAGGATGTGGAAACAATACCTTTTTGCGCTGAAAAATCAATTCAGATTTCCACACCTTTGTGGATCATGCATACCGAACTCCACCAACCCTGGGATGATCCTTACTTGTAATATCATTGCCCAGGAAAATCTGATTGGAGACATATTTTTTCTGATAAATCTGATGATGTCTCCTCTTAAACATGTGGTGAAAACATTAAGGAACCCACTGAAAGTCCTTTTTGGGATTTTAGGTGGCTTATCTCAATCACCCACACACATGTACATTGCAAAGCAGGATATTGGATGACCTTACTGCGAAACCTTTTGATCCATCTAATGATTCTGCTTGACTTTATGCTTTTGGATGAGTTGTTGGGATTAACCTCCTAGTCTGACGGAGGATAATTTGCTAGAATGCTTTCCCATTAGGATTTGCTTTGATAGTTGATTTAGTTGTGAAGTAATCCATCTCCAAAAGCTAATCTTGCCATGGACTGTATGCTTCAGGTGATATCTCTCTTTCTCACTCTCCTTTATTTTATGTCATTGCTCTCATGTCATACATATTGCATATCTTATTACATTGAGGACAATGCAGAGTTTTGGTTGGGGGTGAGAGATTCCTTAATTGATGAATCTGCTAGCTTTTGTGACATGTCGAGCAAAGATGTAAAAAAATTTTGATTTTTCTGAAATTCGAAACTCTTTTGAAAGGCTTTGATTCTATGCATTCGAGATAGCATAAGTATAAGAAGATGAGATATGAAGTGAGGGATGTTGCAAGCTTTGAATTTCTCTTAATATAATGGTTTTATATGTGAATTCACCTATTTTTATGATTGATAGAAAATTTGAACACCTTTTGCACCTAGTTCACATTACACGATTTTCATGGTTTGAAAGGAGTATGTGATTCGTGGATTAATTAGACTCTGATTTGAGGTCTTGAGAAACCAAGCCGGAGTATTTTGTCCATCCTTGTCCATGGGAAAATAACGGAAGATATGGATTTCTAAAAATCCTATCTAATTTAAAAGAAAAAGGAATGAAAGGATGAAATTGGGAATAATGGAAAATGGTGGAAATTCCGATTAGGGCTACCTATTACCAACCGGGGGATGGTCTACTGTTAATGTCAAATTTTGTAACAGGATCCTCCGGACGTTCACCTTCTCTCCAACAGGGATTTTCCCCGTCAAACCTGAAAGAAGATAGACAGCAACTAAGGGTGGCTGGGGTCCAGCCGTTAGCCCTCCGATGCTTAAGTTAGGCCAAAGCAAGAAGAAGAGTAGCCAGGTAAAACGGGACAGAGATTGAATATTGTGTGTACCTTTCCCATAATGGAGTCGTCCCTTTATATAAATCTGAAGCGATTCAATCTGTTATGCAAGATATCGAGATCCCGCTGATCTCATGTACGATACTGAGATCTTGCTGATTTCGTGGGATAAGATCCTATCTTTAGAGACGAGATCCAACCCAATGACTTATTTCAGCAATCACGTTCCTTGATGGCAATCCCTTGAGATCCGGAACCACCAGAGAAGATAAGCCCAAAAACCGACCTATACGGGCGCTGATTGCTCATGTTGAGCTGGAAGCCGTAGTTGGAGTCATAGCTGCCGAAAAGGAAGGAGACGCCGAAAGGACGGAGACCACTGCACTGGATGTAACTCTGCTTGGAGTCGTCGAGGGATTTCGACAAGCTGCTCGACGGGAATTGGGTGCTGGGACTACGAAGATCGTCCAAACAAAAAACAAAGACTCATGATTGCTCTAATTCGGGAGCTGCTCGTGTCAGGACTGCTCGCATCCGGGAGATGCGACCCCTTCTAACGAGCACGAGCCGAGATGCTCGCATCCGGGAGATGCGACCCCTTCTGGCGAGCACGAGCCGAGCTGCTCGCATCCGGGAGATGCGACCCCTTCTGGCGAGCACGAGCCGAGCTGCTCGCATCCGGGAGATGCGACCCCTTCTGGCGAGCACGAACCGAGCTGCTCGCATCCAGGATGCGTGACCCCTTACCGCGAGCACGACTTGGACTCCTCGCATTCGTATTGCCGCGATCCTTCACTTCTCGCCAGACTATATTTGCCTACAACAGATGCCCCCCAAACCCTTGGTATTGAGGAACTATGCCAAGGGTTTGCTAGTGTTGACAGCTGGGTGCTGGGAGACAATCGCGCATGATTCACTTAACGTGCTTCCGCATTTATGATGGCCAGCTTTCGCGCAGCTTTTTCTGCCGCCAGAAATGAGGCGTCGGGCGCCACGTGTTTCCGTATTTAATGCTAGCGTCCGTTCGTCTGGTGTGCTGGATGAGAAACTGCCGCGTGTCCAGCAAATCAGACGGGATGATTGCGTATAAATACCGGACTTAGAAAAAATTCCTTCATTTTTGAATTTTCTGCTGCGGGGCTCTCTGCTTTCTTCTTCTTCATTTGCTTCTGGTGCGAAAAACCTCTTCACAGAGGTAGTCTTTCTCCAACTTTCTCCCTTCATCTCTGTTCCCTTCATCTTTCTTTCTTGCTTTTCTACTTGTGATGGCGGGGTCCTCTGATGAAGAGATTGTTCCCTTGGGAGATCACACCCCTGATTCTTCCGAATCCAACAATGCCAGAGTACCGGCTGGTAGATATTCTGCCTCCGGCTATTCTTCCATCTTGACGGAGGAGAGGCTCTCTAACCTTAGAGAGGCATATAGAGTCCCAGACTCTGTTTTATTTAGATTACCTGGGAGAGGGGAGACAGCCGATGCCCCACCATCAGGGTGTGTGGCTTTTTATGAATATTTTTTCAAAGTAGGTGTACGTCTTCCCCTCCACCCTTTTATACGGAACTTCCTCCGTCTCTACAAGATTGCCCCGGGCCAATTAATAGTAAATGGCTGGCGGGTACTCCTAAGTTCTTTCGTTCTCTGGAAGCAAGCGGGTAACGAGGAGTTAACCGCTGAGGAATTTTTAAGGTTATTCCAGCTGAAGAAGGCGTCAGCTAGCGAGGGTTGGTACTACCTATGCTTTTGGCATCGGAATAACTTTATTTTGGGGAACCCTTCCTCCAACTGCCCCGGATGGAGAAAGAAGTGGTTCTATGTCTCCGGCAACTGGGAGTCCAAAATGGGCTCCGACCCCAAAGGCCATAACGTTAATCGCCATTTTGGCGAAGGTGGGTCAAGTGCTTGTTTATTTGTCCGACAGAAACAATAGCTTTGCTATATTGACGACTTAATGAACTTTCTTTTTTGCTCGTAGGAATTCCAATTGGTGTGAAACCGAATCTGCGAGGAGGACTCAACGAGAAATTGGTTAGAGTCTACAAGCTTCCTGCGGCTACACGCCACGTCAACGTCGCATTAGAGTCCCGTCATCTCTGTGCCGCGGGTCTCATCTCCAGAGAAGAAATGACGAACGTTGGCGAAAAAAGAGGCGCACTAGGGGTGCTTCCCCGTCTGAAGGGCGCGGCCTCGAAGAGGCAAAAGAAAAACGGGGGTCCCTCAAATGCACCTGCTCCCGCTGATGGGACTGCTCGCGGTCTTCAATCGCGAGGGGTTGGCTCGGGAGGGGTCGCTACGACTTCTCGTACGACCACGACCCCTCCGGTTATCGCGACCCCTCTATCCACCGTGCCCCCTCCGGCTACTGTGACTCCACCGTCAGGTGCTCGCGGTCAGCCGGTGATCGAAGTTGCTGACAATTCACCGAAAGGCGATCGGAGGGAGGGAGGCCTCCCTCCTAAGGATATAAGATGCGAGCCTACTGGTACTCGCGAGTCTGCGACACCTTCCATGGGTGCCGTGGGTGCTCGCGAGACGGGCTCTGGCGAGATGGTAGTGGCCCAACCTTCCGGGTCGGGGGTTTTTGTTATCCCCCCGCACTTGCATCCTGTATGCAAGTTTATGTTTGATAACATCCCTCCCAACTCCTTCTGGAGTTTGCCTGAGCCAAGCCCAAAGGCTCTCTCCACTGATATTGGAGTGAGATTGGTTCAGGTAACAACCTTTTTCCTTTTTACCAATCTCTTCGGGATTTTATAAGATGACTAGCAATCTAATCCTTCTTTCTTTATTTGTATCAGAGCCTGGATCTCACGCTCCGTGTTAGGCGGGATGTCGAAGCAGCTCGCCGCAGCGTGAAGGATGCGGAGAAGAAGAAACAGACCATGGAAGTAGAGGTCCAAGGCCGGGACCGCTTGGTGAAAGCTCTGGAAGTGCAAATCGCCAAGCTGGATGAAGAGAAGAAAATTCTCCTCGTCAAAATCCAATCCCTGACTGAACGCTTTCAGTCAGTGGATCTCCAACTCGCCAAGCTTCAGGAGCTCCACACCAAGAGCGAGAAGGAGAAGGAAATCTTTCGCCAGGACAAGATCCAGCTTGAAGGGTGGCTCAAGGATGCTCGGACCAAGCTCGAGGAGACCCAGAAGAAGCTCGAGGAGGCCCAGCAGCAACTTCACCAGTTGAAGGATGACTCCATCCACTGGGAAGAAGAGCGAGTGGCCCTCATTCAAATGGTATCTGATAAGGGTCCTCGCGCAGTTCAGGAGTTCCGGACTTCTCAACTTTACGATGAGGAGCGATATGAAGCATATATCGCTGGTCGCGATTTTACGGTCAGAGTTATGCAGCTGATCGCTCCAACTTTTAACGTTGAGGAGTTCGACAGAGTGGCATTCGAGGTTGCAGCTAAAGAACGGGCTGCCACTGAGAACGAAGTCACCGGGGCAACAAATGCCACTCCTGCTCCTGAGGCTGGTCCTGAAGCTGAGAGCCGCGAGCCTGCGCAAGATGAGGATGACCAACCCTGACCTCGGCAGCTTCCTACATCATGTATTTTTTTTTTTTAAAGAGATTTGTAATTGTCATGACCTTTGGGTCATTATTTTAATGAAACATTTACTTCTTCAGTGTTGTGTATTCTCCTCTTTCCTTTCTGCTTTGTGTTGATCCCATCTGACTCATCCGAGGATGCTATCCTTATTTGAGCACGAGCTGCGCTGCTCGCAATAAGGGTACGGACTGCGACCCTTGAATTCGTGCACGAGTTGCTCTGCTCGCATTCTGGAAGTGCGATCTCTTTCACCAGTGCGAGCATCTAATTCATGAAAAGATGAATTAGACTCAATCCAGGGGTCGTGTGACCGTGTCCGCGTTGAGATAGACTGATCTATCGATTGAGATTCTGATTCCACCAAGGGCAGAAGATTGGTCAAGAGAGCACGTATGCTCTCTTCGGGGCTGTTTTTAATCCATAAAATGGAGAAGCAACCAATTAATAACAACTTCAATCCTACCAAGGGTAGGCAATTGGCCAAGAGGATGTGTATATTCTCTTCGGAGCTATTCGAGTCCAAATAAATGGAATAGCGACCAAAAGATATCTTCAACTTTATTCATAAAACGTTATTATGAACTACATCAAATCTAGGGGAAGTATTGTAGAAAATGCTCCACGTGCCAAGGGCGACGCACAGGTCTGCCCTGCATGTCTTCAAGATGATAGGTACCAGGTCGCACAATCCTAATAACCCGATAAGGGCCTTCCCAATTTGGATCCAGCGAACGAGAAGGGACTCCGAGCTTTTGTCTTAGGACCAAATCTCCAAGCTGGAAGGATCTAGGCAGCACCTTCGCATTTCGATAACGAGCAATACGTTGTTGATATGCTGCCGCTCGTACTTGGGAGGCGTTTCTACGTTCTTCCAAGAGGTCGAGATGAAGGCGAAGGTCTTCCTGATTACTCGCGGGGTCATATTGCTCGATCCGATACGAGGGCACTTGAATTTCCACTGGTACTACTGCGTCGACACCAAATGCTAAGGAAAAAGGGGTCTCACCCGTTGACGTACGAGTGGTAGTCCTATACGCCCATAATACTTCTGGTAGAAGTTCTGGCCATTCACCTTTGCATTCACCAAGCTTGGTTTTTAAATGGTGCTTAATGATTTTGTTCACTGCCTCGACCTGCCCATTCGCCTGAGGATGATATGGAGAAGTGCGAAGATTACATATCTTCCATTTGTCACAAAATTCATCAAAGGCCCCGTTGTCGAACTGCGTTCCATTATCGGTAATTATGGTATGAGGGAGTCCGAAGCGGCATATGATATTTCTCCATATGAACTTGGTAGTTTGTTTCTCAGTAATCTTGGCTAATGGTTCTGCCTCGGCCCATTTGGTGAAGTAATCAACTGCTACAATCGCGAACTTATTTTGTCCCTTGCCCATGGGCAAGGGTCCAATGATATCGACCCCCCACTGAGCGAAAGGCCAAGGGCTGTCAACTGGAGTCATCCGTTCGGAAGGTACATGGGGTATAGGTGAATATCGCTGGCAGTTGTCACATTTTTTAGAAAATTCAATTGCATCTGCTTTCATAGTGGGCCAATAATATCCTTGCCGCATCGCCTTATATGCTAGGGATCGCCCCCTAGGGTGATTACCACAAGCCCCCTGGTGTACTTCATCTAGAACATGAAGTGCTTCTTCTGGATGAAGACACCTTAAATAAGGCAAGGAGAAACTTTTTCGCAACAATATTCCGTCTTGCAAGGTGTACCTGGAAGCTCGAAGCCGAATTTGTCTTGCAGCTTTCTTGTCGTCTGGTAGATATCCGTCTCTGAGATAAAGGATGATGGGATCCATCCAGCACGGAGATGATTGTACCGATATTACTTGCTCAAGAGCCGATTGGTCGATACTTAGGTTCTGACGATGCTCGATGGGGATCGAGTGTGCTATCTCAGATTCTGGTGCAGAAGAGAGCTTAGCCAATTTGTCGGCAAGTTGGTTCTGCTCGCGAGGAATATGAATTATTTCATAGGTCTTCAGTTTTGCGAGCAGGATGAGTACACAAGACTTGTATAAGGCCATCCTTTCTTCTTTGGCTTCAAATTCACCAAGAACTTGGTTGACAATGAGCTGGGAGTCGCTATGAATCAACAGATTTTGAATTGCAAGGACAATGGCTAGTTCGAGGCCGACGATCAGGGTCTCATATTCTGCTTCATTATTTGAGATGTGACAATCGAAACGTAGAGCATATTGGAAATGCGACCCGTCGGGAGCCACTAAAATCAGGCCCGCTCCGCTACTAGTGGCCCGCGACGACCCGTCCACGAAGAGTGACCAAGGAGGCTGGTCGCTGGTCATGGTATTATCATCAGGAGAGTACGTGAATTTGGCGATGAAATCGGCCACAGCCTGGCCCTTTACCGCGGTCTTAGGGCAGAATGAGATATCGTGCTCGCTGATCTCGACTACCCATTTAGTTAACCGTCCGGAAGCCTCAGGTTTTTGAAGGACTTGTCGTAGCGGATGATTCGTTGGTACTAAAATAGCGTGGGCCTGAAAGTATGGTCGCAGTTTTCGAGCTTCCGTGACTAAAGCTAGGGCCAATTTCTCCATATCAGAATACCTAGTTTCTGCCTCAACCATTGCTCGACTGATATAATAAACGGGCCTCTGCACCCCGGAATCTTCTCTTATTAAAGCGGCACTAATGGCCGTAGTGGACACAGAGAGATAAAGAATGAGTTGATCATGTGCTACAGGTTTAGATAAAATGGGGGGTGTGCTCATGTATAGCTTCAATTGTTGAAAGGCTTCCTCACATTGTGGCGTCCATTTCCAATCAGACTTGGCCGTTGCACGAAGGAGTTTGAAGAATGGTAAACATTTGTCAGATGCTTGCGAGATGAACCTGTTTAACGATGCGATGCGACCAGCCAGACGCTGGACGTCCTTCAGAGTGGTGGGGGATTTCATCTCTATCAATGCTTTTATTTTCTCAGGATTAGCCTCAATTCCGCGTTGGCCAACCATGAACCCGAGAAATTTCCCTGCAGACACACCGAACGCACATTTTTCTGGGTTCAATTTCATTTGATACCTCCTCATTAGGTCGAAGGCTTCTCAAAGATCAGAAATATGATCATCTTCTATAGTGCTTTTTACAAGCAACATAATCCTGGAGATGGCCTTTTCGAATAAGGGCTTCGATATGGTCTCGTAGAGAGATGCAGTCCTGGGTCCTATGCCCGTGATCTTTGTGGAAGTAACAGAACTTGCTCTTGTCTCTCTTCTCGGGATCGAATTTGATCTTTGCAGGCCACTTTACATATGGCTTGTGTTTAATCTCCATTAGAACCTTTTCATGAGACCGATTAAGAGGAGTGTAGTTATGATATTTACCGGAGTAAGGCTTCTTGGGAGAACGATCGCGTTGATCATGACGATATTTTTTATCTGCAAAAGAGGTCCCTCTGGCTTGCGTTTCTTACCCTGTGCCCCATGGCGTGTCAATGCGACTTCTTTTACATTGATGTACTTCTGAGCTTTGGCTTGGAATTCTGCCATAGTTTTCGGTGGGCTTTTATCCAAGGCAAACCTGAATTTCTCGCTCGTTATTCCTGTTATGAGGGCTGCGAGCCCTTTTTCCTCGATATAACCTTCAGTTTGAACGGCTTCAGCGGTGAATCATACTGTGAACTCTTTTATCGTTTCCCCATGCTGCTGTTTTAGATTCATTAGATGGGAAGCTGGCTTCTTGACGCGGATGCTTCCCATGAATTGAGAAAGGAATATCTCCGATAACTGAGAAAAGGAGCTGATGGAACGAGGCTTTAATCCTGGGAACCACGTACGAGCTGCCTCCTTCAATGTTAGGGAAAAAGCCCTACACATGATTTCTGAACCATGTCCCTCCAACTCCATGAGGGACCTGTATGTTTCCAGGTGTTCAAGAGGGTCGCCAATACCTGTGTACGGGGTGATAACAGGCGTTCGATACTTTCTGGGTAACGGGGCTTCCATAACCTCGCTGGTGAAGGGGGATTCGGATTGATGAATCGCTGCCATGACTGCAGATGGTCGATTTGCCTGGTATCGCTGTTCCATGACATCAAAACGATCATGGATTCTTTTGAGATGTCCTTCCCATGGTAGGGTATAGCTTGATGTTTCGGCGGTGGAGCCCTGCGGTTGATGTTGTCGAGACGAGCTAAAATGTATAGAATGTGGAGACGGCACAGGGGGATGGCTGCCAAGTGGTGGGACCTGTGGTTCATCCATAGAATGTCTGGAAGCCACCGGTATGGGTTGCAGTGGTAAACCTTCGGAGGGTTGTCTTTGCGGTTCAGGGAAATGCTGATCAAGCCGATTCGACAGGTCTTGAACTCCGGCATTTAGAGTCAGAAAAGTGTTTCCGAGGAAACGCATGACATCGTCTTGATTTCCAGAGGCCTCCAATAATGGATTTGTTGATGGCATATTCGGGGCTCCTTGAGGGATATTCATCGACGTGGGTGGAAGAGCAGGTACGGATTACGTCTCATCGGGCGGAGGTGGTGCCTGCCTTGAAGTCGAAGGATGAACAGCCTTTTTAGGAGGCATCGCGGAAGGATTTTGGTCGGTAGAACGATTGATTTTGATGATCAAGTCGTTCCCACAGACGGCGCCAAACTGTTAATGTTAAATTTTGTAACAGGATCCTCCGGACGTTCACCTTCTCTCCAACAGGGATTTTCTCCGCCAAACCTGAAAGAAGACAGACAGCGACTAAGGGTGGCTGGGGTCCAGCCGTTAGCCCTCCGATGCTTAAGTTAGGCCAAAGCAAGAAGAAGAGTTGCCAGGAAAAACGGGACAGAGATTGAATATTGTGTGTACCTTTCCCATTATGGAGTCGTCCCTTTATATAAATCTGAAGCGGTTCAATCTGTTATGCAAGATATCGAGATCCCGCTGATCTCATGTACGATACTGAGATCTTGCTGATTTCGTGGGATAAGATCCTATCTTTAGAGACGAGATCCAACCCAATGACTTATTTCAGCAATCACGTTCCTTGATGGCAATCCCTTGAGATCCGGAACCACCAGAGAAGATAAGCCCAAAAACCGACCTATACGGGCGCTGATTGCTCATGTTGAGTTGGAAGCCGTAGTTGGAGTCATAGCTGCCGAAAAGGAAGGAGACGCCGAAAGGACGGAGACCACCGCGCTGGATGTAACTCTGCTTGGAGCCGTCGAGGGATTTCGACAAGCTGCTTGACGGGAATTGGGTGCTAGGACTACGAAGATCGTCCAAACCAAAAACAAAGACTCATGATTGCTCTGATTCGGGAGCTGCTCGTGTCAGGACTGCTCGCATCCGGGAGATGCGACCCCTTCTAACGAGCACGAGCCGAGATGCTCGCATCCGGGAGATGCGACCCCTTCTGGCGAGCACGAGCCGAGCTGCTCGCATCCGGGAGATGCGACCCCTTCTGGCGAGCACGAGCCGAGCTGCTCGCATCCGGGAGATGCGACCCCTTCTGGCGAGCACGAACCGAGCTGCTCGCATCCAGGATGCGCGACCCCTTACCGCGAGCACGACTTGGACTCCTCGCATTCGTATTGCCGCGATCCTTCACTTCTCGCCAGACCATATTTGCCTACAACATCTACCCGTAACCAAAGCCGGAAATGAGACGTAGTGTGAAAGTCGTCGGAAGGACGGTAAGGTAAAATCCTGTCTTGTTGTTGCTCTATATACCTTGAGATCGATAGTTTAGTTGATTTATGAAGAAGATAATCCCGAAAACTCATGAGATGAACTTTCACCATGCACACTAGGTTGAATTTGTTCAAGTTCTTCTATCTATCAATCAATCAGCGGGAATTTCATATAAATACTTATTACGTTCTGAGAGTTGTAGGTTTCAACCTTTATCACTGAATTTCTCTGATTCTTACACTTATGTGTCTTGGAATGTATAGAAGAGTAGTTTCTAGAGGAGAGTTGGGTTTTGGAGAATGAAACTAGTTTCACGCATGTTTTGCTCGGGACTAGCAAAATGCTGGTTGGGGGGTGTGTTAAGCTCTTAATTGTGCATATTCTAACCCCAATTCATCACTCATTATGCACGGTTTACACATTTAAAGGACCATTCTAATACATGATTTGTAATTATAGGAACAAGATGGAGATGTCACCAATTGAAGGCTAAATGTAGCTCCTTACAAGCATTGAAGATCATAGGATGAAGTATTGAAGGAAGATCAAAGAGAAGAAAGAAAGAAAAGAAGAAAGAAAGAAGAAATAAAGAAGAAAAGAAGCTAGACCGGTTGGCTGACCGGTCAGCCAAAGAAGCCCGACCGGTCAAGACCGGTCGGCTGCTCCCTTCTATGCACAACAGAGGATGGACAGTGTAGTCTGACCGGTCATGACCGGTCGGCTACATACGCTGGAACAAATTCAACTTGGTCCTACTGGTCATGACCGGTCGGCCATGTACGCTGGATCAATGGAAAGTCACTCCGACCGGTCATGACCGGTCGGCTGTGCTCTCTGGACTGTTGCAAGTGAAGGCCGACCGGTCTAGACCAGTCTGTCATGCGTGAAAAGATCTTTCTATTTCGGGATTCTGAAATTTCTTGCACAAGTGCGTAAGTTTACGCAGTTTCTGGAATTCTCTTGCGTATTGGACTCCTCCAAGCTATAAAAGAACCTCTTCTCTTCATATCAAGGGAGGCTACGACGTGGGGATTGCTCAGGAGACGGATTCTACTTCGGATCTCTAGTTTTCTTCCTGTTTTAGTAGTTTTTCATGTTTTTAGAGGCTTCTAGTTTAAGGATGTTAGAGATGAACTAAAACCTCTTAGCTAGGGCTAAGAGGTGAAGCTTTTGATTCGTTTTTGATGGATTAATGCAACCTAGGTTTCCTTTTATGTTTTAATTGATGAATTTTAGTTCAATTTGAGTTTGAATCAAGTATTAAGTTGGTTTTACTTTGATCTCTTGATGACTCCGGGCTCATGTGATTCTTAGTGATTCTAAGCTTAGTATCTTAGCTTTTGAGCATTGTTTATGCTTGTGTAATGCATTGATCTACCATCGACTCCGGGCATGGTAGACGCTTTGATTGCCTTGTATGCAATGGCCTGATTTTCATGTGGGAACTCATTCAACTAAAGTTCTTATCTTTTGTATATAATCTGGAATAGTTGCTTAGTGATTGATTTTGATTTAATTCGAGTTCAAATCATGAGTTGTAATCAGGTCTAGTGACAGGACTTGGTGAAAGCTATGGTTATGAATCTCAACTAGATTGGAAAGAGGCTTGGCCTACACAATTGAGTGTGCCCAAGGCCTGAGCATGGTTGTGGGAATCAAATCAATTAATGAACACTTGTTCCAGATGATTGTTGGTTTAACCGCTCTATATTCCAATCGGATAGAGAAAGGAATTTGATTCCGATTGAGTCATGTGAGACCTAGTTGTGTTGATGCATTGAAACTTATCAAAAGTGGATCCTTGGCGCTCTAGTGCCTTTTTAGATTAAAATTACCTTAACCATTCACTGTTCAAACACAATTCACTGTTTTCTAGCTTTAGTTCTTAATAGGATCTTAATTATTAGTTGTTTTAGTTAAATTCTGAGAATACCCATTCATAAATCTCTGTGGGAACGATACTCGGTCTTTCCGAATTATTACTACTTCGCAACCCTACACTTGGGGAGTGAACATCTGTATGCTAGAAAATCATGTATTGCCCATAATAAAATTGCCCTCATTGTGAACGTGTTCTTGTTGAACGAGTCATATGTAATAGATCCTTTCCATAATTCATTTAACTCTTCAATTAATGGTTGTAAATACACATCAATGTCATGCCCTATACCATTTTTCCCATGAATTAAGAGTGTTAACATAGTAAACTCCTTTCGCATGCATAAATGAGGTGGAAGGTTGTACGTAACAATCATAACAGGCCAACAACTATATGAGTTGCTCATATGCCCAAAGGGATTGAATCCATCCGTTGCAAGTCCTAACCGAACGTTGCATGGATCTGCAGCAAATTCGTTAAACTGCTCATCTACAGACTTCCACATAGAAGAATCCACAGGATGACGCATATATAAATCATTTTTAGCTGCCCTTGAATGCCACAACATATTCTCTGCAATCCGTGATACACTATAAAGTCTTTGCAACCTTGGTGTTAATGGAAAGTATCTTAGCACCTTCCGTGGTACTTGTGAGACTCTTGACCTTAAAACACGATCCACTTTCCATCTATTTGCTCCACAGACAGGACAACTTTGCTTATCAGCATGCTCCTTTCGGTACAGAATACAATCATTATGGCATGCATGTATCGTCTCATAGTTCATACCCAATGAACTGATCAATTTCTTCGCATTATAGGTGCTATCTGGCAAAGAGTTCTCGCTTAGCAAGATCTTCTTAAACAATTGCAACAAATTCGTAAAGCTATTATCTGACCACTGATATCTAGCCTTCATGCTCATCAATTCAACTGTCACTGACAACTTTGTATGCTCGGGTTTACACAATGGATATAAGGGCTGTATCGCATCCTCTCTTAATTTATAATACTGAGAATCCTCAGCTATGTCATCTTGAGGTGGAGTATTGCGTTCATCATTAACCTCATTCATACATGCATCTAAGTCATCGGGTTGAACATGACGAAAAGCATCATCCACCAAATCAAGCATTTTGGGCAATTCTGTTTCATTACGATTATTGACAGATGAACTAGGAGCCTCGATACCGACACCCACTTTGGGAAGTTGTTCTCTATGGAAAAACCATGTCGTATATGTTTGATCTATGCCATAGAAATCAAATGCTCAGAAACTACACTAAGTTTTTTCTTCCCATGCACATTACAACATCTAACACAAGGACAACTGTACCAATCAACACCACCTGAATTTTTTTGTGCAAAAATAACAAATGATTCAACACCTTTAATGTATTCATCACTCAAAGTATCCGCTGTCATCCAATCCTTGCTTAGGGGTGTCGAATCCATCTCTGTTACAATGTGCACCAACCGTATTAAAAGTGAGATAACAACAAAGCAAAGAGTTTTTTCCTAATTTTTTTAGACCAGGTTTTTATAGTTCATCACTCTTCTCTCTACCTATTGACTAATCCAGTTTTTTCTCAAATTCGACTTCAATAAAATCCAATTTGTTCGTGTTAGGTTTGAAACCACAACAAAACCTCTAAAATCCCAACAATCTAACTCGATTTCTACAAAATCCCAAAAAAACTAAATTCAGATTCTACTCAAATGGGTGTCAAAACATGAGAATCCATACATTTTTACATTTCATAGACATTATATCTTGGATCATCTGATTAGCATGGTTTTTTCAAGGTAGACCTAATGTACATATAAGTGGTCAAGATATGGGCCAGTCCAAACGAAACTGGGTGCATGGGATGCTTTCCCTACAATGAGCCTAGTGGATCATTTTCAATTTCGAGAGTGCACAACAGAGCAAAAGTTCTATTTTCATGTGCAATTGTGTTCAAGGACTGTCAATTGCTGTCCCAATTGAGACAAATCAAAATTTAGAATTGGCAATTGGACTTTTTTTATATGGGAGATGCCAACAACTATTATTTCCTTATATAACAACCATAATTGAAAAATACTGTCAATATATTCAAAAGAATAATGAAATAAAAGCCATATTGAAAAAAATACATCGAGGTGGGCCCCATGGTCAGCGCCCCTCTCTAACTGCTTTAATATTCAGACAGGCATCCGCAGGAGGAAATTATAAGATCCTCCACCATTGCACACAGTCCTCGGGTCTTCTGTTCCGACAAGTGGGGCCCACAGTTCAGTAATCCACCATTAATCTGTCCAGATATGTGATATGTCGTTTACCAAACATACTTATCCACTGAATAAGTAGAAACCAAGATAAGCTACTTGAGGGGTTAGCTTAAGCAAAATGACTTATGATCCAAATGGGCCCTAAATGAACCTGGTCGCCTTCAATACTGAGATGCCTGTATCTGTACATGGAATTAATATTTACTTGTGCTATTGCTTTTTCTATTTTTTTAATCATTGCTTCCTCAGGTACCCAATATTTCTATATTTGCTTAGCATATCCCTATCACATTTTGTTGATTAAGATAGTGATACCTGATGATGACCCAGTAAATGAACCTGATTACCTACAATACTCAGATGCTTGTATCTGAGTGTGCTTGTAGTGCAAAAATAGAATACCATGGTACCATTTAAATAGTGTCTTATCATACTATACTCAGGTGCTTATTGTTTGTTTTATACTCCAAGAATTTATAACAGCATTAAAGTATCAGATAGGATATCTATAACTGTGCGTATCCAAATTTTCTAGAATTGGTTTGTACTTCTTCCTGAGGAACAGGGTTAACAGACATGAAATTGAAATAGGTTTCATTTAATTGATCAATCTGTAATCAATTTACATTGAGATAAACCCCCAGACTGTCACACATGCCATTTTGTTTCCGAAAATCAAGAGCTCAGAAGCAAATAATATTTCCGGAAAGTGCTGCCACTGCAGTGGGAAGGAGCGATCAGGGACCACTGCAAGGGCCCACATCACTAAAAACCTTGTTATTAAAAAGGCGCCAGCTTCGTCCGGTTCCGATGGAAGATTTAATTAGAACAATCTGGACTTATAAGCACATCGGGTTTTCAGGCTTCTTGCAATGCTCTTTCAATTCGGGTCTTTAATAAGAAAGAAGGTGAAGATAGTGTGCCTGTCTGCTTGGAAGCTAAGCCAATAGAACGGGCGTTGAATGATTTGATTGGTGTAGGGAATGCATCCATGATGAAGGAAACTGAAGTTACTTGCACAAAAGGTGCTGAAACTGTTTGGTCCGATAGAATATCTGGGAAAGTGACCGTCTTGACAGGAAATGCCAACTTCTGGGCCGTTGGTTGTGAAGATGGCTGCTTGCAGGTATATAGAATGAAAAGAGGAATGCAGAATTCCACTATGATGCACATACTTCACGAAGGTCCATGAAGTGCAAACTATAACATCTTCTCCTTACATGTTTCTTATGTCAGTGGTAAGTACCGTTGATTAGGTGGGCTGTTGCGTGGATTGGCCATAGCGGAAAAGGGTGGCATTCAGATGATGGTATCCATCTGATTGCAGCCTGCAAATGTATGGTTGACTCCAAATTGAACAGAAATGAGCGAAGGTCCATGTGTGTGGTCAGATGGTCAAGATTGTCCAATCGCTGTGATTTTGGGCTATCTACCACCATACAGTGGTTCACCAGATCAACAGTCTCAATCACTACATACATTTACCACCGACAGAGTGGAGACTGCACTTCATAGGACTTTTGTGAAGTGCCTCTTTCACAACATTTCTCAAATAAGAATCTCTTCTATTGTTTCCATAATAGTGCTTTTTGCCCATTCATGATTCACTTTTTTTTTTTTTTTGGGGGGGGGGGGGGGGGGGGGAATTAGTCATGCAACGCGCACACCCTGTTAGATGCGCAACGCACCTATTTCTCAATGGTTAACATGTAACATATGGATCAATTTCTTTTACTGGACCTATTTGGTGTAACATATCTCGACTATCACATTAAAGGCCATTGATCAATGGTTAACATTTGTAAGAAGGATCAAATACTCTGCTGGGTCCAAAACCATAATGAGTCATTCTGTTTTGGTCGAAACCCACAAGTTACATAGGGACAATGTATGCATGTGTTGTGGGAGGCATTCAGTTTGCACTCTAGCCAAACCAGTGAGTTTTGAAACCTTGTTCATGATATACATTGTAATCTTAGAATATTGAATTTTGGGCCTTTACAAATCCATTTACATGTGAGATTTTTTTATCATAGTCTACCTAGCTTTAACAACTTGTGAATGCAAGATGGGAGAATGTGGATTTCCTAAAGCAATAACATTCAAATAACATAAGCACGGGGCTCACTTAGTGGATGCCACAGATTCACCGTATTTTGCAAGATTAAAAATGATCTCTTATAAACATTTTGGCATGCTATTTTCTTCAATACCATTGGTTTAGTTACACATTGATTATTTGTAGAACATGATCTTGTATTCCTATCCAAGGAAATGGGTTCCAGTTTTAGTATTTGAGTATATTGATAAGCCTAGTGCACCTTGGAGCTATAATCTCACTAGTTCTGTTAAAAGGATTTTTTTGGACCAGAAAGCCTTGTGCACCCTAAAACAGAGCAATGGTCTACATGTAACCAAAAACTGACCACTCAATGGTGAAGTTGTCAAATCACTAGAAATGTTAGACTAGCCCAAATTAGTATACCATTCGCCAGACAATGGCAGAGCCTTGTGTGCAAAATGCCTTCTAATGCTTTTTAGTGAATTTTTGGGATGCCCAAATCCTGCAAGATAAGTTTGGGAACTAACTAGTGGTCATTTTGACCATGGTGCAAATGATTCTGCAAGCTTTAGAGTATGAAACTGGTACACATTACTTTATAATCCTTAAAAGGTCTTTACGAACTACTTTCCACCATTCCAGTTAATTAGGGAGGTAAGGTCTTTAAGAATTGCTTTCCAAATGGGTAGCTAATGAAAATTTACGATGATTATTCATACTTTACAGATAAATCGAAGGACCATTGATCAACTACTATACACAAATATACATAAGCAAAAAGAAAATGAAGAACTAAATAGAAAATGGCAATAGATAATAATAAAACAAGAGATTCAATACCTTCCTCCAAGAAGGAAAGAAATCTCAGGCCCTCTAGTAACTTCTACAGCAACAACACCAACCACTACAACAGAAATGCAAAGTTCCTTTATCTAATTGGTCAAAATCAGCATTAAAGAAGATAGGGAACTGATCCCTGATCCAAAAATAACATGACGACTTCCAAAGCTGTAATTTTCTCAAGAGAAAAATAAAATAAGCACTGAATTAAAAGGAGAAGAAATAAAATCAAGGTAAATTGCTATGGGAAATAGAACACTAATTTCACAAAAGAGCAGCAAAAAAAGAAAAAAAAATCAGGCATTGGGTGCTTCTACATAGTAAAATCTTCTTTTAGTTCTACAAAAGTATTAGCTGTTAGAAATTTTCATCAACTGATGATGTAGATGAAACTCTAGCAAAGCTATCTTCAGAAGAAGATCAATACAAATACAAAAACTATTTAAATACAACACAATCACAACATCAAGAATCTGGATCCTCCATTGGCTGCCAAAAAGGAAATCGTTGTTTGGGGCCTTTTAATTGGTCCACGTCATCACATAGGTCTGCAACCTAGTCACATCCTCAGTGCAACCTAATCACACCTCAATGCAACCTGATCACACTGATGTCATGTAGTGTGAGGTTGATCAATGAAAAATCTCCAAACAGGGATTTCCAATTTGGCAGTCGACAGAGGATCCGAACTCCAACATCAATTGTTCTCCAGACGAAAATCAAACACTTCAAAAAATGAAAAAGAAAAAAACAGGAAGATGATGAAGACAACCTGCTTCAAGAGAATGGGGGGAAATGAAAATGAAAATGGTTAGGGTTTGAAGCAGGAATTATAGAGAGAAGGATGGAGAGAAGCAGCCAAAATCGGGCGATGAAGCAGGAATTACCTATTTTTTCCGAGAGTTGTCGAAAATGAGGGATTTGAGTCCGAAAAATCGATGCGATTTTCCTTCGTGGGTTGGAGGTGATCTTCATATTATTCGGTTTTGTCGAAAATTGGGGGATTTGAGGGGGAAAAAAATTAGGGAAAGAGAGGGAGATGGAAATTAAGGAAAAAAGGAGAGGGATTTGAGAGAGGGAAGTAATTAGGGAAATTGGGAGGAGAGATTTTAGAGGGAAAGGGGGAAACGTGAGAGCTTTGAGAGGGAGATGAAATTCTGCAGCGGCTAAACGCAAGTTGCCACATACGGCTAATCACCGTCGGTTATCACGTACGGTTGGACACCGTCTTTCGTTTAAGGCCATCTTAATGTATTTTTTACAAATCCACACCGTTCATCTATTTATCCATCTCATATTAAGACATAATACCAAACTAAAAAGATCCAAATCTCAAGTGGACCGTACCACTAGAAATAGTGATGGATGACCATTAAAATCTTTATGTGGGCCACAAAAGTTTTGGATCAAGCTGATCTTTATATATTCCCTTCGTCCAGATCATCTTAATATTATCAACGGATTGGATTGTAAAACATTACTAAGACCTCGTGTAGAGCTCTTTGAAAAAATTTAATGGTGGACAATCAATCACCACCATTAAAAGTATGGCTCACCTGAGATTTGGATCTGCATAATTTTTTGAACCCCACACTCAAATGAGTTTGAGAAATTAATGGACACCGTGTATATACAAAATATCACCCATGTGGGCCACACGGCAAGGGTGACAACCACTAATTAAGTTGTTCCCCTAGTAACACGCACCCTCCCTTTTTATTTGTCCTTAAAAGACAGTTTTCAACTGTTGTAAATATCACTACACTTTTTAACCATATAAGACAATTTTTCTTCATATAAAAGATGGTTAATAACTATTGTGAAGTTTATAGACAGTTTATAATCGTCTTTAAACCAAAGGATTTTACAGATGGTTCCTGACTGTCTCAAAATTCGTCTTTTTTTGCCCATTTTCACGTAGTGACTCCCTTTCACTAATAGGGTGCAAGCGCATGTGGTGGGAGGCCAGGCGCATGTCCTTTGCCGGTGCTTTCCTACTACTTAGCCAGATTTTTAGGATTCCAGCACTTAGAAAATTTCAGGATTTCAGCTCCAACGGGGGACCTCCAAAGGACAACTACCTTTTCTAGACATGCACTCACTGTCGCCAAGCCACTTCTAGGCTAGTATTGACCTCCTGAATGAACGGGGTGGGGTGTGGAAGTCCAGATGTTGCCAATTTTGGTACTTCCTTCCTAATTTGGAGCCTTCGGGTTGGCTTGTCGTATAGGAACGTTGTTTCGGGGAGCGCGCGCATGGAAATATGCATCTTAATGACTTCAAACTTGCTATTTAAGGGTTTTGGGGTGCTCTGGATCATTTGGCGGTGAAGCGCATGTCCAGTTCCACTCTGAAATGGTAGCTGTAGGCTTAAGGACCCTTTTTGGTCGGTTCCCAGCAGAGACGAAATGCATTTCGAGGTGCGCAGGTAAAAATATGCACCGGATGACTTCGAAACTTGCAGGTTAGGGGTTTTAGGACATTTTAGATCATTTGGTGGTGAAGAGCATGTCCAGTTCCGCTCCGAAATGCTGTTTACGAATTTTGGTCGTAACCAAGCAATCAGGGTTATGCTGGCGTTTTCAGGGCTTTCTCGGCCTCAAAACTGATCCAAATCATTATCAATAGACCACGGGATGTTGTTTTACAATGGGTGCAAATTTGAGCCCCAACAAGTGCCCCCCTGGTGTGCTGCGCTGGATGCTTACGTCACGCTAGTGCAGTGCACCGGTCCATTAGGCTCAAGTATAAATAGTTGACTCACTGAGTCATTCCAAAATTTTTTCGAGTCAGAAAAATCTAATTTTCCCAAGGTAGATAGCTCACCCTCAGGGTACAGGCGCATGTCAGCCCAAAACTTAGCCAAATTCTGGATATTTTGGCCCCGCTTTGCACTTGGTGAAGAAATTGCCTATCTGGCTCAATTCTCAGTCAAATTCGATGCTGTTTGAGACTAGATTGCTAAAAATTCAAGCCCGATGGGTACTTAGTGCCTTGGGCCTATAGTAGGCTACCTGTTTTGGCCTGTTATAGCTTGCAACTGCCTGCTGACTGCGCTCAAGTGCTTCAAACGTACGCAAGATTGTTGTGTGTGAACAATTGTGTACGTTCGATGTTGGGACTGTTTCTAATCTTTGCCCAACGCTTGTGACATGTGTGTGCTTGAATCTTGTTACTCTCATGTTTTTAGTGGATCGTAATTCGTTTGTGTGTGCAATCCATGATGGGATTATGTGATTTTATTTTTTTATGATGCGTACCTTATTGTGTTGCTTTGTTGCATGAAATGGAGCTCTCTCCTGATGTTTCCTTATTTGCGGTAGCAGCAAATCATGGTAGAGATGACAAGATCTTCTGGTGAAGTTTCCAGGCTGCAAGTCTCTGGTACCTCATCTCTGCAACACGGGAAGAAGAGGACTGTTGAAGATGTGTCGATCCATCTATAGCAAAGTGTTGTTCGCGCTTCCCCGTGACAATCGATCCTGAAGTGAAGGATTTCTTTGATAGTATAAAGCAGCTTCCCCATGAGGTGTTACTGTGTATTTATGTGGATAGAACCGTATCCGAGCCTCCGACGCAATGGACCGAGGAAGAATGGTCCTCTTGGTATTGTCAACTTACTGGTGCTCCGAGTGTCGTCGAGGCAGGTCCTTCTAGTTTGCTTGCCCAACATCTCGAGGATAATCAAGAAGTTCAGAAGAAGAAGAAGAGACGGAATCGAGGTAAGAAATCAGCTGAGGCAGTCGATCAGGAGGAGAAGTCGACACAGCCCGTCGATCTGAAGAATGACCGGATGAAGATTGGCTGGGATAGAAACTAAATCGTCGCAACGTGCGGTTTCTTCATCGTGAACCCCTACAACGACCAAGTCATTACACATGAGAAATCTCTTATGAGGCACCGACCCCTCCCGAGCATTGAGCCATCCCATGATCAAGGTCCTTTTCAGTTCTACGGGGTTGGAAGGTGGACATCTGTTCCCGAGTAGTTGTTGACTACTTTCTTGGTTGACGATGGGAGAGAACAACGGGTAGGTCTCCTAAGAGAAGGTCTTCCTTGCTCCGACTTGTGATCCTCATGCTCTTTATCCAGACCATTATTTCGAGACAGTTCAACAAAGGTTTCAGCATATGGATAAGACGATGATGTGGGCGACGATTAGTTTCCGTACGCGAGGTCATCTGAACGAGCGAGTTGGTTATGAGCCGTGGGCAAAAGAGATTTTGGTCCGTCACGAGAATATTCTGAAACAAGTTGGTCTGTATCAGGCTATCGATGCAACTTCTGGGCATTTCTTCCATGATCCAACAATCATTCGGAGCTTCTTGAATTACTGGTCTTCTGTTACCAATTCATTCCACTTTCCATATGGGGAGATGAGTATAACTCTATGGGATCTCCGGATGATGGCTGACTTGCCTGTACTAGGACGATATTACCAGGAATACGTTCCAACTGATGAAGAGCTGTCTTTGTCTCAGCTTAAAAGTCCTTGAGATGCTTACGATTCAGAGGCTTGTCTGG
Organism: Liriodendron chinense; assembly: GCA_003013855.2. Taxonomy (NCBI): domain Eukaryota; kingdom Viridiplantae; phylum Streptophyta; class Magnoliopsida; order Magnoliales; family Magnoliaceae; genus Liriodendron; species Liriodendron chinense. The sequence goes on from ML058386.1 coordinate 1,440,184, forward strand.
AGTTATTCGCTGAGTTGTCGCAGTTCGACCATATTACCAAGATCCATTACGACAACAGGTTGATCTACTTTAGCCAGAGGATGAAGTAATATTTCTTCTGATACCTTCTTTTGTACTTCATATTTGCATGCTCTTGCCTTCTTTTCTTCTGACATGGAACTTTTCTTTCTTCTTGAAGTATTGATTATAAAGAATATAAAATTCTGCAGGAAGACCAAGTCTTGATGAAGGAACGTTTCGAATATAGGTTCCGCAATCCGAATGATCTTACGTCGACTTGTGAACTAGCAGGCTTCTTAGCATACTAGCTATCGGCAGTTGTGCTACCTAGCTCCAAGGGTGCTGATGGGGTCAAGGTTTCTTACTTCGTCGTGGCAGGAGCTCTTGCAAATGGCTATCGATATTCTTTAGCACCGCCGGTTTTGTGCAGTCTATATAGGGCTTTCGGCAATATTGCCAGTAAAAAAGATCGACCCGGGAGAGGGATGAACGTGGCTTATTGTCCGTGTCATTTCTTCTGCAGGTGGTTGGGCATATATTTCCCGTGGACATATGGAATGGATCTCTTTCAATATCTCCACACCGATCACGCGCCTCTCTATCGCTACGGAAAGCTTGAGATGATAGCGCAGTCATCTGATTGGATAGCTTCGAAAATCGGCAGCTGGATGGATATTTGCTTCTACCACTTTCCTGTTTCTAACATCGAAGAGGATCGAGAAGTCATTGACAATGAACGTTCTATGAATACTCTTGATAGGGAGTTTCTGGTGTCTATTCGTACTACTTCACTTCCACTACGTGAAGGAATAGAGTTCTGGCAGGAGCCTTATTACCCCAGCCTGTTTGCTAGGCAATTCGGATATGATCAGGGTGTTTCGATAACATTACCAGATGTAACCAAAGTAGAACGGGCATATGGCACAGGTCTTGCTCACTGGGAGTGGGTATGGCATCAACTTCTAATGAAAATAACGGGCGTGAGGTTTATGCTTCCCGGCCTCTATCGAAAGACTGGCGGTCCTTATGGCTGGCTGAGATGGTGGGTGCATCAGTATGCTCTGATTCGGAACAACAGCTCTGTTGATGATCCAATCTACATTCCTCCTCCAGAGTTGACAGAGGTCCTCGGTGATGGATTAGGCTATTACAGAGAGCAGGTCGAAGCGTATTTGTCATCAAGTATTAGGCCTAAGACTTCTCTGAGTGTGTCAGTTGACCATCGTAAGGAGGATACAGCATTGGACGACTGGCATACCTTCGGAGTATCTTTGGTGAAATAGTCACAAGAATCTGGGTTCACACATCTTCTGGTGATTGAAGGTGATAAGGATGATAATCAGTTAATTAGTGAAGAGGACCCGACGACGACTGAGCCGGTGAATGAAATATCAGACCATGTTAATGTGAGAGAGCGAGTCGGGCAAATTAGAGAAGATAATCTGCAAGGGACCACTATGTCAGTGAATGACACCACTGTGTTTGTGGCCTCTAGGCTTCTAATGTTGAGGGTATGGTGGAGGTACCAACATCGACTGAGGTAATTAATGCTGGTAATAACACTATCGAATCTTCGATCATGACTTCGGAGCTATCAGCTAAGATCACTGAGTCATTCATTGACATGACTGCACACGTTGAGGATCCCTTAGAATCTGTTGCTGGCTCACCTCTGGCCCCTGGTAGCGCTCTTCCATAACTTCTTGATATATTCTTCTTTCTACGTTTATCATTTCATTATGCTGACCACATTTCTTTGCCACAGTTATTGTTGACTCTGGTGCGTCTGATGTTCCTTGTTTCAATCATTTAGACTGTTTCGGGCGAAGTATATTGAGGAGTTTGTTATCGAGTATCTCAAAAACGCTGGCTGATCCACATGAATGGCATATGTTGGGTGCCGGAATGAAAGTGTTGGAGGCTTGCGTTGGAGTGATAGGATCTAATGCACTCGTGATTGTCGATCATATTTCTTCATTTGAAAGCTCCGTCACGAGGGTAGTGGCTGCTGAACGCACCGAGCCAGACCCTATTATTGAAGGGAAATGAAAGATCGTGGATTCTCTGGGACCTGCAGTAGAGCATCATATGCGGTCAACGATGGATGCACGAGCGTCTTCTCAAAGCAATAAGACGCAACATAAGGGGTGTCTGGATCGTCTGGCCGAAATTGATGTCGAGATTAAGTACTTGCAGGCGGAGAAAATAGATGTGGGCTTCGAAGCTGCTCGCCTTGAGTCAGTAATTGCTCAGGATCAAATAAATGTTATAAGGCTTGAAAGCAATAGCGAAGCGATGCGCAAGCAGCTAGAAGATTTGACCACTGAGCTCCAGAATGTTCCCAATCCTGCATTGATATTATCCAAGGCAAAGTCGGCGATGGAAGCTGCCAAGGTGGCCGTAATCAGGTTGATATCAGGATGTCTAAAGAAGCTGTGATCTTTACTTCTGATATTCTTCTTGCCAATCTTTATATATAGAGACGATCACGGGGCTTCATCTTGACTACATTTCACAATCATTGTAACCAATACAACGGATCCTTACTTTTGACCATTCATGTATGCGATGTTGAAGGATGTTAACCATACTTTTGTTAATGAAATGACAATGGAAATTACCTTTCTATTGTGTGATATTGTGCAATGGGTGTTAGAATGCTTTGCAATATAACTTAATAGCAATCATAACTATGATGAATGGTAATATTAAATATTTACGATAATTAATGCAGAATGAAATGAAGAGAATAATACTTCCCTTTGTCGTCGATCTCAGGATGTCTTGGGTTTCTAGATCTGGGATATGCTCGCGTCGTAACCGGATATTTTCTGGCTTGCCCCCAGTCATTTCCTCCTACAAACTTGAGTTTCTCATCATATATTGGGGCTTGCCCCCAGTTGTCTTCTTCTATAAGCTTGAGTTTTTGATCATATATATTGGGGCTTGCCCCCAGTCGTTTTCTCCTATAAGCTTGAGTTTCTGATCATATATGTTGGGGCTTGCCCCCAGTGTATTCAGCTCTTCGTTTTGCGTTACTGTCTCTTTCTGATAAAAGATGTCATGTGCTTTAGAAATCCACATAGAATACCCGTCTGATCAAAATCCTTCATCGCATATTGTTGTTGCGGAATTATTCATAAGAGAAAGCCGTCGATATTCTCAAAGCAAAGTGATGCATAATAGAATGCCCTGACCATCTTCACATAAAGTCATGTGTATATATATAGGAGAAACCTAGTTCTGACCCGTCTTCATATAGAATAGGAGAATATCACAATAATGATGAGGAGATCTGTTATAGAATATGAAAGCCGAATATATAACGAGATATTCTGATCATCTTCATATAAGACCAAGTGTGTGTGTATAAAAGATTGATAATAACAGAATATCCTGATCATCTTCATATATAACCATATATAAGACACCATCATCTCTGGATTGCTTTCACAGAACGCTTTCTTCTCTCTTCATATAAGAAAATATATATAAAAGATCGACGACTCTTAATTGCTCTCATATAGAGTAGAAGAATGGCAGAATGTCATAATGATAACAAGAAGACCATGATAAAATAATAATATGAAGACATTGCATCTCAGGCAGATCGTCTATAGAATACCATCCTCTTATCAGACTGGATTGATCCAAAAATTCCTAGAGAGATCTGGCACAGTTGAATCTCATAACCTGGAGGGATCTAGTGTAGTTTAACCTCATACCCTAGAGGGATCTGGTGTAGTTTAAGCTCATATCCTGGAGGGATCTAGTGTAGTTTAACCTCATATCCTGGAGGGATCTGGTTCAGTTTCACCTCATAACCTAGAGGGATCTAGTGTAGTTTAACCTCATACCCTGGAGGGATCTGGTGTACTTTAACCTCATATCCTAGAGGGATCTGGTGAATTTTAACCTCATATCCTAGAGGGATCTGGTTCAGTTTCACCTCATAACCTGGAGGGATCTGGTTCAGTTTAACCTCATATCCTGGAGGGATCTGGTTCAGTTTCACCTCATAACCTGGAGGGATCTGGTTCAGTTTATCCTCGTAGCCTGAAGATTGTATGGTTCAGTTTATCCTCGTAACCTGGAGATTGTGTGGTTCAGTTTATCCTTGTAACCTGGAGATTGTGTGGTTCAGTTTATCCTCGTAACCTGGAGATTGTGTGGTTCAGTTTATCCTCGTATCCTGGAGATTGTCTGGTTCAGTTTATCCTCGTATCCTGCAGATTGTATGGTTCAGTTTATCCTTGTAGCTTGGAGATTTATGGTTTAGTTTATCCTCATATCCTGGAGATTGTATGGTTCAGTTTATCCTCGTAGCCTGGAGATTATATGGTTCAGTTTATTCTCATAACCTGGAGTATTTTCTCAACTCGTTTAGACCCAGAGCGCAAGGGTATATTTATACATATGTAGAGTTCAGCGACTTTATGCCTATACAGAGTTCGGCGAGGTTGTAGACTCAATAGGGATTACCCATAGCACTACGGCACTTACAGGAACCTGCTGAGTCGGCTAGTAATTTCCTTTTCCTTCTACTCTTTTAATTTTTGAGTCGGTAGCTACTTTGATTGTTACTTTGATTGTCAAGTTGACAGCTGCTTTGGCTGCTTCTCTGGCCATGAGATTGACTGCCACTTCACTGGCTCATTCGCTTGATGAGGAAACCCGTTACTTGCCCCCTGTGATATCTTGGGCGAAAATGATGTTTTGAGTGGCCCCCTTGCGCTATTAAGATTTCCAGAGCATCATGAATGTCCTTCGACTACTTTGCTAAGTCATTCTGAATCTTGAACTAGCTCATCAATTTGTTCTGGGATTGCTGGTGGTTAATTAATCTGTTCAAACAATTCTTCATCTTGGGCCACCTAAACCGCCGTGTCCTGCATTGATCGCCCCTCACGTGTCAGCTTCTGCTTTGTCAGAATGACTTTGATGACAATTGTTACTACCGTCTCTTCAACTGTTTTCTGTATAAATGGCATGATCTGCCCCCTGTGATTCTTTCGTCGGCTGTCGAGTGGGTGAAGCGGCACTATAGGCTATTCTCTGTGCAATTGGGGTGGCTAAGGCATCCTGGATCTCTTTCACTCACCTCGATAGATCACTCTAAGATTGGGTCAATTCGTTGATCTACTTCTGAGTCGCTAACGGTTCAACATCTTGTTTGATCGGCTCTTCGCCTTCGATTATCTATACCATCACAACCTGTGCTGGCTGCTCCTCAAGAATCGACCTTGATTTCGTCTGACTGGTCTCAATGACAATCCCTTCTCTTGGTTTTGCGACTGTCATAGTCAGCTTGATCTGCCCCCTGTCTAGGTGGTTCACTTCCAAGAGAGCTGGGAAGCTACCAACTAAGGGTATGAACTTTTGTGGCCTCATTGCAGTAGTTTGGTTAGCAGTGGAAGCGCTGCTAACTTGTTCTAGTTTCCACTGCCTCTTTTTTATGGTGTAGCACGCCTTGACCACAGTATTATTCTAATATGGAGTCTTCATCATCGTTCTTTTCATTTCCTTCAACTGTTTGCGGCTTCGAGTTAGCTGTAGTCGGACTTAGAAGCGGTTGGTGTCGTTACAGTAAAATGCGAGAAGCAGAATCCTCTAGTCACCAAAAAGATAGGCACAGGCGACATTTCTACTGTTCTTAAGGTCAATATTTTCGTTAACTTTGACTGCACAATCACACATCCATTAGAGCATTCTACAATTAGATATAGAAAGTGCAGGACCTCAATCGCAATAAAAGTTAGACATAAAACTAAATGTGCAACAGGAATACACATGCTTATGTTATCTTTTAAAACTTTAGGATTTTTGAAAGTTTTGAAAACTTTGATTTTCAGATGCTTTTTCCTTAAAGATGAAGGGAAGAACGTTCCCGTTGAGAGTCGCCAGTTTGGCGCCCGTGAAGGCACCAAAAATTTCTCCTTGCGGTAACCTTTCTTACGTACACCTTAATGTTTGTAAATGATTTATCCTAGAATGTACATTTACTCAGAAATAACCAGAGATTCTAGTATTTTTTGAATCCCTAGCAGAGTCGCCAGTTTGTTAGAACCAGAAAAATCAGCCGCTCGTCGGCAGTCTTTTTCCTGTGTTTCATTATTCTGGGGAATTCTGAGTATAGAGACATTCATAGACAATCATAAGCAATCACCAAGTGTACGCAAATGAGGTATCGCAAGGCGAATTTTATTCCAGAGATTCTGAGATCTTTTACATTCCAGGCTGTGATACTGGTCACGAGCCTTTAATTACATCAATGGATGATCACCCTTGATTAAAAAGGCAAAAGTAAATGAATGCATGCATCATAGATAAGTTAAATAAAGCATTAAGAGAGCATGAATGTAAATGAAACAAATCACAAACAACATAAAGATTTTTACGTGGAAACCCTTACAGGAGAAAACCACGGCACAAAGCGACAAGATTCCACTATGGATGTAGTTATATAATAGATGGAATGTTAGAAAGAAAGCTCGGATAGATCGAGCAAGTAATTTAAATCATCAGGGATTATGGTCTTGAGTTCATGGTCGTATAGACCTATTTGTTTTCTTGTTATGGACTGAACCACATTTCTTAGACAAGTCGGATGTCTATGTCCCATTTTCTTTCGGACTGTCCGGGTTGAGAGACTGTCAGGATTCGAGTGGTGCAACTCTGGGCCCGCACCTGTTACTGTGAACAGGTGACCACTGGAATACACGATCCTCGAATGTTGGTCGGCATAACCCAAGGCCCGCGCTCGTATTTTTATGACGGGTGACCTTGGGAGAGCACTCCACAACGTTCCCGAACGAGGTTTTTAATCGAGTGGTGCAACGCTAGGCCCGCGCCTGTTGCTGTGAACAAGTGACCGCTGGAATACACGAACATCGAAATGTTGGTCGGCATAACCTAAAGTCCGCGCCTGTTACTATGAACAGGTGACCTTAGGAAAGCAATCCGCAACTGCCTCATCAGCTCAACCGACGGACCCGTTGTCGATGGGTAGGGCATCGACTGTCTTTTTCATAGTGGCAGTCCATAGCAGGATGTTTCAAGCTTAGTTTAAACTCTTTGTTTGTGGTTTCTCGTGGTAACCATAACCCCTTAGGTTTAGCCTCGGACCTTTATCTGGGATGAATAGAGCTTTGTACAGTAAAGTAAATGTATTTCTTCTGGAGTCGGGCGATTCGTCTTCGAGAATATTCTTTCTTCTGAGTATTTTTAATGATCTATTTAGGATCAATTAGGCTTTTTTGAGCCAAGATCTTTTGAGGATCTAAATTCAATGGGCTTGATTGGCTATTTTCGATGCTTGCGAGTGACTAAGTATAGGGTCCTATGGACTCCTGTTCATGCCAATTTCTTATGAATGATGGGGATCGGTGTCCCATAAATGCTTAACTCGGCTGTTGGATAGCCTAAGTACTTTAGCTTTGCCTCGACGTCTTTGAGATCGCGGTTGATTCCATTTGGCATTAGTCAATTTTCAAGCCAACAGGGCACTTCCCAGGGCTGAAAATGACTAAGTAGTAGACCTGTTTGCAGTCTGATTAGGAAAATTGGTGAGTATTATCGATAACCATCTTTGAACAAGGGTGGATTATGTCCACAAAGATCGCGGTGCGATCGCGTTTCGATTTGCTTAGCAGAAGTCAATTTCCAGGCCAACAGGGCACTTCCCAAGGCTGGAAATGACTAAGTAGTGGACCTGTTTGCGGTCTAATCAGGGAAATCAGTGAATATTATCGATGAACATCTTAGAACAGGGGTGGATTATGTCCACGAAGATCGCGGTGTGATCGCGTTTCGATTTTCTTGGCAGAAGTCAATTTCCGGGTCAACAGGGTACTTCCCAGGGCCGAAAATGACTAAGTAGCGGGCTTGCCGACCACTTGATTAGGGTATTCGAGGGTCCTGAGATTGGATAACCTCATCGTGGTGTATGATTATGGTGTATCATGTCATGCAGAAGAAAAGTTTTCCTCTCGGGCTCGGTCCAATTCCGCCCGATTCTTCTCGTTTTCGGTCGTTTCGGCTCTTTCGGAAGGATTTCTGGAGCTGCCAAATTGGCTAAGTGTTGGTCATTTTGGACCAAAATACTGATTTGGGCCACTTATCATTGACCGTTGGAGAATCTGATATGGTGAATGGATAGATCTCATCGAGACGCATCTGGGAGAGGCGGTTTCATCAAAATTCGATCCCGGACGAAGGCGGGCCGCGCGACGGAAGGTCCACCCCTCCCATCAGCGTCCAGCCGCATGGAGGGGATGGTGCAGGCGCATGTCTTCATTTTGGACAAGGTGCCAGGCGCATGTGGCTGTTTTCCGGGCGCATGTGCCCATTTCTCATGAAAATAGATGAAGGAGAAGTGATCCGGGTGCATGTGGTAGTGCACATGCGCCTGAACCCAAAGAGTGGGCGCATGTGCTTCCTAGACTTAGAGAAAATTCATGATTTTCCAGCCAGAAGAGCCGGCGCATGTGCCAGAAAATAGTGTCAAGCGCATGTGGCAGGAAACAGTGTCAAGCGCATGTGGCAGGAAACAGTGTCAAGCACATGTGGCAGGAAACAGTGTCAAGCGCATGTGGCAGGAAACAGTGTCAAGCGCATGTGCCCAACACTTAGAAATTTTTAGGATTTCTTCCTGAACTTGGGATTCTGGCGAGGGAATCCACTCCGGCCAAGGCATCCGACGAGGAGAAATAGAGCAAGCGCATGTGGTGGTTACATCGCTCTGAGGTCGGCGGGGGATGATCTTGTGCTGATGAGTGAAGTGACTTCATTTATAGGGGGTAATCGGGTCCGGGTCTGGCCTGTCAGGTATTTTCCAGTGCATGTGGTAGAAAACAGTGTCAAGCGCATGTGGCAGAAAATAGTGTCAAGCGCATGTGGCAGAAAACAGTGTCAAGCGCATGTGGCAGAAAACAGCCAAGCGCATGTGGTTTTTCGGCGCTTTTCGAAAAAGTGTTTAATTCACTCCCTTTCACTAATAGGGTGCAAGCGCATGTGGTGGGAGGCCAGGCGCATGTCCTTTGCCAGCACTTTCCTACTACTTAGCCAGATTTTCAGGATTCCAGCACTTAGAAAATTTCAAGATTTCAGCTCTGACGAGGGACCTCTAAAGGACAGCTACCTTTTCTAGACATGCACTCACTGTCGCCAAGCCACTTCTAGGCTAGTATTGACCTCCTGAATGAACGAGGTGGGGTGTGGAAGTCCAGATATTGCCAATTTTGGTACTTCCTAATTTGGAGCCTCCGGGTCAGCTTGTCGTATAGGAACGTTGATCCGGGGAGCGCGCGTATGGAAATATGCATCTTAATGACTTCAAACTTGCTATTTAAGGGTTTTGGGGTGCTCCGGATCATTTGGCGGTGAAGCGCATGTCCAGTTCCGCTCTGAAATGGTAGTTGTAGGCTTAAGGACCCTTTTTGGTCGGTTCCGGGCAGAGACGAAATGCATTTCGAGGTGCGCAGGTAAAAATATGCACCGGATGACTTCGAAACTTGCAGGTTAGGGGTTTTAGGACATTTCGGATCATTTGGAGGTGAAGCGCAAGTCCAGTTCCGCTCCGAAATGCTGTTTACAGATTTTGGTCGCTACCAAGCGATCAGGGTTATGCTAGCATTTTCAGGGCTTTCTCAGCCTCAAAACTGATCCAAATCATTGTCAATAGACCACGGGATGTTGTTTTACAATGGGTGCAAATTTGAGCCCCAACATTTACAAATAGAACCGTCCAACGTAAATGAAGCACTAGCTGATGAAAATTGGATGTTAGCCATGCAAGATGAACTGAATCAATTTGTTTGGAATAATATATGGTATCTTGTTCATCGTCCATCTGATAAGAATGTAGTTGGAACTAAATGGATTTTCAAAAATAAATCAAATGAACTTAGAAATATCATTAGAAACAAGGCTCAATTGGTTGCACAAGGATTCACTCAAATTGAAGGTATAGATTGTGATGAAACCTTTGCACCAGTTGCTCGCCTTAAATCCATTAGACTATTCTTATCCATTGCTTATTTTAAACATTTTAAAATTTATCAAATGGATGTGAAAAGTGTTTTTCTTAATGGTTATTTACATGAGGAAGTTTATGTAAAACAACTTAAAGGATTTGAAGACCTAAAACTTCAAAATCATGTATTTCAACTTTAGAAAGCTCTGTATGGTCTAAAACAGGCACCAAAAGCATGGTATGATAAATTGACTCAATTTTTTATCAACCATGATTTTCAAATGGGTAGTGTTAACAAAACTCTATTTGTTAAATACTTAAATAAGGAGAACACCTTGCTATTGCTCGCCTTCGGAATAGACTAATTGCTAGCCTTCGGACTAAAAGCGAGGAAGAACTACCTTTTGAAAAGATACGACTACTGACACCTTAGTCACTCTTATAGGTCCGTTAGTGTAACGAAGTGACCCAGCTTCAAAACTACTGCACGCGTTTGACTAATAGGCTGAAAAGCCGTTGCTTGCTGGGATATTTCGTTACATATACATATATTTTTTACTTTTATTAAAAACTGCGAGATTGGCATGCTTCCCTGCGTTAGTGTGCCAATCTCATTTTCCAGGAGTTATAGACGAGCATCGTTTGCTCGGGAAAATCGCGCAGCAAACGAGTCCCAAGCCTCTTTCGGAGTCTTGGCTTCCCTTATGTGCTCTAACAGTTCCTTCTGCACCGATGCTTTGATAACAAACATCTCCTTCCCAGCTCAGCTCGGATTTTCCACTTCCGCAATGCTTCCGAATGATATTTTAATTGTTCAGATATATGTAGATGATATTATATATAGATCAACTTCTACTAATCTGTCTCCTAAGTTTGCAGAACTGATGAAGCCTGAATTTGAAATGAGTATGATTGGTGAACTAACCTACTTTCTTAGATTTCAAGTCAGACAGCTGAAAGAAGGTATATTTCTATCTCAAACTAAATATGCTCAAAGTTTAGTTAAGAAATTTGGTTTAGATAATGGTAAAAATTATGATTCTTCTTTGAGCACTACACTTCGATTATCAAAAGATGAGCTTAGTAAAAGTTTAAATTCTCACTTATATAGAAGTATGATTGGTAGCCTACTATAGTTAACTGCAAGTAGACCTGATATTGCATTCAGTGTCAGTGTGTGTGCCAGATATCAATCTGAGCCCAAAGAATCACATTTAACTGATGTGAAACGCATACTTCGATATGTTGTTAATTTTACTAATCTTGGACTATGGTATCCATGTAATACTTCATTTCAATTAGTAGGATATTCTGATGCTGATTGGGCTGGTAATGTTGATGATAGAAAATCAACAAGTGGTGCATGTTTTTATATTGGTAATTGTCTTGTCTCATGGATAAGTAAGAAACAAAACTCAGTTTCTTTATCCACTGCTGAAGCTGAATACATCGCTGGAGGAAGTGCATGTACACAGCTTATGTGGATGAAAAGAATGCTAGTTGATTGTGGGATAACACAAGATACAATGTATCTATATTGCGATAACACGAATGCAATTAATATATCCAAAAATCTCATTCAACACTCTTGGAAAAAATACATTGATATTCGATATCATTATATCCGAGAATTGGTTGAAGAAAAATCAGTTTTGATGGAATATATTTAAACCGAAAATCAATTAGCAGATATTTTTACCAAGCCACTTGACAATATAAAATTTTTAAAATTAAGAAATGATACCGGTTTGTGTTCTATGTAAATATTTTGTTTTATATCATTTCATGCATTACTTTTATTTTAAAAAAATTGATAATGATTTTTCAACCAACCCGTGATTAACTGAATTGTTCGGTCAGCCAAACAGCACTATCAATCCATTTTAAAAAGAGCTTGAAACCCATCTTTCTATTACATTCTTCTTCTTCTTCGGTCGGCCGGTGCTCCTCTTAGATTTTCCATCATCATTATCATGCAAGTAAGTATTGTGACTTGATTTTTCATCAATATTCTTCTTGATTTAGTCATTTAATCAACACCATTGCTTCTTAATCTCATCTTTGTGGTTGGAAACCCTTATTTTTTGGGGTTTTCTTGTTAAAGTGTTTATCCTGCTATATTTCTTTGATCTTTTGTCATGGAATATCATCCTAAATGAGCCGTTAACAAATACTATCCCGGCTCTTCTTCTCGTTCCATTCCAAGAGAGATTCGGACAATTCCACCGTCGGAAGATGATCCCGACTATGTCCATGATTTTCGTTCTGGAGATATCATTGTTGAACGATTTGTTAATCTCAATTATATTGTTAAATATGAATTCTATGATCTTCATTCCAAAGTTGGCTGGGAAAAGATTCTCCAATGGGGAGGAAATGCATACCGATCAATAGTCCAAGGCATGTATTCCTCCATCTTGGAATTCTCTCTAAGTGATGATATCTTTTTTAAAATAAAATTTGTTGAGGAAACGGTGACAATCACACCGGTTACCATTGTGTCATTAATGAAAATTGACATGGTAGAGGATGGAATCTCAAGTCCTCCCTTATTTGATAAGATGTCTCAATCAGAAAAAACATTGTTACCTAAGTTTTGTGTGGATTTGATACGGATTGGAGATCAGGTAATGCTCTTCCTCTTGAAAAATTATTTCCTAAGTTTCGAGTTCTTCATCGTATATTCACTTCCAATGTCTATCCTAGAGCAGAGAACAAAACTGATCTTACTCCCTTCATCTTACGTGTTTTGCATTCTACTGCTACTAGGATACGTATTTGTCTTCCTACTTTCATCTGTGCCTACATTATTCATTATCACATGTAGCTTAAGCATGAAAATTTGCCCTTCGATTATCTTATTTGTCATGCCCCGAAATTCGGAACCCGAGTACAACAACCCGAAGCCCGAGTTCCAGGGTGTGAATTGAAAATTCGAGCATAGATTCCTTGAGATTCCATTCCACACATCATATATCTAAAATAAATCCCCAAATATAAAATTTCTTTTCCACTAATGTCTTATTACATTAAATTTTTACAAAACTAAAATAAATCTGGCACGATTGACGCTCGAGAAGGATGAGACCCCCTGAATACTCTCCTTTGCCTATGTCTTGTTCTTCCTGAAAACCTGCAAGAACTGTGGTGATTTTGGTGAGCTAAAAGCCCAGTGAGGTCTTTCCATCACAGGTAATATTCCAGTTAATAAGAGACTGGATGCGAATCATCAACGGATAGAATTGTATGAAATAAACGAGGATGAGGTTATGGTCATATACTTTATGATTTATTATTAGTGGAACATGATTATCATGATGTCATGTATGTTATGATACGTGTGAGAGCAATAAACGTCTAGGAACTCGCTGCCACTGAACATTAGGAACCTGTCGCAAATCAACCATGCTCACCTAACCTGTACAGCGAGGCGGCAAATCAACCATGCACGCCAGTGGGCAAATCAACCATGCACCACTGATCCAACCGAGCAAATCAACCATGCTCAATAAGTGAAACGACCAGAACTTGCTGCCACTGAACATTAGGAACCTGTCGCAAATCAACCATGCTCACCTAACCGGTACAGCGAGGCGGCAAATCAACCATGCATGCCAGGAGTCAAATCAACCATGCTCCTGTTCTGTCGTAGTGTATAATGAATGCGTATGTCATGAGTTATGGAAGCACTTCTTCAAGCATACAATGCATATCAAATTCAAGTCCAATCACACCATGCATGTGTTTACTTTATTCGAGTAATTCTTTGTCTCAATTTAGTTATTGTCAATCGAAGAGTTTAAGAAGATCATCATGTAAGGTTTAGTGTTACGAATAACTAAGGTTGTTCCAAGAGTTATGTATTTTACATTATCTAAACCTAAGTTGTTGTCGATTCTAAGGATAATGTCACGTGGAATCTTAAGAATACTATGTGTATCTAGGGGTGCATGTTGGCGATATCACCTGTATGAAATCCTACGTTGAATTGTCGTGGAATTCTGACATGTGCATTAAAAAGGAAAACTTGATAAAATTAATTCAATAAGAAAAGGATAATTAGCAGGTGAAATTTAAGGATATAGATAGGAGGTGGATGGATCCCTTACCTAAGATCAAGTTTATGACTTTACGTTAAAGTTAAAAAAGAGATCAATGGATGGATCGTTACCTACGAACCATGTTGAAGTATAACATGAAAATTGAACATCATACTTAGGAAGAAAACAAATTAAATGGAAGAGACATTAACTAGAAAGTTCTATGATGAATCACTCACAGATTTGCTAATCTCTAGGCTTCAAATAGGACCTAACTTGAATCTGAGTTGACTCAGCGAGTCGACTCGGTCTTTTTCTTTCTTTCTCTTTCTTCTTTTCTTCTTGAAATTGCGGTTTTCACCGCTAGTAGAGACACTTGGAGATATGTCTAAGGACCTAGAGGGGGTGATATGGACCTTTTTCAAATTCTTTTTGCCTACTTATGCAATTCAATAAAATAAGCTTTGTAAGCAAGAACACCTCGGCTTCCAAGCCTTGGTGGGTCCAATCAAAAGACTAGCAAGAGGATAAGCAATAAACGAACCTAGTCTAAGCATGCATAGGAAGTAAATGATACAACTAATCAAGCTCCTAACCTATGCATCTTGTGTAGACTTATGAGAGTGGATCAATGAGCTCAAGTCTACACAAGTAGTGAAGGTACATCTTGTGCAAGGATGCCTATAAAGTGCCTAGCATGCATCCCTATCAATCATTCATAATTAAGCAATTAAACTAACAATGCAAAGATAGAATGTGCTCAAGAACAATCACAAACACAAGGATGTATAGTGGTTCGACTACGTGTCTACTCCACTCCCGGTTCAAGTACTCAACCCCTTTGAGCACACCGACATTCACTATCGGAGGTTTTAAATGAGGTTCACCTCTCAACCTTTACACGGAGGTTTTATCGGTTCACCTCTCAACCGTATCCGGAGTTTTAGACATAGGCTAACTCTCAACCTTATCGCACATTTACTCCCGTGTCGGAGGCTCCCCCTTGGAGACTTAGTTTAGGCCCGGCTGACGGGCCAAGGAACGGCTAACGTCCCTAAGGCGAGTTGACAAACAAACTCTAAAATGGACTCTCAAATGAGACAACTTACTTGTCGGATGAGCCCCTTGTTTAGCGCCGTAATGGGTTGCTTGATCTCTGCTCTCCCGTGCTTCAATCAGCTTCCCTTTGCTCCCTCGATCGTGTCGCCGTTGCGTCGCCAATGCCTCAGCCACATTCGATCAAACACCTTGCATGCGATGCCTTGAAATGCCCAAGGTGCTAGGAGAATGGGTGAATCTCATACATGGGATGTGTAGGTTGTTCCAACTAGGAGATTCACCTAGAGAGTCTTCTAGAGGTCTTGGACAAAGGATATACCTATGTGGAATAGTGTCACACCTCTAGATTTGAGAGAGGAATCAAGTCATCTCTTGATAGCATTTGAATGCCCATACTTGTGTTTGAAACACAAGGGATATGACTTGAAAACCTCCTCTTTGAGGCCCCAAATGATGTACAAGATAAGTGTGGAATGGGCTCTCAAAAACTTCTCTCTATGACCCAAGAATGGAGCTCCATATTTATAGAAAAGAGGCTCCAACGGTCATAAAACGGCCATAAAACGGCCTGCCCCGACCGGTCATGACCGGTCGGAGTTCCCTGCTGAAGGGTTTCAACTGCACAGGCCAAAAATACTGGCCGACCGGTCATGACCGGTCGGACCACCTTGCTGGACAGCCCTGAAAACATCAGGCCGACCGGTCATGACCGGTCGGCCACTCTAGCTGGACACATGAGACATCCAGGCCGACCGGTCATGACCGGTCGGCCATGCTTGCTGAGTCCCCACCTTTCATGTGTGAAGGCCGACCGGTCATGACCGGTCGGCAGGCCATTGAAGCAAGCAGCAAGGCTGCTGGCCGACCGGTCTTGACCGGTCGGACCAGCCTGGGTCCCTCTTCAACAAGCTGAGTTCCATTTTCTTCAGCTCGGAGATTAAGGCCAAGGTATGGTTGATCATTTTGGACACCTAGGGCCTATCTATGATGACTAAAAGGTTCTAAGAATGGTCAAGGTCATCAAGGATACAAAGGGGTTAGGTTTTGGTCGAGGTTAAGGCACCAAGGCATCTCATATACCTGAATCTTCTTCCTTGATGTGGCTGGACGTCTTGAGTCTTCGGTCTTCGTCTTCATTGGGCTCAACCGACACAAGACTCACAGCTGTAAGTGATTGACAAACAAGGTGCACTAGTATGCCACGAAAAAGTGCACTAACAATCTCCCCCTTTGTCAATTACTTACAAAAACTTAACCTACCAAAACAAATTACATGTTCAAGATATTACAATGATAAAGCATAAATTACAGGACTCTTGACATGACTAAACTATGCTGCTCCGCTTCAGTTTGCTCCCCCACAACCTGTCAATCCCTGCATCACAAAACATAGCAAACTAGTTTTGGTGGGATTTGATCTTTCTCCCCCTTTTTGTTAGCAATTGACAAACTATTCTCTCCCCCTTAATGATATACCAATGAAGTGAAGGTAAGAGAAGATAGTGTGTCGCAGTTATAACTATAAGCACATGCTAGAAGGAGAGTGTAGAGTGCATGAATCATAAATACATGGAGCAAGCTAAGAAACATGATTAACAAGAAATGTAACTATTCAGCCAAGGTTAATCATGCAATTGGTCAAGGATATACATTTGCAATGAAGCACAAAAAGGGCTTATAGCCCAATCAATCAACCAACCTCCCCTAATGGTATATCAAGACCAATACAAAGCAAAGATTAGCATATATGAAGCATAAAACTCAAGATGGTTAGCTAATCTAAGCAAGATGACAATCTAGCAAGCAAATGTATCAATAAAAGCAAAGCTAAATCATCAAAATTTGGGCGAATGAGGCTTGAATCCTCCGATTTGCCCATATACACAGAAATGAGGCTGAAATCCTCAGATTTACCAATAAAAGCATAACTAGCTACCCTCTCTTACCATGATGAGATTAAAAAGCCAAAGGGTAGCAAGATTCCACAACACCCTCATAAAATGTAGCATGAGGTGAGGGGTTGAGAACTCTACCTTCACTTAGAAGGGATAGCGGTTGGGATCCCCTCTTAGATAATCTGGTAAAGGGGTCGTGATGGAGGCCGAGAGAGCAAGATCATTATGTTGGCTCTCATCATCAGATTCGGACTCTTCCGTATCATCCCAAGTGGCAGCCATTGCCTTTTTACCTTTTGGTTTAGGCCCTTCCGGACATTCCGGGGCAATATGGCCACGACGACCGCAACCGTAACAACGGACGGAAGAAGGTATGGATGATTTTCCTGTACGTTTATCACCCTTCTTGTCCTTCTTGTCACGGCTATTCCCTCTATCAAATTTGAGGAATCTCTTGAATTTTTTGTTTAATTTCTCTTCCTCATCGTCCTCATCATCGCTATCATCCTCCGACTCACTTTTGATTTTCTTGTGTCTGTGAGAGGACTTGAAGGCGATGTTTTTCCTTCTAGAGGGGGCTTTAAAGCCTAGCTCAAAGGTTTGTAGGGAACCTATGAGTTCTTCAACTTTCATAGTGTTTAGATCCCTACACTCTTCAATGGTGGTGACTTTAGAAGAGAACCGATCCGGAAGAGATCTCAGGATTTTCCTACAAAGCCTATGTTCCGGAACCGGATCCCCTAAGCCCCACATATCATTTGTGATTTTGTTCAGTTTGGTATAAAATTCAGTAAACGTTTCATCCTCCTCCATAGTAATATTTTCAAAGAGAGTGGAGAGGCGCTGGAGTTTAGAATTTTTAACAACATTTGTTCCTTCATGGGTAACTTCCAGAATATCCCATGCTTGTTTACTGGTAGTGCAGTTTTGGATCCGACCAAATTCTTCTCTTGATACTGAACAAAATATGGCATTCAGGCCTTTGGCATTATTAATACGTTGAGCTTTTTCATGAGCAGTCCACAATGCCTTGTCTTTTGGCCTGAGAACATCCGGCTCACCTTCCTTGGAAATAGTAACCATTGGGGGTTCATATCCAAAATCAACCATGTCCCTCACATCTGAATCTATGGATTCCAAGAAGATGCGCATTCGGGCTTTCCAATATGGATAATTTGACCCATCAAAGAAAGGAGGCTTAGTGACGGATGAAGAGTCCTCTCTAGACATATTTTCGAGTTTCTCTTTAGGATCTATCTCTAGGCAATTAAGCCCTTAAAGAGGAACCCGCTCTGATACCAATTGAAATTGCGGTTTTCACCGCTAGTAGAGACACTTGGAGATATGTCTAAGGACCTAGAGGGGGTGATATGGACCTTTTTCAAATTCTTTTTGCCTACTTATGCAATTCAATAAAATAAGCTTTGTAAGCAAGAACACCTCGGCTTCCAAGCCTTGGTGGGTCCAATCAAAAGACTAGCAAGAGGATAAGCAATAAACGAACCTAGTCTAAGCATGCATAGGAAGTAAATGATACAACTAATCAAGCTCCTAACCTATGCATCTTGTGTAGACTTATGAGAGTGGATCAATGAGCTCAAGTCTACACAAGTAGTGAAGGTACATCTTGTGCAAGGATGCCTATAAAGTGCCTAGCATGCATCCCTATCAATCATTCATAATTAAGCAATTAAACTAACAATGCAAAGATAGAATGTGCTCAAGAACAATCACAAACACAAGGATGTATAGTGGTTCGACTACGTGTCTACTCCACTCCCGGTTCAAGTACTCAACCCCTTTGAGCACACCGGCATTCACTATCGGAGGTTTTAAATGAGGTTCACCTCTCAACCTTTACACGGAGGTTTTATCGGTTCACCTCTCAACCGTATCCGGAGTTTTAGACATAGGCTAACTCTCAACCTTATCGCACGTTTACTCCCGTGTCGGAGGCTCCCCCTTGGAGACTTAGTTTAGGCCCGGCTGACGGGCCAAGGAACGGCTAACGTCCCTAAGGCGAGTTGACAAACAAACTCTAAAATGGACTCTCAAATGAGACAACTTACTTGTCGGATGAGCCCCTTGTTTAGCGCCGTAATGGGTTGCTTGATCTCTGCTCTCCCGTGCTTCAATCAGCTTCCCTTTGCTCCCTCGATCGTGTCGCCGTTGCGTCGCCAATGCCTCAGCCACATTCGATCAAACACCTTGCATGCGATGCCTTGAAATGCCCAAGGTGCTAGGAGAATGGGTGAATCTCATACATGGGATGTGTAGGTTGTTCCAACTAGGAGATTCACCTAGAGAGTCTTCTAGAGGTCTTGGACAAAGGATATACCTATGTGGAATAGTGTCACACCTCTAGATTTGAGAGAGGAATCAAGTCATCTCTTGATAGCATTTGAATGCCCATACTTGTGTTTGAAACACAAGGGATATGACTTGAAAACCTCCTCTTTGAGGCCCCAAATGATGTACAAGATAAGTGTGGAATGGGCTCTCAAAAACTTCTCTCTATGACCCAAGAATGGAGCTCCATATTTATAGAAAAGAGGCTCCAACGGTCATAAAACGGCCATAAAACGGCCTGCCCCGACCGGTCATGACCGGTCGGAGTTCCCTGCTGAAGGGTTTCAACTGCACAGGCCAAAAATACTGGCCGACCGGTCATGACCGGTCGGACCACCTTGCTGGACAGCCCTGAAAACATCAGGCCGACCGGTCATGACCGGTCGGCCACTCTAGCTGGACACATGAGACATCCAGGCCGACCGGTCATGACCGGTCGGCCATGCTTGCTGAGTCCCCACCTTTCATGTGTGAAGGCCGACCGGTCATGACCGGTCGGCAGGCCATTGAAGCAAGCAGCAAGGCTGCTGGCCGACCGGTCTTGACCGGTCGGACCAGCCTGGGTCCCCTCTTCAACAAGCTGAGTTCCATTTTCTTCAGCTCGGAGATTAAGGCCAAGGTATGGTTGATCATTTTGGACACCTAGGGCCTATCTATGATGACTAAAAGGTTCTAAGAATGGTCAAGGTCATCAAGGATACAAAGGGGTTAGGTTTTGGTCGAGGTTAAGGCACCAAGGCATCTCATATACCTGAATCTTCTTCCTTGATGTGGCTGGACGTCTTGAGTCTTCGGTCTTCGTCTTCATTGGGCTCAACCGACACAAGACTCACAGCTGTAAGTGATTGACAAACAAGGTGCACTAGTATGCCACGAAAAAGTGCACTAACACTTCTTCCTCCTTCTTTCTTCTTCTCTTTCTTCTTCTTCTTTCTTCTTGGTCTGGGACGCTGCCCCAGTATCAACAGCAGCAGCACTCTCTCTCTCTCTCTCTCTCTCTCTCTCTCTCTCTCTCTCTCTCTCCTAACGTCTCACTCTCTCTCTCTCTCTCTCTCTCTCCAACGTCTCTCTCTCTCTCTCTCACTCTCTCTGACGTTTTCTGAAGAGAGGAAGAGATAGAGGATGGGCTTTTATAGCCGTGTAAACAGTCTCACGATCGGACGTGGGGTTGACAAGCTTTCCTATTCCAAGAAGGATTCAATTCCTTGTATCATGTATCCTACACGTTTGGGACCGTTGGGAAGATAGGTGGGGTCCACACGACCCTAGTACAACCGTTCTTGTACGCCCATGCAAGGCAGAATGCGAGATCTTGGCGATTTTTAGCTACCATTGATTGTAAATCACGGACCGGTGTACGCTATACACGAAGTAAAAGATAAAACAAAAACTTCAAAGGGGCTGTCTACTATTGAGGGGAGGTCGGATGGACGGCTTGGATTGACCATTGGGGTCCACCCTGATGAACGCAAGGTGGCCCAAAGCTTCCAGCGGACGGACGCTGTTACGTAAAAGATGAGGAAGAAGACTCGTGCTTGGCTTCTTTTTCTTCTTTTTTTGTACGCAACATGCATGTGTAATATAATTTTTATGCTCCACTTTTAAGTGGGGTCTACTTGTAGTAGATTTAGCTAGTTTCCTCCGTCCAACTAATGGCCAACATAAAGTTAGCCGTCGATGAGAAAAATGAAGCAGATCCGAGTTGAGGTGGAGATGTGGATGATGTGGATCTTAGTGTTCTTGGTTTTAAACGGTTGATTGAAGTGGGCTACACAAGTGACGAACGGTCACAGGATTTGGACGGACCGAGTTCGGATGGGGTCCAGTTCTGTTGAACGAGCTGGATTTCTCATTGGGGCCCACTATGATGGACGTTGTGAGATGGCAGCGACCTCCTCTGTTATGTAGCTTCTGGAGACGAATTGGTGTCAACTTTCTTTTTTTTTAATATAACGTGCAACGCACGTACATGCGATAAAACCTACTGTCCTCACGAGTGGGGTCCACCCTAGGTGAATCTGGACCATTTTATCCGTCCAATAGGTGGACAACATAAAATTAATCGTTGAAAAGAAAAATAAGGCAGATCCGAATTGAGGTGGGCCACTTATGGCCCAATTTCTGATTAGGGCATTTGTGGGATGATTGGACGGCTGAAATAGGACGTGTATGATTAGATCGTGTCCTAAAACTAGTATATAGAGTTTCACGTGAAAATGATTTTCAAAAATCATAAAACTTAAAAAGGTGGTATAACTTAAGTTTAACTAATGGCATTTTCGTAATTATCATAAATTTACGAGTTTTGTAAAATCTATCACTTCCATGTTGTTCTAGGGTTTATTCTAAGAAAATTTAATAAGGAGACCATATAATAATTCCCTACGGATGATTTATTATTAATTTATCAATATTTCAATTTATTTAAATTATTAAATAATTAACTAAATTATAATTTAAATTATTCTAAAATCCTAGGGTGTTACAAACACACCCGAGCAGGTTCATAAGGCCAAGAAATCACTGGTCTAAGCATATGCCTTGTGACGAACACGATGTGCGGGTCATATTTATGGACAGACATGTGTACGGATGATGTACGGCGGTTTACATTGATTGCGTAGTTCGAAATCGGAGTGGACGGTTAAATCTTCCGGTCTAGCAACGATAGATCATTCTAACGGTCAGTTTATTGATTTAGCTAAGTATACTGAGTTTTCAAAGGCTTTAAAAAAAATGTTAGAATGCGTATAAAAGTATATACGTGTGTATGCGTGTGGACAACACAGCCTAGAATTTAAATTTTTCACGTGTGAATATGCACTCGTGTACTTACTCGTGCGTCCAAATTTTCGGGGTATTACATTATTACTACTATTGCCCTAAATATGCATGTTTAAATTCCAACTAAAGAGGCACCAGAGTCGAACTTCCTTTTAATAATTCTAATTTGAATATGATGACTTTGGAGCCTCTACCGGAATAACATGGTGTCTCCCAAAAGCATGAGCTTGATGAAAAAGGCACTGAAGGCAATGTGAATATGGATGATTTATTTGATACGTTGAAGTTGAAGTTGAAGATGAAGATGATCCAGATTACAATCCTTCGTATTATAACTCTCATATTTCTACCCTAGAACATAGGATGGATTCACTGCATGTCTCTCAAGAAACTCTTGTTGCAACTCAAAAGCTTAGTATGAAATACATGAAAAAAGTATTTTTATCATATAAGTAAGAGTTTGAAACACATTGATCCTAAGATGCCATTACCTTCCTCTTCATCTGGGTCAAAATGATTTTCTATTTTTATTTGGTTTGTAATGAATGTTTATGAGTACTATACTGATAGACTCAGCATGTTAGTATGCTACTATGTTTGTGAACTCATTTTATTTGCTTTTCTTCCTTTGTCAACTTGTGACAAAAAAGGGGGAGAAATATGATATGCTTGATTTTGTTAGTGTTAGCTTTATATTAGTTATGTTAGTTTTAGCTTTGATTGTGTTAACATTTTATGAAAATATTATACAATATGATATGAATGTGTTATGCTATGTTATGCAAAGTTTTCCTTTCTAAGCATATATGTAGGGGGAGCAGCTTACTTTCAAGGGGAGCATACAAGACAAGAGCATACAAGATGAAAGTTCATTTTATTCTTTTATGGATGTTGAGAGTCACTTATAATATAATATGTTGTGTTTTGTCACGAAATTGACAAAGGAGAAGATTGTAAATGCTAGGCACAAATTGTGAGTGTTAAGCACAATATGGTTGTCAAACTTCGTAGACATTAGTGCATGAGGTTGTTTGAGCAAGTCAAGGTCTTTAAGAAGACAAGAGTCAACTTCAACAAACACATCAAGATCAAGACTATCGACTCTACAACAAGTTGCTGCAAAGCTTCGTAGATAAATCATATATGCCAAGGTAATATTGACCATAGGGATGACCTTAGGTTAGGTGTTTTTGTATAACTTTTTAGTTAATAACTCTAATCTCTTGAAAAATTCATATTTCAAGAAATTCGGCTAGCCTAACCAAGTATTCAGTCAGCCCAAAAATCTTCGGTCAGCCTGGGAACTTCGGTCAAGTTTCCAGCAAGCTTTATTGTAAAATTCTGGAGATGTTCGGTCAGCCCAATCCTGTGTTTGGCTAGCCAAACAAGCTTCGGTCAGCCGAAGAAACTTCGGTCAAATTTCCATATTCCAAACTATTTTCTGGACTCGGAACTCGGGTCATCCCAACCCTATCTCAGGTCGGCCGAAGTTCACTCGAGCTAGCCGAACCGACACTTAAGTCAGCCGAAGTTTGAACAAATTCTTATCTCGCGAAATCTGATAGCCATTGGGATAAAACGGTTGAATTTTTTGTCAGCCGAAGTCAAACTTCAATCAACTGAAGACCTAACTTTTTACTACAAATAAAGCTCTCTTCACTCTATTTTTTCATCAAGAAAAAACACGAAAATAATATCTCTCTAGTGATAAAGCTCTCCATTATAGTCTAATTATTTGTTCTAAATTCATATTTTATTTTATAGCTATCTTAATTCACTTCTCATTTAATTTAATTATGTAAAGAAAATATCATTCTCATACTAGAAATAAGAGAACTAAAATTGCAGCTTTTAGAGAAACTCTTTTTAAAAATTTCTAGATCCATCTTGTTTAAGCTATATTGGTTTATCCTCTACAAAGATCAGATCACTGCACGATTGAAGTTTCATCTTTGCTGAGCTTCATCATCTTCTACAAGAAGAACAATAATATCTTTTCATACTTTTGAGTTTTATTTGAGATAACCCGTGAAAATTTCAAGTCAGGTTGTTAGTGATTAACCTGTGAAAATCACTTAAGGTTAGTGATTAGCCTGTGAAAATCACTTGAGGTTTTGTTGTGATAAGCTTGTAAAAATTACAATCTCTGTATCAGGTTTTAAAGGTGAACCTGTGAATACCTTTATATAGTGGAAAGCCAAAATTACAAGGAAAAGTAATTATGGGAGTGGAGTAGGTGCAAGTTATTTTTAGCACCGAACCACTATAACTCTTTGTGTCGTGGTGATTATTCTATTGTTTATCTTTTTATGTACTTGATTGTTTATGAATCCTTAAATCGTGACATAAGGTTGTCCTACTTCGATTTCTAAGTGAAAAATTGTCTTACGATTTAATCCAAGGTTTTCATATTGATCTCTATTTACTTTCAGATTGGTTAATTGTATATTTATTCTTACTAGTCTTGTGATTGATTCCCTGATTTATTTTAAGATTACAAGAAGCAGAATTGAATTGAGTTATCCTATCCCCCCCCCACGCAGGACATTTATAACTTCATCATTTTTCAAATATGGCTTGAACATTACTCATCTGATTGATCCAATCTCTCGAAATATTGATCATTAATAATAATGTGGCCAAGTTAAAGATATACATAAAGTGGATTAACCAAATCAAATGCATAATTCACCCGATGCATTAAACATCAAGCACATGACAATTCTCTTTCAGGCATGCAATACAGCATATTTATTTTGTACTCCTCATATACGTTATATGAACTCTATTCATCCCGGATCGAGGTATGAGATTAAACCAAAGGGACTATGGTTATCATTAGAAATCATAATCAAAGAGTTCTAAAACGCCTAAAACACTTCATTATGAACTGCTATCACTAAAACCAGTTGATATACTGGCCATCCAAAACGAGATCCATCAGTTGAGCAGCTCAGGTAGTCACTGTGTGTCTTCTTACCGTCACCTGCCCAACTGCGATGGTCATTGGCATTGTGTTGCACCACCCAATAGCCATAATATGTCTTCCCGTGGTCACCCATCCAATAATGACGATCACTAACACAGTGTCGTACCATTTGATAGCCATAATATGTCTTCCCGCGATCACTCATCTACAGCGACAGTCACTGACACTATGTCATACCATTTGACAGTAGTAATATACCTTCTTGCAGTCACCCGTCCAACTTCAACGGTCATTGGCACTGTGTTGAGCATGGCAACTATGGCATGTCTTCCTACGTCACTCGTCCAACTGCGATGGTCACTGGCACTGTGTTGCACTACATAAGAATTGGGGAATGTTTTCTTGTGGTCACCCATCCACAATGACGGTCATTGGCACTGTGTTGCATGATTTGATTAAAACCCTAGTTGAGGAACGCCCGAAAGAACATGAGATAGGCGTTTAACTTGTCTACATGATGGCTCAATCCATAAGAAACCTGAAACCTTATTTTTACGACTGTGAACTCAAAGACCATAGTCCCTGATGACTTAGTCACCTGCTCAACCTATCCGAGCCTCTTTTCGCATACTCTACTATTGTACAATAAATATTCATAGTAGAATTTTATCAATTTGTGCCGTGGTTTTCTCCCCCAAGGGTTTCCACGTAAAACTCCTCGTGTTGTTTGTGATATGCTTTACTCATATTTATGTTCTCTTAATACTTTATTTAATTTATCTATGATGCATGCATATATTTACTTTTGCCTTTTAATCAAGGGTAATCATCCATTGATGTAATTAAGGGCTCGTGACCAATATCACAACTTGGAATGTACAAGACCTCAGAATCTTTGGAATAAAATTCACCTTACGATACTTTCTCGTGTATACCTTGTGAATGCTTGTGATTGTCTATGAATGTTTCTATTACTCATAACCCCCTAGAACAACAAAACACAAGAAAAATAGTTTTAACAGTCATCTGACCCATCAACCGACATTTGGGAGTACAGTTCCCTAGTTCACTCTCCAAATTTATGGACTAGGAATATTATGTGTCGTTTATGTGGGAAAAAGGTTCTTTAACAAAACTAATAAGCTTAGATTACACCAAGCATGTCGAGGTGGATATGCAAAACCATGCCCTAAAGCCCCAAAGGATGTTCAACTCCTTTTTCAAGCCCTTCTAAACTCAAACAAAAAACCTTCAACTCCTAAACCGTCCTTAAGAGTTGTGATTGCGGAACATTCTAATACACGAAAAGTAGAGAGAAATCATCAAGAAGAGGAAGAGGAGGAAGAAGGATTAGATTTGTCGGAAGAAGAACAAATACAACTCACTTTGAAGCGAAGTTTGAAAATACTTATACACATCATCGATGTCCACCAACTCTAAGACATCATGATAATGAAGCCGGATCGAGTAAAAGCACTAAGAAGGAGAGTAACAAAGTATCAAAGTTCATCTCCAAACTTGTTGAATTTTACAAGATGTTGGGTACTCCATATAAATAAGCTCACAAAGAAGGCTAGAAAAACCTAATTGAGTCTATCCAAAAACATGATGGAACACCCCCTCCACCTTCTGATTCAGGAGAGGTGAATGAATTTCTTTATGAAAATTTGGATAGGAGTGATAGCTTGCCAAACAAACCTCGGGAATGGTGAAACTTGAAAGTAAGTTTTTAATATTTATTCAATTTTTATTTCAGTTCTAACTTTGTTAAAGTAAGTTTTTCTAACATTGTGTAAATACTAAATAATATATATAACATGTAAGTTCTGAAAAATTTTTAACACATGTAAAAAATTTATCCAAGCTCGTCTCTCAACTCGAACTCGACTCGAAAGCTCGACAAAGCCAACTCATTGGCCGAGCCAAGCTGAACATGAGCCAGGACCCAGGCTATTCAGTGACCGAGCCTAGCTCAAATATGGCTGAGCTCAGCTCATGCTTAGCTCTAATCTGCGCCCTGTATGTATGAGGAGTTAGATTCGTTAATGACCCTCCAGTACCGAGCTGACTAGAAAAATCTTGGCCCACCATGATATATTTGTTTTATCCATACCATCCATCCATTTTTCCAGCTCATTTTAGGGCGTGAGCCTAAAAATGAGGCAGATTTAAATCCCAGGTGGACCCTACCACAGAAAATAGTATTGATTAAATGCCCATCGTTAAAAACTTCCCAGGGCCACAAAAGTTTTAAATCAAGATGATATTTGTTTCTTCTCTTCATCCGGTCTATGTGACCTAATCAACAGTTTGGATGGAAAATAAACATTATAATGGACCCTAATAAGCTTTTAATGGTGGTCAATCCACCTGAGATTTACATCTTTCTCATTTTTTTCGGCATGCCCTGAAATGACCTGGAAAAATGCTTGGACAACGTGGATAAAACACAAACATCATGGTGGGGCCTTGGAGCTCATTTTTGTCGACATTCCCTAAAATGATCTGGAAAATGCATAGACGGCTTGGATAAAACATAAATATCATGGTGGGGCTTACAAAGCTTTTCTAGCATTGATGGGTCACTACCAGAGACAAGTCCTGTTTAATCCAAAGCATCCAGCAGGTTACTGCCTAGTAAATATTACATGCCCAAAAACATCAAACCGATTCCATCTTCATGTGGTTCCACTATTAGCACCCAAAAAATCTTCCAAATTCACATGGTGGGTCAGCTCATGGTTGCTACCCCTTAGAGCAGGCATATTAAATCTTTGTATCTCATCTCTTGTTTTTTGTTTAGCTCTTTGGCTATTTGTTTGGCCATTTTCTTTCATGATTTTTTGTTTTGCCTACATTGATCACATGCGGAAGTTTTTTCGCAACATTTTACAGGCCAAGCTAGTAAGTCCAAGTCCAAACCAAAGTCGATCCATCTTATTGGGTCGGCAGGCTACCCGGCCATTGCCACCCTTAATATTTGAATAGCACAGTTTAATGTACATATGTAATGCCCTGAACACAACACCCGAGTATGAAGACCCAAATTCTGAATCTAAGGGTGTTAACACTATGATGGTAGGGTGTAAAGACACCCGCTCGGGTAATAACCCGAATTTCGCCACTTGAATGCAATGCTTTCACGGCAGAAATTTAACGTTTACCTGGAAAAAAATGCCACACATGGGAGTACTTTCCATGTGGATACAAAGTCAGGTTAACATTCATCACATACACAAAAATAAATCAGAGTAGTCATATCCATACAATGGAAATCAGAGATGAGCAAAGATAACTAAGCATAAAGCAGATGGGAAAATATCCAAAAATACACAATTCCAAACAATGCCCATAGGGACCGTCACAAAACTAAAACAACCAATGTATAAGATATCGATATCAATATTAATGGAAAGCCCCAAATAAATTTAACGGCTCGAGTTCCTACAGCTCAGCCAAGCTAACATTACTCCACCCAATCATCTATCTCTCCATTGAGCTTAACATGGACATCCTAAACTCCGAGACTCCAACTACCTGCATCACTTGTTGTTTGTTTTTCAAATTCGAATCGTGAGTAATCAACTTAATGAAAATCCCTTCAAGGTTACACAATGACATATCAATAAAGTATAACTTTAGAAGAAGAAAAAAAGGATACAGAAAATCATAGTTTACAATGCATCTTATTAAAATGCATGGAATGCATGCACAGGTTCTTCGATGGGAGATGAACATCCAGACGAACCAATACATGAGACTGGGTCTTTCAAACAGTTGACTTTTTCCCCTGATAAACGTGAGAGTGGATCTTTCAAATAGTTAATCCAACTCACCGCGAGAGATCGAGTCTTTCAAATAGTTGACCCGTTTCCCATAGCAAAAAAGGTGTTGTCAATGGTCTAAGAGCCCACAAAATACTCAAGGTACATGTTTCCACAACATTCGAATTATCCACTAGGCAACACCAACAAAAGACATTCAAATGGTGTTCCACTAGCCCACAAAGTATATAAGTACACACGCTCACAGCATCTGGATTAACCATCTAAAAACGCCCAAGTGCAATGGATTCATGATTAATTCAACATTTATTAATCCATTTCTCAAACAACCATTTAAGTAAATGTTGAGCTCTGAATTGTGTATATTCTAACCCCATTTCATCACTCATTATGCATGGTTTCGATGTTTAAAAGACTAATCTAATGCATGTTTTGTGATTGTAGGAATGAGAGAGAGACTTCACCTATTTGAAGGCAAAAAGGCCATTTTAGAAGCCAATTGATGATCATAGAAGGTGGGCCAAAGAAGAAAGAAAGAAGCAAGGAGAGGAGAGGAGAGGAGAGGAGAGAGAGAGAGAGAGAGAGAAGAAAATCAAGAGAAAAATAAGCTTGACTGGTCAAGACTGGTCGGCCACAAGGGAGCCTTCCTTACATGCTTGTTGGACCTAATCTAACACTATCCGACTAATCAAGACTGGTTGGCCAGCCACCTCCAACCGTTTATGACTGGTCAAGACCGGTCGGCCATACTCAATCAGCAAGTGCAAAATTTTGCACTTTCCAAATTTTGAATTTCTGGGTTTTCTAGTGCGGCTAGGACATCCGATTTCGCTATTTTATCGCGCGATGGAGCTTCAAATCTATAAAAGGACACCTAGGGGTGGATCTAAAGATAACATAGAAGGCTTGGATAGTTGTGGGAGGTGAAGGAGATCGCTGTGGAGCGTCTACAACTCCATCAAACTCGATTTTTTTATTTTTTCATTAGTTTTCTTTTGAGTTTTAGTTTAATCTATTAATGGTTGGCTAACCCCTTAGCTAAGGCTAAGAAGTGAAGCTTTTAGTTGTTTACAATGTTTAATTTGAATTAGTTCAGGTACTTTTTGATTTATGAAGAACACTTCTAATTCAAGTTTGAAATAAAGTTAGTATTTTTAGTTGATCTTTTATCTCTTGTGAATTCACTTACATGGGATGTTTTGATTAGTAAAATTGCTTAATAGGGTATTGATTAATAGGATTTTGGATTGTAGAGATCTTAGATCCACCCTGATATGCTGGATGCTAGGGGATCTTACAAACCAAGTTTCCTAAGTGCTTATCCAGAACTAGACTAGAAGGGGTTTTTCTCTTTTGATTGGATCTGAGATAGTTGTTTATGTGTTGATTTTGGTTCAATAGAAGTTCAATTCATGCTTCTAAATTAAGTCTAGTGACAAGGCTTGAGGAAGAATTATGAATATGATCTTGCTTGTTTTGTGAAGGATTGGGTTGTGTGATCGAATACACCCAATGCCTTAGTTAATTATAAGAAAACTATATTAGTAGATGATCCACTATGTTAGACATGTTGTGATGATTTGATTGCTCTATATTCCGATTTGATAGGGATAGAACTCCGATTCCAATTGCATGATTGGCTTGAATGGTTTGAATTGGCATTGTGAATGAGTATTAGTGGATCCTTGGCGCTCTAGTGTTTATTTCCTTGATTTATTTCTAAAATAGATAGTTTATGTTCTTAATTTTTTGTCCATCATTACAAATTCAAATTTAGTTCATCCTAGTTATAAAGTTTAGAATTATTACGACAATCCTTGAGGATCGACTTGGGTCTTACTGAGAATTATTACTACATCGCAGCCTTGCACTTGAGGCGAGCGAACAAGTTTTTGACGCCGCTACCGGGGATTAGGTTAACAGTTCTGAATTTTGTAATTAGGGTATAGTTAAGTTGGGTTAGGATTTACTATTTTAGGTTTTTATCAGAAATTTCTACTAATAACAGATTTTGTTTATTTTGTAGGATCTTCTTTACTAATCTAGTTCTTCAAATCCGGTAACATCGTTCTAACTTAGACTCTTTTACTTCTTAGTTTTTATTTTTGGTTTTGTTTTTAGATTTATATTATATATTTTTTTTTTATGTTTTATGCCCCATTGGGAGCGTGATCATACATCGCGACTTCTAAGTGAAGGAGGTTTAGTTGAAGGCATAGTCAATCACAGACAAGTTAGAAAACGTCTAGGAAATCATGGCTGAGAATGAACCACAAAATGTTGAAGATGTTGAGCATGATGCTCCACCAATTAAGAGGGAACGTAATGAGAATGAGGAACACTATGTTCCTCTGGTTGAGAGGTTATCTACAACCCGAAAGAACAACCATGTCTTCCTGCATTGTTTTTTCAACTAATGCAAGGAAACGTGGATCTCAAATCGGGAATTATCAAGTTACTCCTGAAATTTCATAGACTCAACTTTGAAAGTCATATGCGCACCTTAGTAAATTTAAGGAGATTACCAATACCTTTCAATTTAATGATGTCTCCCAACATGTAATCAAACTAAAATTATTTCCATTCTCTCTAAAGGACAAAGCTAAAGCATGGTTTTAATCACTTAAACCTAGAAGCATCGGGACATGGGCCAAGATGACCCGAGAGTTCCTTAAAAGTACTTCCCGATTCATAAAACTAATGCACTAAGGGGAACCATCATGAATTTCTCCCAAAAATTAGATAAAACATTTTTTCAATGTTGAGAGAGGTTCAAAAATATTTTATTAAAGTGCCCACATCATGGTTATGAAAAGTGGCGCTTGATTGACTTTTTCCATGATGGATTAAGTTCAAACATCTGTCATTTTGTTCAAATGATGTGTAATGGTGAGTTTTTTTAACAAATCACCCGATGATGCTTGGGATTACTTTGATATGCTAGCCGAGAATGCCCAATCTTGGACATCTTTAATCCAATTAGGAATTCTAAGTCAGCCCCAAAAGAGAAAGGTGTACATGTATTAGATGGGGAGGACGATTTAAACACAAAGGTGGCAGGTCTCACAAAGAAGGTTGAGCCCATAGAATTGAGGAGTGTTAACATGATAACCACCGGTGAGGCCATTGAGAGTGTATGTGGTATTTGTGAGCGTGATGTTCACTTGACAAAGGATTGCCCAACAATCCCCGCATTTCAAGATATCTTGCAAACTCAATCGAATGCTGCAAATGCTTACCAACGCCCCTTTAGTGGACCAAATTCTAACTTGACTAATCCTGAGTGGCGGTGTAAACCAAATTTTAATGGGAGAAATGGACCCATGGTAAATACAAACAATGTGTCCCAATGACCTCCTCAAAAGAGCACTCTACATTGAACACGTTCATGATTGGACAAACTCAGATAAATCAGTCCAGCATGCAAGCCATGAATGAACTTAAAATTCCGGTTGAAAGAATTGAGACACACCTAGGAGTTAGGGAGAAAGGGACTGTTTTGACCCAATCTCATCCTAATCCCAAGGAACAATTGGAAATAAACACCAATTCTTTAACCCATCCTCATGTGGAACATGTTCAAGCCATCACTACTCTTAGAAGTGGAAAAATAATTAAAAATTTTGAACTGGTGAAGGCCACAAAGCCGAATGATCTGATTGATTCTAAGAGCGATGGTAAATTGAGCAATGCTCTACAAGATGAAGAGCCAGAGCGTGTGTCCCAATAAAAAAGTCAAGTGAAAATCAGGACATCCTAGAAGTCTTCCAACAAGTCAAAATCAACATCCCCTTGTTGGATGCAATTAAGCAAATTCCTTCATACGCCAAATTTTTAAAGGATTTATGTGTCGTAAAGCGTAAGCAAAATGTGCACAAGATGCCAATTTCTACGGAACAAGTGTTCACTTCCCCAAGTGTAGGGTTGCGATGTAGTAATAAACTCGGTAAGACCGAGGTCAATCCACAGGGACTTGTGTAAGAATTCACAAACACATCCAATAGTGTCTATTGAAAGCTAACAACCAGATTTTGTATGGATTTGATCTAAGTAACAAATTAAATTAAATTGAAGGTAAATAATTATAAAAAGGCACTAGGGGTTCAAGGATCCACTTGTAGCAATCCTTGATGTTCAATCCACTGTGGTTTCTCACTTTCTCAACTAGAATCGATATTAAGATCTATCTAACCGGATGATTGTAAGACCCGTACCCTGTATTGCCCTCCGTACGTTTAGTTTCCGGTACCGGTACGTCCCGGACGGACCAGATTAGAGAGCCTTGATCGCGACCCTGATTTAGTACCGCAACGACCTAAGACTTGTTCCCTTGCGACCGCGCGGGCGCCACGATTCCAACGCCGCACGGCACGCCTCATTGCGATTCTCGGTGTGAAAGATGCGTACGTTTGTGCAATTCGAGGTGGGTCGCGCAACGCGCGTGTGGCGTGGGCCCCACTTGCACAAATCCCAACAAGATGTCCAATCAATCACCATCACCCTCACCATATCCCTATCATTACCCTAGCCTACACACACCAACTCCAACCCATACCTCTCTCACCAAAGTCAACTTCAACCATGCCTCTCATGCTCTCTCCTCCATCATCATCATCATCATTACATCATGCACCCCCTCTTCCCATACAAGAGCCATACGTAGGGGGGGTGGCCTTCTCATTCCCTTTTTTTGCAAGAAAGAGAGAAAGGAGAGAGAAAGAGAAAGGAGAGAGAGAAGAGAAAGAAGAGAGAGAAGTAGAGAGATTTAGAGGGAGATCAAGAGAGAGAAAGAGGGAGTTAGAGGAATTGAAGGTGAAGATCAAGCTTGGAGGACCCCGATCATCATCCGGACCGTCCGATCGGCAATCCAACCGTCCAACCATCATTGTGAGTGCACACCTTTCCCCCTTTTTCTCGTTTACTTTTCGTTTTCTTTCCTTGATCCCACCTTGTGATGGGCAATGAGATGGATGGGCTGGATCGTCCATGAATGGGTCCCACCCTTTGATGGTGTGGATCCCACTTTGGGACCCATTTTGTGGCATATTTAGTGTGGCCAACAGCCACCATGATGTATGTAGTTCATCCACGCTGTCCACCATGTGGGCCCACCATGTGATGGCCCAGCTAATGAATGGAGTGGATCCTGCATGTGTGGACCCCACTAGTCAAGGCACCACACATCAAAAAAAAAAGAGAAAAAAAAAGAGTAAAGAGATGGCCGCTGGACAGCCAGCGTCCAGAGGACGCTGCTGCCCAGCAGCGCTGGGACGAAGCCCTTTGGGCATGACCGTGGGTTCCCACTTGTGGGACCCACCTTGATGCATGTATTCGATCCACACCCGCCCATCAGTTTCTCCAGCTCATTTTGGGGTTGGACACCAAAAATGAAGCAGATCCAGATCGTAGGTGGACCACAACATCGAAAATAGTGGAGATAATGTTATGGACTGCTAAACTTCTTGGGCCCACCGTGACATTTGTAGACAGAATCACCCGCCCAATATTGGGCTTATTAGGTCCCCAGCGAGCTGGGAAACTTGATAGATGGAGTGGATCTTTCCTAAGTGGGCCCCACCTGAAATAAACTAGAGAAAGAAAAAGAAAAAAAAAGAGAAAAAAAAGAAACATGGACGCTGGAGGGGTTAGTGGGGTCCCCACTCGTGGGACCCACCTTGATGTTGTGTTCCATCCACACCGTCTATCTGTTTTCCCATATCATTTTAGGGCCAAAGGCCCAAATCTGAAGCCGATCCGAATTTTAAGTGGACCGCACCGCATGAAACAGTGGGGAGACGATTTGTACTGCTGAACTTCCTCGGCCCACCTTGATATTTGTAGCCCCCAAAACATACCCAATATAGGACTCTATGAGTTCCTTATGAGCCGAGGAAACCGTTAGATGGGGTGGATCATCCTCTTGTGGGCCCCACTGGGCGAAAACCATAGAAAAACAAAAAAAAAGAAAGAGAAAAAGGAGAGGAGAGGCGTCCGGGCGCTGGGCGTACCAGCGTCCACGGACGCTGGGCTCGCTGCCCATCTGGAGGCCACCCTATGGGTCCCACCATGATGTGTGTGCTAATATCCATACCGTCCATCCATTTGGGGAGATCATTTTAGGGCATGGCCTCAAGAATGAGACAGATCCAAATCCTCCAGTGACGCCCACCAAAGGAAACAGTAGGGACAGTGATCCTACGTTGAAACCTTCCTACGGCCTGCCATGATGTTTTATTTGAGATCCAACCTGGTCATAGGCTCTCACGTGTGGTTAGCTGGGCTGCCCAGCAGGTGGTCCACTAGTGGGACCCACCTAGAATGTATGCGCTTTTATCTATCCCGTCCATATGTTTTTCCCAGCTCATTTAGTGGCTGAGCC
Source organism: Liriodendron chinense (assembly GCA_003013855.2). Classification (NCBI taxonomy): domain Eukaryota; kingdom Viridiplantae; phylum Streptophyta; class Magnoliopsida; order Magnoliales; family Magnoliaceae; genus Liriodendron; species Liriodendron chinense. Next base: position 1,475,377 of record ML058386.1, read on the forward strand.
AAAATTGAAGCATATCCAAATGTCAAGTGGACCATGCCATGGGAACAGTGGGAATATGATCTCCACCGTTGAAACCTTCCAAGCCCTACAGTCATGTTTATTTGTCGTTCAACCTGTCCATAAGATCATATGTACATGGATTAATGTGAAAACAAAAATATTAGTTTGAATTCAAACTCTTAGGGCCCATTTAGGTGCTACGCTCTTTGGGTCCCACACGATGTATCTGTTTTATGTATGCCGCCCATCTTTTTCCATATTATTTTAGTCCATGGGCCCTCCAAGAAAAGATGAGGTAAATACTAACCTCGAGTGGACCACATTGTAAGAAACCGTGGCCATTGATGCCCACCTTTGAAACCTTCCTTGGGGCCATTGTAATGTTTATTTTTTTTCCATCCAACCAAAGGTGATGGGGCCCAACTTTGGGTCCCACCTTGATGGATGTTGGGTATACCTTGTCATTCTTCTTGGCAGGGGTGTGGGCCCAGTTTTGGGTGGGCCACACGTAGAAAATAAGGGTGATTGAATGCCTACAATTGGAAACCTTACAGGACCCATCTGTTATGTTTATTTGCCATTCTCCTTGTTTTTAAGTCACTCAACCATGGGTAGGGTTCCACACATGTGGTGTGCGGGCACCACCATGGTTTTTTATTGCCATCTCACTTGATTAGTAGGAAAGCACAAATATCGGGTTGATTTTAAACTGTTGGGGCCCATTGATGTATGTGGCTTCCCCACTCCTTTGTACGGTTATACCCAACCACGGGTCCACCTTGTTATGCATGTGTTCTATCCACGTCAGCCATTGGCCACTATGGTGCGATATGTATGTTGCCCATTGATTAGGACCGCCTTAATTGTTGTGCTTGATCCAAACCATCCAAATGAATGGACCCTAGCATGTTATGTACAGATGGCCTTGGGACCACCTTAGTGTGCGTGTTCGAATGACCGCGTTGTCCATCCTATGGATCCACCTTGATGATTAGTTGTGTAAACCCTTATTGAAAGGTCATCCTTAGAGTTTGCTTGATCCAAGTCACAGGGCTACCTTCTTAAACTCACCCTGTTGAACCGTCTTGTCAATTCACCTTGTTAACTCACCACGTTGACCCGCCTTGTCAACCTGCCTTATTGACCCACCTTGTTGACTCACCATGTTGATTGATCTTAGTAACTCAGCTTGTATACTCATATGACTCACCCCTTCTACCCTTGTACCCAACTATTAAAGACCACCATATCATGTATATCTCATCCACACCGTCCGTTTACCCTTAGGACGAGTGTTGGGCTCATCCTCGACGTTCGTATGTCATCTCCATCCATTATATGGAGTCTATCTTGCAGTATGAGGTTAGACCTGTCGTCTCTTTTTGGACCTCATCGTATTGATCATCTGTCTCAGATTTCCCTACCATTTATGATTCTCTGTCATAACCTGTCTATCTTGCAATCCGTTCTATGACATTCCTTTTATGGACCATTATTGTGTTTATCCCAACTATACTACAGGATTATGGGTCTCGGCATGATTTTGGGTATTCTACTCTTGCCGCTCCAGTAGGTTCTACCTTTGATGTGTCGGTAGTGTTTTCAATTATTTTCTTTCCATTTGGTTATCTGAATATTGAAGGTTAATCCACACCGTTCAGTTGTTGGACCGTCTGTGCTGTTGTATACCATCCATTTAGATTCTTATCCCTTTATGTTTGCTTGTATTATGAGTGAATTATCTTTTATGCTATTTTTAGTATGTCTGTTGCCACACGTAGTGTTATTTGGAATACTCATATGTGATCTTCATACTATATGCTTCGACGACCACCATGCATGTGTAATGAGTATGCATCCCGAATCACCATTGTTAGTTGGGGACCACTAGGGCATAAACGCATTCATAAAGCATTCGAGATGTAGTCGCGCAAATGTAATTCATGTGCTCTCTATCGCAAACCTCTCCAATAGGTATGGGACTATTCGAGGACAGGAATCTATCATCCTGACTTACACTGTATGGTAGGAATAGCTTAGCATACCTTGTAGCCCTTGGTGCGATTCCCTGGCTAGCGACATCCCGCACTATGACTCGATCATTCATATGTGTCCCCTCATATTAATCATATCTCAAATAGGTTGGACTAGATTGATTTATTGCCATCGTGGTAGATGGGCTACTTGTTGGCACTCATACTGTATACTTGACTCATGCATCATGAATGCTTGGCTCATCTGATTGTCTTGTATCAACCGGCCATATCGGTCGTGATGTCGTGCAGTTCATTACCAGCTGACGGTGACATTGTGTGTGAGACCTTATAGTTTTATGGTGCTCTTTGGAGACTTGCACGGGCATGTCGTTCCTCGTTTGTAT
>PVNU02000389.1:0-86630 GCA_003013855.2 Liriodendron chinense
AGTTGGCCCTCTTTTCTTTTCTTTTCTTCTTTCTTTCTCCCTTCTTTCTCCTTTCTTCTTCCTTTCTTTCTTCTCCTTCTTTCTTCTTCTTCTTTTCTTTCTCTTTCTTCTTTTCTTCTTCTTTTCTTGCTACCCAGCAGCACTGATGCAACAGCAGCAATGCGTTGCACTCCGCTCCTCTCTCTCTACCGGCTTCTCTCTCTCTCTTTCTCTCTCTTTCTCTCTCTCTCTCCCTCTCTCTCTCTCTCTCACTCACTCTCTCTCTTTCTGTTGCGAATAACTGACCCTCTCCCCGCAAGGGAGAGAGGTTTTTATAATGCTGGATGACCGACCCAGCGTCGGGTTCTGATTCACACGGTGCGCACAAGACTCCCCCACACTAACTTGCATCCATCGCTGTGAACTGATACCTGGTCTGATCTAATCCAAATTTCAGACGTATACTAATCAACGGGTGGTCCATCGAATGGACGGTTTGGATCAAGCAATAGGGCCCACCCAAAGGCACGAAGGTCGGTCGAACGTTGACAGCGATCGGACGCTGCATCTTCTGAAATCGCGTCATGCCGATGCTTGCGCTCCACGGAACCCGAGTATCTACATCCTACTACTGTCGGTTTTAAAGGAGGATTCTTGTCCAAGAATCCCAGATCGAACAGGATCAAGCGGCGATCGCGGATGCATCTATTTCGGAAATCACCTCCGCGCAAGACTTCTTACGCACGAGTATACAGTCGCCTAACCACACTTCCGACGATAGAGATTCCTCCCGTACGGTCGGAACTCCCTTCCGCATCAAATGGACGGTCCAGATCGGACCATGGCGTTCATCTTGATAATCACAGGGGATTCAACAGCAATGCCGTGCGGACGCTGTAACAGCGTCCGCGGTTTTAGCGGCTACAAAATCGGGAGGAGCTCTTTTTACAAGAACCGCGTACGTGCGGCGCACGTACACACTGCCAATGCTCCGTTTTTATGTGGGGCCCACCTGCAGTGGTCCCCGATGGACGGCGTGGACGAAACCAGCGGACGACGTCCGCTGCAGCAACGCTGCAAGGAAGAAGGCGTCCCGACTCCGTATAACACGCGGTCAACGCGGGTTGACCGGTTTGGCAACGTGCACGCTGTGCACGTGGGTCCCACCATGATGCCTGCGTGAGATCCACTCCAATCATCAGGTAGGCCACGGGTTTTTAAACTATGACACCAAAAATGGGACAGTTTCGACGTTAGATGGTCCACTTATGGTCCGATTTCTGATTAGGACGTTTATAGGATGATCGGAGGATTGAAATTTGACATGTATGGTTGGATTGTGTCCTAGAACTATTATAGAAGGTTTTGTACGGTAATGATTACTAGAAATCGTGATTCATGCAAATTGTCTTATAACTTTGGTTCAATTAATAGCCTATTTATTTTATTATTTTTATTTTATTTTATATGAAAGGTCATACCATAATCCTTATGGATTGTTTAATGTTAACTCATTCATTATTTAAATTATTTACTTACTTAATTATTAGATTAAACCCTTAATTAATTTATCGCAACTAATGAAAACCAGGGTTATTACATTAGGATTCTAATCTAAGTTGGATTACAACTCCTTAAATAAGCAAAAATTCAAAATTAGAAACACCTTGCGCAATACTGCGAGCTGCGCAAAAAATCCGCGCGCACAGCCGACTGGTCGCACCTTGCACAGAACCAATCCAAAGGAAAACATCAACACGCTGCTACACAGCCGACCGGTCGGGAGCCCACTGCAAACTGGTCGGCCGACCAGTCTTGGACAACACAGAAACTATGCAGTCTTCACTGTGCATCTGGGCTATGTGGCCAGACCGGTCACCCAACTGGTCTGAGCACCCAAACAGTGTACACATTCGAAGGCTCTCCAACAGAAATTCTATGGTTATTATTAGTGGACGGACTAAATTTGATGATGAAAATCGGAAGGCTGTTTGTAATTTTTTGGGTGGGCTCTTCAATGGTTTAATCCGCAACCTTTACGGCCTATTAAGCTTTTAATGGTGCCAAACTAACACTGGAGTCAACAATAAGAGCGTGTATTTTACCAAGTCTTTTGTTTGTGTGTTGAGGCATGATACGTGCACTCGCTCGCCTTACACGTGGATATGATGACTGTTATCGCCAAAAATTGGCTAACAGATGTTGGTCAGGGACCAACTTTGATTCTTCGTTGTCAGATCTCCACTCAAAGATGAATGGTGTAGATTGGGAACCTGTAATCACCAAGAAAGGTTAGGACCGCCGCCGGTTGGCCCGGCTTACGGCCCTCCGATGGCAAAGTCAGTACGGATACTGAAAGGAAAGATTGTTGAAGTTTTTCTGGTGGTCGATTCCATACCTAGAGAGAGTGCGGAGGCCTCTTTATAGATAATTATTGGAGAGATTTAATTGGATCTTGTTGGGATAATCATTATCTTATCCGGATAAGTGAGATAAGCTTTATCCTTATCTTATTTGGATCAGTGAGATAAGTTTTATCCTTATCTTATCAAGAGGGATAAACCAAGGCAGATGAGGCCATGCCTCTTGCCAAGCTGAGGGACGTCCTTGCCAGAGATCAGAGACCAGAGACCAGGTTGAGTGCTCGCATGTTGAGACCAGAGACCAGGTTGAGTGCTCGCATTTTGAGATCGGAGACCAGGTTGAGTGCTCGCATTTGACACCAGAGACCAGGTTTGCTCACATGATGGGAGCTGCTCATATGTCGGGAGTGCTCATGACGGGAGTGGTCATATTCAAGAGTGGTCACATTCGGGAGAGCTCATATTCGGGAGTGGTCATGACGAGAGTGGTCATATTCGGGAGTGGTCACATTCGAGAGTGCTCATATTCGGGAGTGCTCATGACGGGAGTGGTCATATTCGGGAGTGGTCACATTCGGGAGTGCTCATGACGGGAGTGGTCATATTCGGGAGTGGTCACATTCAGGAGTACTCACATTCGGGAGCTGCTCACATGTTGAGATGCGACCCCTTTCAACGACCATGAACTGAGCTGCTCATATGTTCGGGATGCGACCCCTTTCAACGACCACGAGCCGAGCTGCTCACATGTTCGGGATGCGACCCTTTTCAACGACCACGAGCCGAGCTACTCGTATCTCTGAAATTCGATATAATGAACGAAGTGACTTCCCGGAAAGGAGCTGCCAACATCCAGAACTACGTGAATATGCTGTCATTTATGTTTACTGTAAAGGCATGATCCGATTTGTGTCAAAAGCTAGACAAGCAGGGCCATGGTTACCACGATAAACTATGCCAAAGAGTTTCGATCCTCTGCAGACCAATTGCTCCCAACTGCCACAACACAACGGTCGATGCCCTACCCATCCAAACGGTATCCGCCGGTTGGGCTGCGCAGGTACACACAACTGTAGAATGGACTTCCCGAGGTCACCTGTCCCTACGTTAACAGGCGCGGGCCTAGAGTCGCCCATCTCAGTCATAAACCCTGACAGTCTCAGCCCGGATCTCCGGCCAAAATATGGGACATAGACGTCTGACTAACACAAAGGTGGTTCGGTGCTTAGCAAAATAAATGCGGGTCTCTACGACCACAAAGCTCTAAGACCATGGTCCCTGCTGACTAGTCTTTTGCCTTCTAATCAAGGGTCATTGATCATTCGATGTAATTAAGGGCTTGTGCCAGATCACAGCTTGGAATGTACAAGATCTCGGGATCTCTGGAATAAAGTTCGCCTTGCGATATCTCTTCGTGTGTATCTTTTGTGAATGCTTATGATTGTCTATGAATGTTTCCATTACTCAGAACCCTAGAGCAATAAAACACAACATTTCAGAAAATGTTCCTCGCGGTTCATTTTCTAGTTCCAACAATGTGATGACGAATGGTGATCCATTACGAGGTAAGATGAGGAAATCCAAGTCATTGATTAGTTTTACGAGATTCAGATGATCTGTGAACTCAAATACGAAGCAGGTCTTAAACTCTGGCGGGCTGCATAACAGAAAATAATGAAAAAGCTTTGTACGATCAAAGTTTTCCAAGAGCTTGGATCAAATGGACGGTTTGGATCAGGAACATGGGTTCCATCACTATAGAAGGTTTGGATGTCGCTGGTGGTGCATGCGCTGGTTCATGAATGAAGGAGGCGTCCTAGCTGCTGGAGTGGATAGTTGAAGAGGATGGATTATCCATGCTAGATGTTGGATGATGCAAGCTCCATTGTTGGTTGACGGTGTCCTTAGCATGGAGTTGGAGGTGTGGTTGACCGAATGAGATGGATGGGCAGTTGCTGGGAAGAGCTTCATGTACTACAACGGCTGGGTTTTTATTTGCTGGCGACATTGTAGCTTGCTGGCTCTGATGGATGGTTGGATGGTGAAGTTGGTCCGTGAGATCCAGATATGCTTAAGAATGACTGAATTTGTGGGGTTCTGCACGGACTACCAACGGGAGATGTGTGCGACATTACCGTTGGTGAGGAGCGAGTTCCGCTATGACGGATACTCTAGTAACAGATGCAGGAGAGCGATTTTGCTATGGACGTTAGGTGGGGTCCACCGAGAAGTCTTATGAGAAATCCAAGTCGTTTATCAATTGTGGCAGATCAGAGTCCGTGACAAGGTTCTGGATGAGGGAACTTTGTGGCTGAGGTTTCTCATGCTGATGAACGGGGCAGATCTATGAGGTGTGATCAACGGCCGGGCTTTGAGGGGGTTGCACGTTCCAAACAGCTGCGGAATGTCGGAGCTGAGAAGATGTGATGGTTGCATGACATGTGAATGCAGATCCCGCTGGACAGAGAGGATGGACGCCCATCTGCATCGTTGGTTAATCAGGTGTTGATGATTAAAGATGGCCCACCTGTTGGGCATTGATGATGTCCACTATTAGGCTAGATGTTTACACTTATGAAGGCTAGGTGACGTGGAATCAGGGACGTTGGATGAGGGGTTGTACACGTCGTAGTCAAGTGTGGTCCACCTGCTTGTCTTGAGGCATCCATAAGATGGATGAGTTGGATTAAATTGACATGTCTAGACGTTGAAGTGGTGGGGCCCACCGTGGTGACTGGAAGACGGGATGTACATGCAAGATGAAGGCCATCGATGATGGTTGTGACGTCCTCAACTGATGGACGACTGAGCGGCTTGGTGGAGATGTGGGCCCCTCCTGACGTTAGAGTGCTGGAGAGGAAGATGAGACTGGTGGAGATGTGAGTGTGAAATGATCCACCAACTCTTGGTTGAGCATGTGTGGTAGATGATGCTAACCATTGATTAGGTAAAAGGGAGAAGATGACTGAACGACGAAGGAAGAAATAGGCGAGAACAATCTAGTCATTCCCACAGACGGCGCCAATCTGTTATCGCAAAAAATTGGCTAACAGATGTTGGTCAGGGACCAACTTTGATTCTTCGTCGTCTGATCTCCACTCAAAGATGAATGGTGTAGATTGGGAACCTGTAATCACCAAGAAAGGTTAGGACCACCGCCGGTTGGCCCGGCTTACGGCCCTCCGATGGCAAAGTCAGTACAGATACTGAAAGGAAAGATTGTTGAAGTTTTTCTGGTGGTCGATTCCATACCTGTAGAGAGTGCGGAGGCCTCTTTATAGATAATTATTGGAGAGATTTAATTGGATATTATTGGGATAATCATTATCTTATCCGGATCAGTGAGATAAGCTTTATCCTAATCTTATTTGGATCAGTGAGATAAGCTTTATCCTTATCTTATCAAGAGGGATAAACCAAGGCAGATGAGGCCAGGCCTCTTGCCAAGCTGAGGGACGTCCTTGCCATAGATCAGAGACCAGAGACCAGGTTGAGTGCTCGCATGTTGAGACCAGAGACCAGGTTGAGTGCTCGCATTTTGAGACCGGAGACCAGGTTGAGTGCTCGCATTTGAGACCAGAGACTAGGTTTGCTCACATGATGGGAGCTGCTCATATGTCGGGAGTGCTCATGACGGGAGTGGTCATATTCGGGAGTGGTCACATTCGGGAGTGCTCATATTCGGGAGTGCTCATGACGGGAGTGGTCATATTCGGGAGTGCTCATGATGGGAGTGGTCACATTCGAGAGTGCTCACATTCGGGAGCTGCTCATATGTTGAGATGCGACCCCTTTCAACAACCACGAGCTGAGCTGCTCACATGTTCGGGATGTGACTCCTTTCAACGACCACGAGCCGAGCTGCTCACATGTTCGGGATGCGACCCCTTTTAACGACCAAGAGCCGAGCTGCTCGTATCTCTGAAATGCGACCCCTTTCGTCAAGCACGAGCCGAGCTGCTCGCATTCGGGATGCGACTGCGATTTCTCTTGAGCATAATCTGCTCATAGCTAAATTTATCTACAACAATGACCTATGTGAGATATCGAAGCCGCTCATCAGACGGTCCGTAATGTGCAAATTCCATTTTTATAAGTATACGATTGAAATGATAAAAATGTGGACTCATAATCTAAAAAACACATGAACGGTTAAGATAAAATGATCAAATTCCAAAATCTTTGTATCTGTACGGATGCGGATTAGATGGGGCCCACATTGATGATGTTTTGTATATCCATGCCGTCCATCCGTTTCTCCGGATCATTTGAGGGCAGGGACCCAAAATTTATACTGAGACAAATCTCAGGTGGACCATACCACAGGAAACAGCGGTGATTGAGTGCCTCACCATTAAAAATTCCAAAGGGCCCGTCATAAGGTTTTTGTAATGTTTATTTGCAATCCAACCCATTAATAATGTCACGGGTGATGTGGAAATATAAAGATCAGCTTAATCCAAAACTTTTGTGGTCCATAAGAAGATTTTAATAGTCATTTATCATGGTTTCTAGTGGTATAGTTAAGGTCTGGGATTGCGTCCAAAAATGAGATGAAAAACTGACGATCATACTGTATATTCAACAAATACATCAAGTAGCCCCACGCGGTTAGGGTAACACCGAAAACTGTTGTGTTTATGTGCTATATCCCTTTATTTATTTATTTATTTATGGGATAATAGTTAAAAAGGCATTGATATACTACCTTGTCAGATCTTTTATCTATCTACCCTCCTGGGCATCATTGGACTTCTTCCCAAACTCAAATGGATGGACTTCTTCCACTGCCCGGATGTAGCATAATGTGGAAGTCGATAGGGCATTTTGAGAATGAAAGTGTAGGCACACTAAATTAATGACTAGGGTCACCCCTCGGGTAATCTAATCCATTCACTTTAATTAGACAATCATAAACCCATATTAGTGTCATTTTAAAAAAAATAAAAAATTGGAGCTTTCTGTGGCCCACACTTGCATTAACACTATGAGTTAATTACGTGCTCTTTTTTTTCATTGTGGTTTATTTATGATGAGTTTTGCCCTCAAACTTGGACAGATGACATGAAATTAAAACCTCATTCATGTGGACGGCTTGGATTTGCTCTAAGACTTTTCAATGGGCCCCACATAAGATGTTGGATGAGTTCAATAGAGGGGTCCCTTGTGCGGGAAAGGCCATTTGGCCGTTAGGACTGTTGTCATGTTCGCGAGACCCACTCCGATGAGCTTCCAACATGCATTTGATGTCATTCCCTCCATTCTAGCGAACTTCTAAGTATTGATAAACAACAATGAATTTGGACTCACTTTTGGGCAATCAAATGGTGTCTAAATGAGGTGATTACCAAGTCATATGAAAGTACATCAAATTACCTTTTCAACAAGTATAATATCACCCAATTGGACATGTAACAATTCCCAACGTAAGGGTAAACTGAGTGAAGATAGCCTCATTTCAACACTGAGGTCCTGGCATCGACTCCCAACGTGGGGGTGACTAACATTGAAGTGTGACTAACATGTGTGGGTGGGTGTACTAACAATGGGGTGTTTGTACTAACGCAATAAATAAATAAATAAATAAATTGGACATATAATGAGGGAGTTATGACTGTTTAAGTTGATACACACTGACCATTACCAATAGACATTGACCGTCGCCAATACTCGCTAACCGTGATTGTCGTCGATACTCACAGACTGTTGCTGATACTCACTGAGTATCGGTGATGTTTACTGTCTATTGCGCGACGGTCAGTGTATATCAGTGAAAACAGTCATAACTCCCTCGTTACATGTCTGATTTAAGTAATTTTGTACTTGTTTGAAATGTAATTTGATGAACTTTTAAATGACTTTGGAACCACCTCATTTGGAATCCATTTGATTGCCCAAAAATGAGCCCAAAGTCATCGTCGTTTGTGGATACTCACTTTCATTCATAGATACAATGAAAAATGATCATAACTGGCTCGTTACATGTCTGATTAGGCGATCTTGTACTTGTTGGAAAGGTAATTTGATGAACTTTCAAATGACTTTGGAATCACCTCATTTGGACACCATTTGGTTGCCCAAAAGTGAGTATGTTTTCATGGAATTTGTAACCTGCATGGAGTTATGACAATTAACTAAAAAAAACACTTAAAAGCTCGCTCGAATGGAGGGAATGATGTTGCGTCCACATTGAAAGCTCGTCGAAGTGGGTCCCACGAATATGACAATGATCCTAACGGTCAAATGATTCCCTCCTGAAAAAGAAAAAAAAAGAATAAGGAAAATGTCAAATGGATGAACTTTTAAATGACTTTGGAACCACCTCATTTGGAATTCATTTGATTGCCCAAAAATGAGCCCAAAGTCATCGTCGTTTGTTGATACTCACTTTCATTCATAGATCCGATAAAAAAATGGTCATAACTCGCTCGTTACATGTTTGATTTGGGCGATCTTGTACTTGTTGGAAAGGTAATATGATGAACTTTCAAATAACTTTGGAATCACCTCATTTGGACACCATTTGGTTGTCCAAAAGTGAGCTTTTTTCGAGGAATTTGTAACCTGCATGGAGTTATGATAGTTAACTAAAAAAAACACTTAAAAGCTCGCTCGAATGGAGGGAATGATGTTGCATGCACATTGAAAGCTCATCGAAGTGTGTCTCACGAATATGACAATGATCCTAACAGTCAAATGATCCCCTCTTGAAAAAGAAAAAAAAAATAAGGAAAATGTCAAATGGCATTTCCCACACAAGGGACCCATCTATTAAACCTATCACATGAGTTATGTGAGATCCATTGGATAGTCTTGGAGTAGATCCAAGCCATTCAAATGAAAGGGGTTTTAATTTCATGCTATTTATCCAAGTTTGAGGGCAAAACTCATCACAGATGGACCACATCGAAGGAAACAATTCAAAATTAAGTCATGACGTTAACACAGGTATGAGCCACATAAAGCTTCAATTTCTTTTTTGAAATGACCCTCCTATAAGTTCAAATATATCCTATTAAAGTGAATGGATCAGATCGGCCGAGGTGTGGCCCCAACAATCAATTTGGTGGGGTCATATCTAATTTTTAAAATGGCTCTCTGAACTTCCATATCATGCTCCCCTCATACAAGGGAACAACTGTGCAAATGAGCTATGAGCATTTTCGCATGGAAAAGCATAACAATGCCAAAAGGCTAAAAGCAGAAGGCTTATGACATTGAGGCCTTTTCAAATATTATCCTCTATGTCCAGTTCATTTTATGACATGAAACCAAATTGAAGCACATCTAAAGTTAAAATGGACCACACCATATGGGATAATGATGTCTGCAATTGAAAGAGTCCTCAGACCACTGTGATGTTTATTTGTCATCCAACACGTCCGTAAGGTAACACGGACCTAGATAAAGGGAAAATACAAAATACTAGGCAGATCCAAAACTTCCGTAGGGCCTAGGAAGGTTTCAACGGCAGACGGCATTATCTTCACGGTTTTCTGTGGTGGGGTCCACTTAAGCTTTGGATATATTTCAATTTTAGGTTCATGCCCAAAAATAAGCTGGAAAAATGGATGGATGGTGTTTATGAAACGCATTCATCACGGTGGGCTCACAGAGTCTCCACACGCTGGTAAGCGCCTAGCCACACAATCCGTGCCCATTTGGGACATGGCTTTGATGGGATTGTCTCACTAGAGGCTAGGATGTCGCACACGTGTTCATCGCTTTCGATACGCGTGTGAGATCGGGATTTTCATAGTAATGTCCCTGCATTACACGTTTCCCATCCTAAAATTCAAGCAGTGAACGACACGCACGCACCTTCAATATAGACCGCAGAATACCATTTATTTATCTTTCCACTTTCTCGTACATGTGGGGCCCACCTGATATTTCACTCAGCGGATCTTAATAAAAATGCATTTATAGGCACAAAGGTCGGGACACGGATTGGGTACTGACTCTGTCAGTAGGGACGTGGCTACTGGACGGTGTTCGGTGGGGGCCACAATGATTTATGTGTTTTATCAACTCCTCCCATCCATTTTGGATCTCCAGTGCACCACACCACAATAAAACAATTGAATGCTCACTGTTAAATAAAAAATGGATGGATGGCATGGATAAAAAAACACACATTATGGTGGGGTCCACATAGCCCCATCTAATAGCCAGTGGCTTCTGACTGTGTCAGTAAGCAAACAGCGGATTTCCGGTGGGGCTGCCGTGATGTTTGTGAGAAATCCACAATTTCCATCCGTTTTATAGCTCATTTTAGGAAATGACACGAAAAAAATGAGCCCAATCCAAGACTCAAGTGGGCCGAAAACCGCAGGATAGAATGTCCACAATTGAAATATTCATGTGGCTACAGAAGTTTTGAATGGGGCTAATATTCATGTTTTCAGTTCATACAGTAGGAATGACGTTATAAACAGTATAGATGGCATATAAACGTCACTGTGGACCTCAGGGAGGTTTCAACGGTAGGAATTTCTCTACCCACCTTTTGCTTTAATCCAGCGCACGTAAGTCTTGGAACCGTTTCATTTTTTTTGCATGTCCTAAAATAAGCTCACAAAACCGATGGACAGGGTGGATTTCTCACAAACACCACGGTAGGGCCCATCCATTTTTCTTGCTAATTTTAGGGCATGCGCCTATGAGGCAAATCCAAAACTAAAGTAGACCACACTGCAGCTATGTGGGAAGAATGAAGTTCACCGTTGAAACCTTTACAGGGTAACCTTTCTACGGCCCACAATGATGTTTATTTGTCATCCAATCTGTTTATAAGATCATACAGACCGGGATGAAGGGAAAACACAAATATCAGCTTGATACAACGCTTTTGTAGCCCTCGAGAAGTTTTCAATGGTAAGTGTTCAATCCCCGCTGTTTCCTGTGGTGTAGTCCACTTGAGTTTTGGATGTATCTCATTTTTAAGCTCATTCCCTAAAATCATCTGGAAAAAATGGATGGACAATGTGAATAAAGCACATACATCATGGTGTGCCCACAGAGCTTTGACACCAGCTAGCTGGCTAGTGTTGGGGTCACCAGCCAAACCGCGGCCGTCCATTTCGTATCCGAAGGCCCCGTGCGGCCGTGCGGAGTGCGGATTGGGTGAGACCCAGCCTCACCCAAGACGGTGCAGCCCTTACCGTGGGGCCCACCTTGAAGTATATATTATGTATCCAATCTGTCCATCGGTTTTTCTATATCATTTAGGAGAGCCAATTATCAGGTGGACCGTCCTACCGTTAAAAACTTCACTGGGCGCGCATTGATGTTTCTGCACTGTTTATTTACCATCATGTTCGCATAAGCCTGGATGAAGGGAAAAACAAATATATCAGCTTCATCCAAAACTTTTGTGGTCCATTAATAGCCAACCGACACTGTATCTTATTGTATTGTCTACCTGATAATTCGATCTGTTTAATTTTTCAGATGATGTCATCAAATAATATGGAAAGAATGGATGGACAGCATGGATACATAATACATACATCAAGGTGGGCCCCACGGTAAGTGCCGCACCAAGAGGTCGGAGTCTCACCTAGGGCTGTACACGAGTCGAGTCGAATTGAGCATCATCCTGCTTGGTGCTCGATTAAAACCCTCTTACCCCTGCTTGGTACTCGACTCTACTTGGCCGAGTTGAGCATATCTATATTTGGTGAGCAGATCGAGCGAGTTCCAGCAAGTTCGAGCCTAGTTCGAGTATGAGTTTTCGAGACGAATCCAATGGAGAAGATGATGGTTGCTATTTGTTGAAACATAGGGGCCTTTGTGTAAGAAATCTATTTGGGGTTTTATGTTATGTTTCCTTCTCTTAGGCAGTTAGTTGTAAAAAGGCAAATAAGCCCTATTTAAATAAAACTTGGAGGATTAGGGTGAGCAGACCTAATCACTCTTCTTCTCTCTCTCTCAAAAACCTCTCTCCATGCAAGTCCACATGGTATCAGAGCGGAAGGTCCTGTGTTCAAGTCCCGAAAGTAGCAAATATGCCACTGGTAATATATTCTCCCACGGGGGGCCGTTTATGGTGTGAGTTGTGATTATCCCTCAACCCGAGTGTGAGCTATGAGTGTCCCTCCACCCTTGCCCAATATGTTCCCGTGGAGTTCCACCCTGCACGTGCGGGGGAGTGTTAAAGTCCTTCAATATACATTGATACGCCATCCTCTAACAGTTCGAGCTTTTAGAGAAAGTGGTTGTTTGACACTATCCACCAGTGGGTGTGTGCATCGTGTGACTGACTTTTATGAGTGCGTTGTGCAACTAATAGGGTGGGTGTGTTGCATTACTAACAAAAAAAAAAAAAAATCATGAGAGAGAGAGAACCTCACCAATGCGAGTCGCATGCACGCGCAAACAGACATCGTAGGTCGAGGAGTCACCGGTGTCAAGCGGACATGGTAGCAGGGGGTGGCCGAGGTCGAGCTCAGAGACAAAGAGGGCAGCAGGTGGTCGGCGTCGAGTAGACTGGGCAGTAGGGGGTGGCCAGCCGTCGAGCTCAGAGAGAGAGAGAGAGAGATGGTTAAGGTTTGGGAAAGAGGGGGGAGCTCGGGCGGGATTAAATTTAGGGATTTTTTTTAGCCTTTTATGTATTTATATTCCGGGTCAAACGACCGAGTCTAAACGAGCCATATCAAGCCGAGTTTGATCCTATGTTCGAGTCTAGCCGAATCGAGCAGGGTCATGCTCGTTGCTCGCTCGAATTCATTCGAGCACAAAAAAATGACTCGATTCGGCTCAAACCCACTTTCGAAGCGAGCCAAGCCGAGCAAGTTTTTCAAGCTTACTGGGTTCGTATTAAGCTCTAGTCTCACCTAATATGCTCTCTGTATGAAGAGGATGCAGATAGGGGACTACCTGGCTGTGACGAGCTTGCCGCAGGCTGGGGCTCTGAGGGGCCACCGTGATGTCCGTGTTCTATCAACGCTGTCCATCCATTTTTCCATATCATCTTAGGATATAAACTAAAAAATGAGGTGGATCAAAGTTTCAAGTTGACCACACAATGGGTATTAAATGTCTACCGTTCAAAATTTCTTGGGGACCATAGGAGCTTTGGATGAAGCTCATATATGTGTTTTCCCTTCATCCAGTTCTATATGACCTTATCAAAGGGTTGGATGGAAAATAAACATCACAGTGGATTTTAGGAAAGTTTCAACGGTTTGCATCATAATCACCACTGCTTACTGTGGTATGGTCCATTCGAACCTTTGATCTGCCTCATTTTTTGGCTTGTACCCTAAATAATATGGAAAAATGGATGAACGTTGTGGATAAAACTACACATCACGGTGGGCCCCTCAGAGCCCCAGACTAGTACACAATCCGCATCCGTACGAAAAGGTAGCAAATTCCTACAACAGTTACGGTAGCACTGTAACAATAAGTTGTGTGGGGCCCACCATAAACTCTATGTGACATCCACTCCGTTCATAGTTTGTGCCAACTCATGTTAGGACGTGAGCTCAAATATAAGGCTTACATATAACTCAAGTGCACCACACGGTAGGGAAAAGTGGAACAGAGATGTTAACAATGAAACCTTCCTGAGGCCCACCAGAGTTTTGATCAGGCTGATATTTGGTTCTTTCCCTTGGAACTGTGAGTCTCATTTTATGAACGGTTTGGATGGGTCAGCCCGACTAGGGTTTCAGCCCTATACCCACTATTCCTTGGGGTTTGGTTGAATTTAGTATGGAGGGAATGGATGTCAAACACCCATCAGGTGGCCCCACAGAGTTGTTTTATTGCCCGGAAAATTCGCATCCGTATCAAGAAGCATATGTTTCATGGCCTCCACTTAGAAATGGCAGCGGTACATGCATCGGTCTCGAGGGTACGGAAGTAGCATCCAATTCATGTGGTCCCAAATTAAAAATATTGTGTTTGACAACTTGTAATGGAGTGCATTAAGTTTTTTAATATAATTATATAAATTTAAATTTAATTAAGTAAATTAGCTTTAATATTTAAAATTAATTTATATATGATATTTGATATAAGTATTGTATTAAGCTTATTGAAATATAAATTTAAAAAAAAAAAGAAGAAGAAGAAATTTCAAGCACAACGTGTGCCACGGCCTGTTTGGAGGGTAGACTTAGAACCCCTTGGATTCAAAACCCCCTGGATTTGAAACACTCTGGTTGTGTTTGTTGAAATTGTGGTTTTACCGTTTGTAGAGATACTCGGAGATATGTCTAATGTCCTAGAGGAGGGTGAATAGGACTTTTTGAATTTTCAATTACAAGTTAAAACTAATCAAGTCAATCTTATCAACCAAGATTATCACAATAACATTTAAGGCAATTATATTATGAATTTGTAAGTAAAGACTATCAAAGGCATTTCATCAAATAGTTAGCATTTATGATTGACTACACCTTTCAACACATAGCGATCATTCAATCTCATAATGCACAACGATTTATAGTGGTTCGGTTTCCCTACTTCACTCCCGGTTCACGATCTCAACCTATGAGACTACCGGATTTCACTATAGTGTGGTTTTAAATCAGGTTAACCATCAACCTTAACATCCTTTGACCTAGGACCGCGTTTACCATCCGCCGATGGCCCAATCCAGGGACTTGACGAGTTTGGATCTCAAACTCTCACCAATCCTAATCCAAGGACGATCACGTACACTCCCGCCGGAGTTTCCCAATCAAGGGAATAGTGATTTAATAAATGGACTCTCAAATACTAGACATACCTAGACGATTGAGCCCCGATTCAATGCCTTTGATGAGTAGCTTCAGCTTCTCTTTGTGCTTCCAAGATCAGTTACCGATGCAAATGATGTGTGTATGATTATGCCGGGTAGTTTCTCTTGCCTATTTAATGCAATGGTTATGAGGGAACTACCAAACTTCAGCATTCAATGGCTATAAATGATCTCATAAAGATATTTTGAAGGTAGGTTAGCCATGAATGTAGATCTTGAGTTCATACTTCAAACCGAGCTTTGAATGCTCAATGACAAGCCATTAATGGCTAGGTTTGAATGATGAACTCAAGGGAGTTAAGAGCAAGGAGGGTAGGAAGATGTGAGTAAAGACTCTCTCTCTTAGTTCTTCATGGGTGTTGAATGCATACCAAGAAAGACCACAAGATATGGCTATATAGAGCCCCAAATGATGGCCCAAACGGATCAAAAAACGGTCACGTCCAACCTGTCAGAGAGAGGTCTCAACCGGTCGGACAGACCGGTCGTAATTCAAAATTCTGGACCACATCTGGGTCTGACCGACCGGTCAAGACCGGTCGGATAGACTTGCTGGATATACTGCAACATGCAGTCCGATCGGTCAAGACCGGTCGGCTGAGCTTGCTGGAGAGACTTTGATCTGCTGGCCGACCGGTCAAGACCGGTCAGCTGTTCATTTTTACAATCCTAGCAAGGCTGCTGGACAGATGTTAGCATAACTGGCCGACCGGTCTTGTCGGCTGTCCGGCTGAAATCCTTACAGCAAGGTTGCTGTCTTGTTGATGTCCCTGGTCGACCGGTCAAGACCGGTCGGCTGTCTTGGCAACCCACATGCAGTACTGCTGCTGGACAAGTTTTGAATTACTGGCCGACTGGTCAAGACCGGTCTGCTGACTAGATGATTTTATTACAGCAAGGTTGTTGGACTTTCTTGAAGTTCTGGCCGACCGGTCAAGACCGGTCAACTGTCTAGATGATTTTGTCACAGCAAACTTGCTGGACTAAGTCTTTCAACACAATAGTGGATCACTTCAATGATGAAGTATAAAGTGATTATGTAATATCTGTGATTTTTATGATTTATTATTTAATTTAAAAATCTGGATTAGAATTTATAAAATTAAAATAATAATAATTTAATGTGTGTAAGTTGATAACATGTTTGATGTACGTTTCTCATGGAATAATTGGGTAGAAAAGTGGAATTATAAACCATATTCCATGTACATAAACTTTAGTAATTCATTTTAAATTATTTATATTATCTGTGGAATTGATCTGAGCCATATATTGATAGATTAAATCATGTAGAATCCAATAATATAGTCTGATCTACCCAGATCCGATCATAGATCTTTCTATCGTGGCCATTCATCCTCATTTTAATCACCATGGCCCATTGAGCTTATCAAACCGAGTTTGGTTCCGTTGGAATTATAGAGTATCCTTAAAAGAACCTTTATAACCGTTGAAATTTTCATCGGACTTCGATCAAGCCATTAAAACTTGTCCTAGCACCAAACCAGTGGTGAAAGTGAACCCACGTGATTTATTTCAATTGGTGTGTCAGTTAGCCGTGGAATTTTCTCCACACCTTTGTTATAGCATTTTAGCCGTCCATGTGAAATTTCATCACTGGATGATCTTTCGAGACCGTTTAATCGAAGAATTACTGCGTAGGGCCATGTGGACCAGCAATCAAGGTGAAATCACTCATGGGCGACCTTTTTCATATAATTGGGTGACCTATTGGATTAGATTCCCTCATAAGGTCCTAGAAATGTCCATGTAGACCGAGAAGTATAGAAGTCACATTCGTTGCCATGTGCCAATTCAAAATCTAAATTTTAGGATATGGTTACTGAGTTTAGTACAGAGAGATTTTTATCTTCGTTGTGGACTGTCCATCTTTATGTATGGACGTCAGTGTGTGTCTAGATTTTGGGTATTTTAGGTTTTCTAAGATGGCCCACGTCCCCATGTTTTCAGATTCTTGAATCGAGGTGTGTTCACCGTCCATCACATTTTTTTATCAATTACTCTTAAACCAGTAAGAGATTCATCAACCCAACGGTCCATTATTCAATCCATGGACATTCTAACCAATGGTGCGGACCACTTCGCACAATACTCAACGGTCATGATTTAATCTCACCTCAAACTGGTCAAACTTATCCTTAGAAACTAACCACCTTAAGTTGTGGTGTTTACCACCATTTAGATCATCATTTGTGTCCTTATTAGATCGTGGGTGTGGACACTACCAAATTCTCCCAAATTCATACCACTTTGTCAGTTTTTCGAGGCCAATGTCATAATGGTCTCAGATTTGTGAAAGGTGGGCCCGATTTTAAGATGTTACACATCTATTCTAGAGCGTTCATTTAGGCTAACTCTTACATAGATCATATTGTGTCCATCCATCGACCCTTTGACCCGAGAGTTTACCCACTACTTGTTGTGTTAATCCTCTGTATGATAGACGTCTTAGATCCAAAAAGGGATCACTAGGTAGACCATCAAAATATTACTTCTATTTTCACCACAAATATTTATATTATAAGCTAATGTACTTTATTTAAACTCTCGTAAGAAAGTCCTATTCTACTACTTTTACAATTACGATCGAATCGTAGCCATCCCACTACCATTCATCATCAATAGTTTCAAATCCCTACCATCCATTATCACCATCCATCATCATCATCATCATCATATGACCGTTGATTGGGAGGAAGGAGGTAGTATTATGTAGTGGAGCTGAAGATTGGTTTTCTTTGTTATTTTCATTTTCAAAATTTCGGATCGGATTGACAATTGGTGAGTCTACGGAAATACTCACTCCACATCATAGTTTGAATTTGCGCATTTGTGTTTTGTTTAGTAGATCAATTATGTTACTTTAATTAAATTTATGCCATTCATCATGTATTATAGTTTACGTTTGCTTGTGGGCCCAGATTTAAAAAGGAATCTGATATTTAAGTGGGCCAGGGTGGGAGAAATAGACCCAACCATTAAAAAGGGAATAAAACCACTATCTTTGTTTTATAATTTTCGATTTATGCAAAAATCAAATTTATTTGGTGGACTAAAGGCCCGAATAATTCAATGGATGGATTGGATCTCAACCTAATAGGCCTCGCCTTGTGTGGATACATATATATATATATATATATATATATATATATATATATATATATACACACTGGACCAGTCAGTACCCCAAGGATGCTGCCAGTCCAGCAGTGTCATGGCTGCTGACGTAAGGGACGGACGGGCAGCAGTTGGGGGTCCACATGTGGACCCACCCTGATGTATTTTCTATATCTACTCCGACCATAGTTTACTTCATCATGTGTTTTGACAGTCCACCAAATTTTAGCTTAATCCGAGACCCGAGTGGACCACACCAACTTCTACAAATTGGACTATATTGCTGAATTTTCTGCAATTGTGCAGAAAATTCCGAATTTATCTCTCATAGACAGCGGGTAACCCGTGGGTCCCACTCTAAGCTTTCTGTCAAATCTATACCACTCACTTATTACATTACTATGTTAGGAGCTTGGAAATTAAATTTCAGAGGGTTTCAATAACCGAGTGGGCCACACTGTCTCAAATAGTGGACAATGTAATACAATGTAAATCTAAAGGTGAGCAGATTTTAAAGTGGGGACAAAAGGCATTTGTGGGCCCCACATGTGAACTTCTGATAAATCCACCTCGTCCACACTGGTTGTTGGGTTGTGTGGGATTCACCATAAAAATATGGGCCAGAACGGGGTTCCAGGTGGCCCACACTACTTAAAATAATGGGACTGACACCCTGAAAAATAACAGAATCTGAATCTGACTGGACTCCAACTTTTGGGTCCCATTGGGGAATATTTTGCCCAATCTAAACCATCCAATGCTTAGACCAGCAAGTCTTAAAACTGTATAATAAATTTGGTACACATCAGACCTCTTAAACAGTCAAATTAAGCGAAATTGTGAGGACAACACCTGTCTATTCTCTTTGAATGTATGGTTATAGTTTAGTTTCAAGTTCTTAAACCCCTCAAAATGCTATATTTCATAATGTGTATGCATTCTTGCCATCTTGATATATATGCACTTGATTTGTTTCTTAAATAGTTATGTTGTATGATTCATTAAATTGTATTAAGATGCAATAAATTCTCATTATCACATGTTCATGTTTATATGATCACATATGATGGACCCATGCATAGAGCAGTTTATGGTGAGGTTAAGTCCACGGAATTAAATCAGAGTAGGGGTATGTAAATAGTTCTTAACCATGACTATCCAAGTACGGTTAAGCATGGTCGGTGTATATGGGTGTGGTTAAGTGTGGTTAAGTTTGTGTGGGATGGATATGGGTGTGGTTATGGGATACCTATGTATGGATACATCATTGGATGAACTGGAATATGGGAAACCATCAAGTGTGGTATGTTTTTCCGTCGAGAATGCGTCCCGTGTTGGGATCGGATCGTACCCGTGTCAGGATCGGGGCAATTGTTTTCTCATTGAGAATGCGACCCGTGTCAGGATCGGGCGTACCGTGTCAGGATCGGAGCAATTACGTCTCGTTAGGAATGCGACCCGTGTCAGGATCGGGCGTATCGTGTCAGGATCGGAATGTACCTCACCTGTCTGGTTGTGATTGGTTGTGATACTATTTTTCAGGCGTAGCCTCGTATGGCTGATTTACTTGTGTGAAACCTGACTAAAGACCTTGTATTAAAGGCCATGTATATGGTTGATTTATGCGTGATGCATGGAAATTCATTATGGGATGTATGTTTAATGTTAATGAATGTGTCATTGTGGGGTGGAAAAATGTGAGCATGGCATTCTACAATTTACAAACTGAATAATTATGTTTTAATTCTTTTTATCTGTTTACTTGGATGCGTGATTCATATTATTGAGTGGAGTAAGTACTCCTACTCGCTGGGCATTGTTTTGCTCACCCTTCTTAGGAAACTGTAGGTTCAAGAGGTGACATGGAATCTTTCGAGGACAAGACACAAGTTGAGGACATAGTGAAAATTCAGGAGGAGGAGAACGCCAACTCTAATGAAGACGTTTTTTTATTTATTTATAGATATTTTATTTAGTTTTAAGTTAATAGAATCGTAGATGAGTATATCAGTGTCATGTTTGTGAATTATGAACATTTATAATTTATTTTATGATGTAAGTTAGAATAAGAGTATGGATATGGTTTAGTAGAAAAATAATAAGAAAAAAAAATGCTACTATTATCTGTATTCTTGTAATTTTACCTTAGTAGCGCTCGAAAATTCATGCTCTGGCGATATATTTGGGCGTTGAATTTTAGGACGTTACAGATTAGGTGCATGGAGTCCAATGTTTGGACATGTTTTCAATCACGATTAGCACCTGCCATGGTCATACAAGTCTGATCAACTTGAGCTAGGGTCGAGAAGGAATGTGATAAGATAGGTCAGTTATTACACCATTCATTGATGTTTTAGGTTTCCTAAGGTCGATCTATATGCAACTTACCTGAGATCTTGTTTCAGCTTGAGCTTGAGCAATGGAAGAAGCATAATCTTCAAGTCTTGAGCTTCAAATCTTCGACCGGGGCTCACACGACAAGACGCGACCAACCAACACGTCAATTGACAAAATAAAAGGTACTAACATTTGTTACCCTATGTGGACGCTAGCCGTTCTGTGCTCCCGGACGTTCTCCCTTTCCTTTCGGAAAAGAAGAGGGGTGCGTGCACGCGAATCGCCGTTTGTGCCACTGGCTTGCCTCGTTCTCGATGGCTTTGTTCGGTTGTCGTGTTAAGCTGGATATGTTTATATGAGTTTGTATAAGACTAAAGTAGCCACTAGCCAGTTACTTCGAATCTACAGTCGGCTAGACCCCGTAGAAACGTTTAGAGAAGGGGATCCGAAGATTCTTTCCTCTAAAATAACTCCTTTTGATCTGCAGCCAGAGATTCGAGGTAAGGGATCACGATTACAGGGTGGGAAGAGGTTAAGCACTCCATACACTGCCCGTATCGAAGTACGGTCTCTACTTCACAGAATCGAACTAATACTTGAAAGTCTATTTTAATCTTCATACATTCTCATGGATGATATGATGCATGAACAGTAAGAGTTTCTGATGGGCAGGTTTCCATTAACAGGCAAGACCAGAGCATACGCTCGAACTGACAGGTGCTTTATGCGGGATGTATGTTGTGTCTTTGAATAATCAAATGCTTGTAGTGACTGATGTATGAATGCAGGTCTGAACAGTAAGAGTTTCTGATGGGCAGGTTTCCATTAACAAGCAAGCCCAGAGCATACGCTCGAACTGACAGGTGCTTTATGCAGGATGCATACTGTGTGCTTGAATGATCAAAGTGCTTGTAGTGAAGCAGGGGGGTTGGAAGAAAAGTAAATGTTGCACTTATGCTAGATGCGAATGAGATGATGCTAGTAAAAGAGTAGCAGGATGGACGGGGGTGTTGCAAGGGTCTGCTTCGAGTGGCTAGATCAGAATTTAGGTGGCTTGGGAGACTTAGACCAGGGTCAGGCTGGGCTGGACCAGGTCTAGGCTCTTCTCACTCGGGCTCTCCTTGGTGGAAAGACGGGCTAAATGGGGTGGAGGTGGACTCAGAGCTCTCGGACTGAAGAGAGGGGAGGTCGATGTTGAGTGTGAAGGGGAGAAGGGGTATTTATAGCAGCGGGAAGTGGCAGAACTCGTAAATAATTTTGGGCGGCACCCAGGGGGCCGCCCGTACGGTCGTTTTGCTTCGGGTTCGGAGTATACGACCTCCGAACCTGAAGCAAAAATTTCTTAGGTTTGGGGTTCGGACTTGCTCGGAGGCTGCGGTTTAGAACTCGGTGAGTTGACTGGGTTTAAGAGATGGGTTGACACGGTGAGTTGACTCGATGGGTTGACTCAGCGGATTAACTCGGTGATTTGACTCAGCGGGTTGACTCACCGAGTTTGACTTTTTTTTAAAGGATTTTTTGACTGGTTTTTCTTATGGGGGGTTTTTTGGGTTGATGTTTAGGGGTGAGTTGACTGGGTTCAAGCTTGAGCTGGGCTATGGATTGGGGCTTACAAGGGTGAGTTTGGCTGATTTGGACATGGAATTTGGGGGTACGGTCCTCCATCCATTCAGCTATCTCTACCAACATTGTAGCCGAAGGTGGGGTGTCTACACCCTACATTTGGAATCTCTTGTAGTCCAAAAGTAGATATTTACAAGGGTTTGAATTTAATTACTAAATCATCTTTAATATCGCTAATTAGTACAAGCATATAATGTTTGACACAATTGTTGTAATAAGCCCATTGAAATATATACTTTGGCAAAAAATAATGAAATTCTGAGTCTAGGATGGGCCACAAACATAGGATCACATCCAAGTGGCTAACCTATAAATTTTAACCGTTGATTTCCTTGGACAATGTTTGGACGGTGCATATCATCATATTAAAGTAATTTTAGTGATGCATTTGATAATTTATTTGTTTTGGGGTATCATTAGTGGGCCATGTGCCTAATACATTAATATCCTAGTGACACACATGTTACATATGTGACTCTTGGAAGGATTTTAGATGCAATCCAAGCTTCTACCTTGGATTGCAAACCCCGTCATTGAGGGGATTTGAAACCTCCACTTGCTTTATGTGCCAAAGGCACTAGGGGATTTGAAACCCCCTCAAATCCCCCCACATCCATGGTGCCAAACAGGTCATAAGGATCCTAAATGATGCAAGTTGCTAAACATTTTTCAACCATGCTTAATGATGGCCAACATTTAGATAATTTGGATAATTCTATTAGTCTGATTTAATTTTTCAACCATGCTTAATGATGGCCAACATTTGGATAATCTAGATAATTCTATTAGCTTGATTTAAGTGATGAAGCCAATAATTAGATTGTTTCGAGATATCATTAGTTAGCATGCCATGCATATGGTAGATTAGCAGCGTAGCGCAGCTTGATCCTCATGCAACTCTCTTGCCTTTAAAAAGAAAACTAATAAAGTTATTTCATATCAAACTAAATGAATTCATAGTAAAATAAAAGGATTTCAAAAAACACCGAAAAAACATGTTTCCATTGACTGCTAATTAAATGATGCTAAAAAAAAGTGCAATTACAATCAATTACTTCCACATGCAACTGATTGTTTTGCTTATTATTATAATATCACAGAAGAATAAGCAGCGAAACAAATTACTTCCTTGTTGACAAAATTTGGATTTAACGACAATAATGAAAATTTCACATTGTTTGGTTATTTATAATAAAATTAAGATGAGGTCAATGAAGATTTTATATTACTTCGATGTCAAATCATCATTAAAATAAATTAATGTTATTGTTGAAATAAAAATTATTACAACAAATATACGAAAAGAGTACAATGATTATAAATTACTTGGGTATGCCAAATGCATTTGCATTTGGCGGACCATTTGTGTGTTTGGTTCACAGTAGTAAAACAGTAATGACAACACAATTGCTTTATATTATTAGGAAAATGAGTAAAATAAACAGACACCGAATACATAGTAACAACACCTTAGTCCTCTATGACCAGACTGCTTGTATGATGTATCACATGGTGGATGCTTATGGCCAAGAGATATCTTGTTGGAAGGTTAAGGTGACCGTCCATGTTTAAAAGAGGAGCCAAATTATCAAAGGATCCAAATATTTCACTTTCGGGCACTATTTATTTGGTTATCATCCATCCAGGGTGAGGCCCATCTTGAACCGGCTAATACAAGGATCCAAATTGGCTCGAAGTACATTTGTGGATGCACTTCTCACGTATGATGTGCTGGCACGTGCAGGTTAGTCTCATGTCCGGTACCTACTAACACTCATTAATGGACGGTGATCTATGGGCCCCACCACGACGTATGCGTTTTATCCATGCCATCCATTCATTTTGCCTTCTCATTTTAAGGCATGAGCCCAAAATGAAGCAGATCCAGATCTCAGGTCGACACATCACATGAAACATTCTTGGGGGCCCATAGCATCTTTGGATCAAGCTGATATTTGTAGTTTCCATTCATTAGGTTTATGTGACATAATCAACATGTTGAATGGCAAATAAACGTTACAGTGGGCCTTAGGAAGTTTTTAATGGTGGACATTCAATCACCACTGTCTTCCTATGGTCTGGTCCACTTGAGTTTTAAATCTACCTCATTTTTTGACTCATTTCCAAAAATAATGACCTAAAATGGATGGACCGCATGGATAAAATACATACATCATCATCATCATCCTGGCCCCGCAGACCACCATCCAGGAGCTGCGTTGCCAATTTCAGAATGCAATCTATGTCCTATTAATAGTCTCATCAAATAAATCCAACCATATGTTATCTTTTAACAAAATTAGGATGGACAACTCACCTTATATGCCACTTGTGAAATGAATCTTGCGGACAAATGAACATTTTTGTGCATGTACACTTGTACGCAGGGAAGCGCCCATTGCCCCTGCCTGGATGGAATGGGTCCAGGCAGAGATCTGTGGGTCCCACTGTGATGTATGGTTTTTATTCATGCTGTTATTCTTTTTTTTTTACATCATTTTAGAATATGAACCCAAAAATGAGGCAAGTCTAAGGCTCAAGTGGACAACACAGTGGGGATTGAATGCTTACCGTTGAAAACTTATTGGGAGCCACATAAGTATTTGATCAAGCTGAAATTTGTTTTTTTATCACTTCATCCATGTTTGTGTGACCTTATGAACAGATTTGATGGCAATTTGTTTTTTCACTTCATCTCAGTTTTTGTGACCTTTGGAACAGATTTGATAGCAAATAAACATCACGGTGGGCATCAATATCACCGCTGTTTCCTGTGGTATGGTCCACTTAAGCATTGGACCTGCCTTATTTTTTTGGATACCATCATAAAATATCTGAAAAAATGGCTGAACCGCGTGGATAAAACCCATAAAATATCTGAAAAAAATGGCTGAACCGCGTGGATAAAATCCATACTTCATGGTGGATCCCACGAAAGTGCCCTTTTTTCTGCTTCACTTTTCATTGATATCTTGGTTTACAAAATCCCATTTTGTAAATACTGTCCTGTTTTCTACCTTACCTGCAGTTGGAGGCCTTCATTCACCTCCTTCGCGAATTGCGATGGAAGACCGTTGCCAAAATCATTTCCTAATAGGCTCTTTATCGCCACAATTTCTACATTTATAAATTCTAACAGGTAGGCCACACCATGATGCATGTGTTTTATCCACACTGTCCATCTCAAAGGTTGGATGGAAATATATATATATATATATATATATATATATATATATATATATATATATATATATATATATTCAGTTCACACATCCCACTACACACCCACACTCTAAGTCACTATGCAATGTTAGCCACCGCCATGTTGGGATTCGATACCTTGACCTCAGTGTTAAGACAAGGTTATCTTCACTCTGTCTACTACTGTCCCAAAGTTGCGGGTGTGGTTATTTACATTATATTACTATAAAAATTGGGAATGCAAACAAATTCTTGGTGTGAAACATGGTCGATAAAAAAAATTTAATGATTTAAATTATTTTAGGATAATGATAAAAGTTCTTCCATGACCATAAACTTTTATGAAATGAAATAGAACATGACAGTTCCAATAATTGGACCATCTCAACATGCAAGTCCAGTGGACACAAGTTGGTAATGATAGACATTGCCCTTGCTTCCACAAGCATTAGTACAAGCACTATGTGGTAGAGTTTGATCGGACAACATGCCCCTATCAAAGATAGGACAAAAGTTGTATAGTGGAGTACTACCATACCAACAGCCTACATTCCAATGAAATCCTATCACGTGATGCTTACAGGAATCCTAAGCAGGAAATTGAGCTCATTCTTCTGTACAGAAGGATGTTAGTTGCATATCTTTATAGGCCCACTTTGATGTCAATTTCCTATGTGAGCTATGTGAGTTTATTTTTTTTCCCTATGTGAGCTAAAAATTGAGAAAGATTAAAAACCCAAATGAGTCAATAATATAGAACAATTAAGTATCAATCGATTATAATAGGCTATGAAAGCTTTGGACCTGGATGATATTTGTGCTTTTTTTGTGTGAATCACCATTGTAGTGGTCCCAGCCAGAAAAGTTTTAGTGGCTGCTGTTTTCATCCTCACTGTTTCACTATTTATTCGGTGTGGCTAATGCACGGGCCACTTAAGTTTTGGATCTGTCTCATTTTTACATCACAGCCTGCTCTAACAAGGAGAAGTCACAAAAGAGTGGTGCCTTTTGGACAATGGGTCAACTCACATAACTTTGGTTAGAGTGGCTCTATATAAGGGACATTGGTGTGTTGATGTGCTAAAGTTTATAGGCCCTATTATGATATATGTGTTATATACACGCTTGGGAGATCATTTTAGGGTGTGTATGCCCATCCATTTTGGGCGATCATTTTAGGGCATGAGCTCAAAAATAGAGACAGGTCCGAAATGCAAGTGGTGCACACCATATAAAGCATGGCGGTTAAATGTTTACTAATTAAAACTTTTTTGGGGGCTATAAAAGTTTTGGATCAAGTTGATATTTATGTTTTCCTTGTCATAAATAGGTTGGATGGAAAATAAATATGATGGTGGGCCTTAAGAAGGTTTCAACTATAATGTGTCTGGCTTGAGCTCTAGGTCTCTCCATTTTTGGCTCTTGCTCTAAAATGATTTTGTACAATAAATCGACAGTGTGGATGTAAAACACGTCATAATGGGGTTATAGAACTTTGCCACGTCAACGCACCACCGTGGTCGGTGGTGTGTGCCCCCACCACGCAATCCGCATCCCATGTAAGAGGAGCTACACTCCAACAAGTGTCACAATATGGGTTGATAAGAAGGCTCTGACCGTTTAGACGCCTTATCTAGGAATAGGTCGATTTGATCGTGATTTGGGTCGAAGGGACGCGGTTTTGCTACTCACCTCAACACCAAGCCATCTTGCTGGTGTCAAAGCTTTGTGAGCCCTACCATGATATATATATGTTTTATCCATGCCGTCCATTCATTTTTCCAGCTCATTTTAGGGCACGACCCCAGAATTTATGAAGATCCAAATTTCAGATAGACCACACCACAGTAAACAATGAGGATTGAACATTTATCATTTAAAATTTTTTGGGACTACATAAATTTTGGATATGGCTGATATTTGTGTTTTCCCTTTATCCAGGTTTTCATGACCTTATCAACAGGTTGGATGCCAAGTAAACATTAAAGTAGGCCTTAGGAAGCTTTAACGGTGAACATTTAGTCAACACTGTTTTCTGTGGAGAGGTTCACCTGAGATTTGGATCTGCCTAATTTTAGGGCATTACCCCTAAAATGAGAGGGAAGAATGGATGGACAGTGTAGATAAAACAGATACGTCATGGTGACGCCCCACAGAACATTGACATCAGCTAGCTGTAGGGCTGTGTACGGTTTCGGTCGGTTCGGTTTTGAGGGAAAATATCCAACCGAACCGACTTAGTCGGTTTTGAATATTTAACAAGTGATTCGAACCGATGAATCATCACCAACCGAACCGAACCGGATAAATTCGGGTCGGTTCGGTTTTGTCGGTTGTATCAGTTTGGGACTTAATCTAACACTTTTGTGGCCCATCAAATACTTCTAATAGTTATTCATCATTGTTTCCAATGGTATTGTTTACTTGAGATTTGAATCTTCTCGAGGTTTGGAATCATGTCCTAAAATGATAGATGAAAACAGAAGAATGGAATGGATATACAAAACATACATCAAGGTGGGTCCACACAGTTAGGATAACACCCACTGCACTGTTACCCTAATTCGCACCCTTACTGTGCTGCAGAGTTGGTGTCTACATAAAATTATTTTACTTGACATGAGGTAATTGGTAATGTAGTTTAAATGGGCCCTACTATCATACATTTTAAAAATCCACTCCAACTAGTAGGTGACTAACCCAATTTTAGGCCTAAATATGAAAAACCAGCGTCATCTTTGATACAAGCGAACCACACAATTGGAAATAGTGTACAGGCCACATTATCCTCCAAACTCTTTTTCTTGCTGTGGCCCACTTGAATTATAGATAAAGATGATATTTCAGCCTTGGGACTAACTTGGGGTGGCACCCTTATTGGTTATAGTGGATTTCATGTAAATATTGAAGTGGGGCCAACCTCAACTTGTCTCACACACACACACACACACACACACACACACACACACACACACACACATCGGTTCGGTTCGGTTGAAAACGGTTTATAATTTTTACAAACCGACAACCAAACCGATACTCTCGGTTTTTTATATTAAAAAACCGACCCGACCCGAAATAGATTGGAAAACCGACCGAAATCGATCGGTTCGGTCCGGTTCGGTTGGTTTTATCGGTTCAGTCGGTTTTTTGAATAGCCCTAGCTAGCTGGGCGTGACTTGGGTGAGACCTCGGAACCAGCGACGTGGGTGGGACCCTCAACCTAGGGCCCACCTGGATGTATTCTTTTTAGATCCATGCCGTCCATATGTTTCTTCATATTGTTTTAGAATGCAGTCCCAAAAATGAAACAGATGTAAATTTTAGGTGGACCACACCCCAAGAAACAATTATCATTCAACCGTGACCATTAAAAACCTCCTGGAGTCCACCGTAATGTCTATTGACCATCCAATCTGTTGATAAGGTCACGTAGACGGGGATGAAAGGAAAAAACAAATATCAGGTTGATATAAAACTTTTGTGGCTCACAAAAAGTTTTTAATTGTTATTAACCAGTATTTCTTAAGTTGTAGTCCATCCAAAATTTTAATCTTCTTCATTTTTGGTGCCATCCCACAAAATAATCTGGAAAATCAGATTAACGGCATGGATCTACAAAGAATACATTCAGGTGGGCCCTAGGTTCAGGGTCCCACCCACATCGCTGGTTCCGGAGTCTCACCCAAGTCGCGCCCCAGCTAGCTGGCTCTGGGGCGCGGATTTCCTGCGAAAGCCTTGCGCAGGAAGTTCATGCACTGGGAACCAAGGTGGGGCTCACAGTGATGTTTGTTGATAAATCCACCCTGTCCATCCGTTTTGAGAGCTTATTTTAGGACGTGAGAACAAAAATGAACCGGATCCAAGACTCAAGTGGGCCGAAAACGTGAGGATTGAACGTCCACAGTTGAAATATTTGTGGAGCCACAGGAGTTTCGAATCAGGATAATATTTGTGTTTCCGGTTCACCCCAGTAGTAGTGACGTTATGAACGGTATGGATGTCATATAAACATCACTCTGGACCTCAAAGAGGTTTCAACGGTAGTAATTTACCTACCCACCTTTTCCTTTAGTGCGGCCCACTTGAGTCTTGGATCCGGTTCATTTTTGTTCTCAAGTTCTAAAATAAGCTCCCAAAACGGATGGACAGGGTGGATTTATCAACAAACATCACGGTTGGCACCACCGTGGTTCCCAGCGCAGGAACTTCCTGGGGAAGGCTTTCGCAGGAAATCCGACCCCTCGTACTGGCCCAGATTTCCTGCCAAAGCCTTGCGCAGGAAGTACCTGCGCTAGGAACCAAGGTGGGGCCCATAGTGATGTTTTGTGATAAATCCACTCCGTTCATCCGTTTTGGGACCTAGTTTTAGGGCATTAAAAAAAAATGAACTGGATCCAAGTGGGCCAAAATAAAGTTAAAGGTGGGTAGTTAAATTACTACCGTCGAAACCTCCTTGGGTCCACAGTAATATTTATATGACATCCATACCGTTCATAACGTCACTACTACTGGGATGAACTGGAAACACAAATATTATCCTGATTCGAAACTCCTGTGGTTGCACAAATAGTTCAACTGTGGACGTTTAATCCTCACGTTTTCGGCTCACTTGAATTTTGGATCCGGTTCATTTTTGTTCTCATGCCCTAAATTGAGCTCCCAAAACGGATGGACGAGGTGGATTTATAAAAAAAAAAAAAATTACTTCGGCCTCACCTTGTTCCCAGGAACTTTCTGCGCAAGGCTTTCGCAGGAAATCCGCGCCCGCTGTAGGGTCACTAAAAAACCGCGTCTAGTCACAAGTGCCTCTATACGGAGGTTCCAACTAATCGAGTGGCTTAGATCTCCCAAGCGTGCGAAATGCTGAAGAGTACTGAGGCAAGTGAGAATTCCTATCATCAGACTCATGTGAAGAATTTCCCAAAAATTTGAAAAACGACGGTGACCCATCCTTGCAAAAATGTGACACTCGTGTAAGAGGCTATCCAGACCATCCAAATCTGTAGATGGAACGTATATCTAAAAATCACTCCTATTAAGCAATCCTACCCATCCAATTCACGGTTATAAAATTGCCGGTTAATGCTAAAAATTTTGTTACCTCCATCTCCTGTCTGGTCAGCGATGTGAACCGTCTAGATTGCAACTATGACAATTGTACTGTTGGAGAGTCTCATCCATTTTAAAGTGGTATAAAACTCATTGAAAACAGCTTCTTTGTGGTCCCACTTTTCAACAGTAGGGTGACGTGTACCTCCAGTAAAATACGTTCTGCATTCTCTGCCATGAGAAAAAGCTGAAACATGTCAGACGACCCTTACCCTACTTAAATGCCACCCCACCACTGTACGAACACTCTCTCCTTCTTCGAAAATACAGTACAGCCGGAAGAACAAGAACGTGGTAGTTTCGTCTCCCTACTGGTCAAATGGGATCGTGATTCGTTAATCTGAACCGTCCATTTGTCGACCACTAATTTAGATGGAAAGTGTATTGAATTAAAATTGATCGGGATTTCGTAAGGGATCCAAAATTTGGCCCTCAAAGTAACGGCAGAAAACGATTTTCTAGTCTGTGGAGTAAATTGAAAAAAAAACTCCATACATGGGATTCTCTCTTTCATGTGATTTCTGAAAAGTAAAACCTTCCTTGAAAGGACCCATATATGGACGGTCCGGATCGATCTGCCTACGTGACGTGTACGAAATATATGCTCTTTCATATCTTCCACCAGCTTGCAAACGGACGCGATTTTTCTACGCTACGTGTAGGGTGAACGTCCAACAAAAGCCTCCGTGGGGCCCGCTGTAATGTTTATGTAACATCCACTCCATCCATCAGTATCAGTCGCGCCAGCTCATGTCTGGGTGAGTGCCCCAAGAACAGGGGCGCCCCAGATCCGGACGGTCGGACCTTTAGTCGTCCGACCATATCGCTTTGGGGACCCACTGCGATGTATCGGCTTATCCAAGCCGTCCATACCTCTTGTAAGACCATGTTAAGGTATGCGCCCAACAATCAGAGATCCAACGCTGTAGTCGACCACACCAAATAGTAAGCTTGAGTTGCATTAAATGCCATAGCTTAAACTCAAGTTGCATTAAATGCAAGATTCGTCTCTGGTGTGGTCCATAACACCGTTGGATCTACTTTAATTTCGGGCCCATCCCTTAAACATGATCTCGGAAAATGATCGGACGGCGTGGATAAACAGATACATCACGATGGGCCCTCACGCAGATCTGGTCGGACGCTTAAAGGTCCGACCAGGAGTCGGACGCAATCCGCGTCCCCCGGATCCACCAGGTCGGTGGATCCCTAACTGTGGGGCCTACTGTTCTACGTGTACCTTAAATCCACACCGTCTATCCTTTTTGAAAGCTCATTTTAGCATATTATTACAAAAATGAAGCAGATCCACATTTTAGGTGTACCATACCATAGGAAACAGTAATGATTGAATCCTCACCATTAAAAAATTTATGAGGGCCACCAGGATGCTTATTTTTCATAGGGTCACAAAGACAGAGACCACAAAAATATCAGCTTCATCCAAAACTTTTGTGGCCTACGGAGAGTTTTTAACAGTTGATTATCACCTTCTACTATATTAATTTTTAACAGTTGATTACCACCTTCTACTATATTATGCTCCACCAGACGTTTGGATCTGCTTCATCTTTAGGGGTCGTTTGGCACTTCGTATGTGAGGGGATTCGAGGGGTTTCAAATCACCTCGTTTGTTTGGCACATAAAACAAATGGGGTTTCAAATCCCCTTAACTAGAGAGTTTCAAATGTAAAGTGGGAGCTTAGATTATCTCTAAGGGCCCGTTTGGTTGGCAACTGGAAACCCGTTTCTAGTAAAAAAATTCAGATTCTAGCATAATCTTATTTTAAATGGTGTATTTGGTGGCAAGTTCCACTCAAATAGGATTTTGTCTAGAAACCTAAATGGACTGGAACCGGGATTAGTGGAAACTGTGTGCGTGACCGTTTCTACGGAAGGGAAAAAGAGTTGGAAGTGAGCGTCACCACCTCCATATATGCGTTGTACACCTATAATGCATGTGTTTTATATTCACACGGTCCATCAGTTTTGAGAGCTCAATTAAGGGCATTGGACAAAAAATGAGGCAGATCTAAATCACAAGTGGGCCACACCACAGGAAAACAATGTTGATTGAACGTCCACCATTAAAAACTTTCTAGGGCCCACTATAATGTTTATTTGCCATCCAACCTAGCCATCTGTCTTGCGGGACTACAATAGGACAAGGGTAAGGTTCTCAGGTGGATTTGAAGCCCAAGTGGGACATGCCACAAGCAACGGTTGGAAATTGCACCGTTTTCAACCAAACAGCAACTTCCAGATGAAACCGCGGTTACATTTTAGTTTCTGCAATTTTGGATTCCAACAGTGGAATCTAAATTTTCGATAGAATCTGGATTCTGCAACCAAACAGGCCCTAAAATCCTTTCAAGAGGCGCATGTACAGCATGTGTGTCACTAGGCTACTAATTATTGTGCATATTGCCTACTGATAATATCCCAAAACAATTAGATTATCAATTGCATCATTCAAATTACTTTAATAAGAAGATATGTTCTGTCCAAACGTTGTTAATGTAAATCAATGATTAAAAATTGTTAGTTGGTCATGGGGCTGTGATTTTGTGCTTGTGGCTCATCTAAGACTTAGAATTTTATCATTTTGGGCCTAAGTATATATTTCAACGGGCTTATTAGAACCACTGTGCCAAACATTACATAGGTACATTAAAGTTGATTTAGTAATTAAATTCAAGCCCTTATAAAATATCATACTTTTGGATTACCGGGCAGTCCAAATATAAGGGTGTCAAACACAACCAGTGGGTTCCAAATCCTTGGGGGTTTTGAATGTAGGGTTGCCAAATCTACACTCCAAACAGGCCCTTAGGATCGTGCCTAAAAATAGGTTTCCAAAACGTATGAACGGCGTGGATGTAAGAAAAATACATCACAGTGGGCCCCACGGTCAGGGATCCCACCCACCTCGGTGGATCCGGCTCAAGTGGGCCACACATCAGCAAACGATAGAGGACGTGAATGCTAATGTTTATACGTCATCCAAGCCGTTCAAAAGGTGAGTCCCATCGGGATGAAGTGAAGAATTCCATGGGCCCCAGGATGGTTTCGATCGTGGGGGTCCCTGTGTCCTCTTGAGTTAGTTATGGATCGAACTGACTTTTGAGGTCAACAACTGATGGACGGAGTGGATGTCACACAAGAATCGCGGTGGGCCCCACAGAGATGTCGCTAGAATGAGAGGCAGTCGGTTGAGTCAATGAAGCTAGGAAGAGAGACAGAGAGACAGGCTAAAAAACGCGGTATCTGGTTTCACTTCCATAGTCTGAGAGCGGTTTTGGTTCTGGCTTTTTCCGAAACTACCCTTTTAAAAATCTCTCCTTTTCTCTCCCTTCTTTCCGGTTTGGGATCTCTGGCCGCGTCGCAGCTGCAGCTGCTGCAGGTCTTTTACCGCCATTGGTTTTTATATCTTCAGACGCATGTAAGATGGAAACCCAAATCCCACCTGCTAAAATCCCTCGTTCTTCAGATGCAGGTAGTACTGTTTTCCACCTCTCTTTCTCGTGCGAATTTTAGTCCTTTTCTGTTTCTTTTCTTCTCATTGGATTTTGTTCTTCTTGGATTTTGTTGGATGGGTGGTAGAGACGGTGACGGTGGCAGCAGCGGCAGCTCCTTCAGTTGGGCTTGGGCTTGGGCTTGGGTCTGTGTTTGGGAATGGGAAGGCTGCTTTTACCTTTCTTCAGTTGCAGGAGCTGGAGCATCAAGCTCTGATATTTAAGTATATGATGGCAGGCGTGCCAGTTCCTTTTCATCTCGTCCTTCCCATTTGGAAGAGTGTTGTAAGCTCTGCTGGTGGGGTTTATAAGCACCACCCTAGCTGTACGTTGAAGTTCCATCTCTTTTCCTTGCTCTTGCTTCTTGGGTTTCTCTTTATTTTCTCGTTTCTGGGGTATCTCCTCTTTTTTATATTTTTTCTCTCTTTCCCCTCTTTGGGAGATTGATCTGAGTTGAAGTTGTTTTTTTTCCCTTCTGATTAGGGTTCTTTAGGATTTATTGGAGTGGGTTTTTTTTATTAATTAATTTATTTATTTTGTTCGAGTGATTTGAGTTGTTTTTGGGTTTATTTCAGTTGGGTTCCTTTTTATATGAGTTGGGTCTTTTTGAGTTTCTTTTTTAAGTGATCGAGTGGGGTCTTTTTGGTTTTTTCTTTAACTGATGTGAGTTGTTTTTTTTTTGGGTTTCTCTAATGAGTAATATTTATTTATTTTTATTTGTTATCTTTGTCTTTGAATGAATTGGTTTTTTTTTTTTTTTTTTCCCCTCCTATTTCAGGGCTTGGTTGCAGTAATCTGTGCTTTGACTACAGAAACAGCATGGAACCAGAGCCAGGAAGGTGCAGAAGAACAGATGGAAAGAAATGGCGATGCTCTAAGGATGTGGTGCCGGATCAAAAGTACTGTGAGCGCCACATGCATAGAGGCCGTCAACGTTCAAGAAAGCCTGTGGAAGGCAATGCCGCCAACAGCACCTCCACCACCACCAAAAACACCGTCGATTCCAACACCAATCTCTCCATTTCAATCCCAGTCGGCCTCGAACTCATGACCTCCACCAACACCACCACTACCGTCGCCCCTGCCATCACCACCAACGCCCGCAACACCAGCAACGTCTCTCCAAGGTTAGGCTTCTCTCCCACCAGCGTCCTTCAATCCAACACCAACTCCTGTAAAACGGAACCCTCCTTTTGATTCGAAGAGCTTTTTTTTTTTTTTTTTTTTTGAAAAAAAAAAAAGAAGAAAATTTCCTGTTTTGGGTGTTTGTGTTTTCGAAATGTAAGCGAGACAACAGCTATAAACTGATGGGCCCCACCTTTAAATGAACGTCTGTAGGCTTACGAAGGTAGAACAAAAAACCAACCTCTCTTCCTTTTCTCCCTACTTCTGCTGTAGGTTTTTTGTTTCCTCTCCCTGTACTGACATGATTTTGTTCTAAAGCTTGGTTACTGAAATTACTATGCATTTTGAAGAGAAACGTTGATACTCGGCAGTTAGATGGATGATACGCTGGCGCTTAGAAATTGCTTACGTGGCATATTAATTCGAATTAAACTGTCCAAATTATAGATCATGAACGAAGATTGTTATCTTAAAAAAAAATGAAAAAATATGCAAATGTCCTACTTCAACAAACGTGTCCCGTTTCAGAGGTTAGGATTGTTAACCACGGTTCGGTTTAATTTTATGCCACGTGTACAGTCTTGGAGTGCATGAGTATCAAGCGTCATACATTGTCGGAGTAGCAAATAAATACACGTTCTAATACGTGGGTTGCTGTAGGCCGTAGCTATCTCTATACTGTTTCCTTTGTTTTTTTGCCCGGATATGTCTGGAAGTTGGAAACGGAGGGAGCAGCTTCCATGCTTCTTGTGGGCACTGTGTTTTCGTGCCTCGAGATTGTGTACCGTACACGTGGCACATTTTGATGATGATCTAAACCAGGAATCCTGTGGAGCTCTGCCTTTGATTGGCCAGTGGTAAAAATTATCTTCGCGCAGACAATCGTAACCGTCCAATGGTAGGACGTTCCAATGATCGATAACCATCGTTGATTGTTGTCTTTTAGGCTATTATTCAAACACTGATTTTTGGACCTAGGGTTGTGTACTGTAGAAAACACTAAATGAACGGTTTCGATCGTGTTCATCTATACTTCCGCATAGCGTGATGGATGATACACATGCACTCAGAAATTAATTAGTTATCGCTCACGTGACATACTCGTAATATAAATTGAACGGTCCAGATTATGGGTCCCCGTTTAGATTCTCCGACAATCGGATTGGAGGAAATTTATTGTACGGTTCTAGATGAAAAATATCCTATGAATAAGAGGTTAGGATTGCTCAACAAACTGATCTTCGGACTAACTTAGCTGCAGCGAGTTTCAAAATTTAATCAGTTTAATTTCAGTTAATCTATGCCACGTGTAAATTTCTGAGTGCCTGTGTATCAACTGTCATATTCTGCCGGAGTATTAAATATCTCCTTTTAGTCTGCATGTCGGGGTTCGGGCCGGCATGTAAACGTGGTGGGTGATTGGAACAGGTCCAGTTTCTGGATGGTGGTATGACACAACGCTCGGGTTGAAAATTTGTAGGGTACTTTCGGGTTCGATGTTGGCATAAGAGGTGGCCGTGGTTCAGTAATCCGAACCGTTGAAATGATGGTCCTCGTCGTGGATGACCTGCGCACCGGAAATCATTGAGGTTGGAAAATCCCAGCTCTGAGTATTTGGCTGTTGTTTTGGATCGAATATGAACCGTTGCTGTTTTCCATTCGTAGCCGTCTATTTTTCTGTCATCATATTGAAGTGCCATGTTATCAATGGTCTGGATCACTCGACCATGACCCCACCTGTTTGGGTGGATCCCTAAGTGTGGGGTCCACTGATGTGGCCCACTAAAAGATTTTAACGGGTGATTACCACTGTTTCCTGCATTATGGACCACCTAGATTTGGATCTGCTTCATTTTTTGGGATCATGCCTTAAAATGAGTTTTCAAAACCGATGGACCGCGTGAATACAAGGGACATACATCACGGTGGGCCCCACAGTCAGGGATCCACCAAAGCCGCCACCGTTTAAAGGGTGTTTCCGAGCACTGCAGCATTTTATTGTGTAACAATCGGATTCTGTGGACATTTATTGGACGGTTGAGATGATTAGTTTCTATTTCGTCAAAAGAAGAGAGAACTGAAGGATTTTGTGCTTAATGTATGACACGTATGCAGTTTCTGTGTTCCAGCGTATCAAGCACCATACGTTGGAGCGTACAGCATCGAATAACTCACCTTTGAATACAATGGGCTGATTATACTAGCCACTGACTCGGTGGGCCCCACTTGTGCAATTAAGAGTCCGGACGATACTGTACAAACTTCCTCCTCACCTACCTTTTTTTTTTGCCGCCCTTGCAAAAGCAGATTGCGTACTGAGCATCAGTAAAGCTTCATCTTACCGAGTAAATTTTTGTTGGGCCCATCGTGAATACATGTGGCTTATCCAGACCGTCCATCCATTTTTTCAGTTAATTTTAGGGGTTGAGAAAGTAAAGCATAGCTCAAGTGGATCCCACCACAGGGAAACAATGGAGATAATGATGTCCACCGTCGACCTTCATAAGGCCCAAAGTGATGTTTATTTGTCATCAAACCTGTTCATATGTGGTCACACAGGCATGGTTGAAGGGAAAACACGAATATTAGCTTGATCCAAAACCTTTGTGGCTTCGTTAAGATTTCAATGGTAGGTTTTCAATTCACACCGTCTCTTTTGGCGCGGTCCACTTGAGCTTTGGACATGCTTCTATTTTGGGTTCATAACTTATAATAAGCTTTGGTAAACCGGGGTGGTAAGACGTACAACCCATGGTTGGCCCACAGAGTTTACTCGGTAACTCAGTATGCAGTCCGATTTCGGCCCTTGCAAGGTAAATTTTCGATGGCTCACATTCATCTCTAAGAAGTTAATGGTCACGATTCCCGCCATTGTTGGAGTTCATGGTCCCTCGGATTATTGCCCGTAGATGGATGTTTCGACTAGATATTGATTATCCTGAGTCCCACGTATGCAAAACGGACAGGCGGCTGGATCCAGCCCAACCCTACTTGGGCTGGGTCAAGGCTTGAATTCTTGCCCAGTCGTGGATCAGGCCAATTTGGAATGGCCTGGCCTGTTGGTCTGATCCGATTTTCAAGTGGGCCATTGCTAGATGAAAGAATGATGGGTCAAAGAAACTCGACTGCCAATTGAGTATTAAATGTCTGTGTGGAGACGCACTGTGATGTATGTGTATTATCCAAGCCGTTCATCCGTTTCTACCTATCATTTTAGGGCATGAGCCCAAAATTGAAGCAGCTCAAGGTGACTATGCCACAACAAACAGTATGAATCAAATGCCTACCATTAAAAACTTCTTTGGGTCTGCAGTAGTTTTGGATGAAACTGATATTTGTGTTTTCCCTTCATCCAAATGAACAGGTTGGATGACAAATAAACATCACTATGGGCTCTAGAACAGGTGGACGTCACTGTCCCATTGTTTCATATGGTGTGTTCCACTTGAGGTTTGGATATGCTTCAATTTTAGGCTCATGCCTTAATATGATTTGGAAAAAACGGATGGACGGCATGGATTAGACACATACACCAACAGGGGGCCTACAGAGTTTACTGAGTACCCAATCCGCCTCCCCCAAACACGGCTGACATCCATGGTGACGGGACTCAGTTGGGCCTGCCTTTGTGTATTAACTTTCCAGACATGGTCCAAAATTGAAGCATATCCAAAGGTGGACTACACCACAAGAAATGGGGATTGAACGCCTGCCATTGAAAGCTCCTTGGGTGCCTAAAAGTTTTGGATCAAGCTGGTATTTTTATTTTCCCTTCAAGCAGGTATGCGTGACCTTAAAATACGTTGGATGACAATGGGTGGATATTATTACCCCACAGTTTCCTGTAATGTGGTCAACTTGAGCGTTGGATTTGCTTCAATTTTAATAGTTTGCGTTAAAAAGAGCTGGCAAAATGGATGAACGGCATGGATAAAACATATACGTAACAGGTGGGTCTCACAGAGTCCAGTCACCAGGGATTTCAATGGTGTTTTGGGGTCACCACACAATCCACTTCCAAGCCTCGATCATATTTCAGTTCAATGATCAAGACCATTGCATACAAAGGGACTCATAATGGATGGAGGTGATATTATCCCTTGAAAAAAATAATAATCTGATTATTTCAAACCGTTGATCTTTTCACCATTTTCATTGTAGGGCCTGCTGGCCCACCTTGCTGCAAGCGGATTGCCTACTTAGAAACTCAACTCAGTGGAGTAAAGCTGTGGAATCCACTGTGATTTATGTCTTTTATCTATGCCCTCCATCCGTTTACCAGCTCATTTTAGTACACGTGCTCAAAATTTGAGCATATCCAAAGCTCAAGTGGACAACACCACAGGAAACCGTGTGAATTGATACCTACAGTTAAAAATTTACTGAAGGCCACAAGTTTTGGATCAATTTGATATCTGTGTTTTTCCCTTCATCTATATTTGGGTGGCCTTATGAGCAAGTTGGATGACAAATAAACATCACTATGAGCCCTAGGAAGGTTTCATCGGTGGACATCATTATTCTCACTATTTTCTGTGTTGTGGTCCACTTGAGCTTTGGAGATGATTCCATTTTGAGATCATGCCATAAAATGCTCTATACAAATGGATGTAAGGAGTGGATAATACACATACATCCATGGTGGGCTTCACAGACTTTACTCACTATGCAATTGTTTTCCTCTAGACTAGGGCTATGGCTGCACATTGCTGATTTAACCCGACCGACCCACCGGACCGAACCTGCAAAAACCCGACGTAGCAGAGAAAATGGTCCAGTCTTGGGTGATTGTGGCTGGATCATTTTTAATTTAGGTACGGTTTAGGATACACGCCAAACTGATTGACCCGACCCGTACCCCACCGTGTATACATGACTCGAACTGTCCCGAGCATGGCCTCCTTCGACATGTTTGGAAATTAAAACTTTGGATAATAATGTGGTAATGGGGTGGGTCCAATAAGGAACTCCCATTCATTTCCGTAGGGCCCATGGTTGGGTTATCAAGCCATTGATATGATGCCTCATCATAAGTGCATCATACTGAAAAAATATTTCAAATTGAAAGATGGTAAGTAGAACTCAGTCCTAACCTCGATTCAGCATGTAGGGTTAGGGTTGACCCTTTTGCAAGGAGGTTAGGATTAGGGTTGAGCCATCCCAATCCAATTGCAACTGAACCTTTACTATATCTTTAGGTTCAGTCCAAGATTAGGCTCAACCTGTCCCGTAACTATGGCAAGTGCCATTCCCGTTTAGCCTGACTAGGGTCAGGGCTGGGATAGGTCCCAGCCCATTGCACCCCAGTTCCTATTACTGTTTCATCAAAAAAAAAAAAAAAAAAAAGAAAGGAAAAAAAGAAAAAGTAAAAAAGAGCCGAATGTCAGCTTCATCCAAAACTTCGGTGGCTCCAGCGTTTCAATCGTGCCCATCCCCTCTGTTCCATGTTTTGTGACCCACTTCAGTCTTGTATCTGCTTGATGTCTAAAACCAGGTTCTAACTTGAGGTGGCGCAAATGATGGATGGACAGGATGTCACACAAATGCTACAGTGGACACCAAATAAATTTTTGGAGGCATTGCGTGGTGTATTGACGCCACCAAGTTCTGTGGGTCCTACCATGATGTATTAGTTATATCCACACTGTCTGTCCATTTTCCGAGATGATTTTAGGGCATGGGCTAAAATATGAGACAGATCCAAAGCTTAGGTGGACCACTATCCACTCTGTCCATTCATTTTAATAGATCATTTCAAGGCATGAGCTCAAAAAAGAGACAGATTGAAGGCTCAACTGGACCACACCGCAAAAGCAGTGGATATTGAAAGCTTACTGTCGAGAACTTCTTGGGGGTGGAGCTGATATTTAGGTTTTTCCTTCGTCCATGTCTATGTGACCTAGGAAGTTTTCAATGATAGGAATTCCATTCCTACTGCTTCTTGTACTGTGGTCCACCTGAGCTTTTAATCTCCCTCCTTTTGGATCATGCCCTAAACTGACCCATCAAAATGGATGGACGGCAACATATACATCATGGTTGACCCAAAGATCCCGCTAGAGGACCGTCCGTCTTTAGATAGGTCCTGGTTGGGGTAGTATCCAATCCGTGCCCGAAGCAGATACAATACGGTATTGAGCCATCCGGGCGCGGATTTCGTGCGAAAGCCTTGCGCCAGAAGTTCTGCGCTGGGAGCAATGTGGGGCCCACAGTGATATTGTTTTTCATAAATTCACCCCGTTCATCCGGTTCATTTTTGTTGTCATACCCTAAAATGAGCTTTCAAAATGGATGGACGGGGTGGATTTATCAGAAAACATCACTGTGGGTCCCACTTTGGTTCCCAACGCGCAGGAACTTCCTGTCCGCTTGTGGGAACAAGGTGGGGCCCACAGTGATTTTTTTTATTATTATTTATAAATCCACCCTGTCCATCCGTTTTGGGCGCTTATTTTAGGACATGAAAACAAACGAACCGTATCCAAGACTCGAGTGGGCCGAAAACGTGAGGATTGAACGTCCTTGAAAT
The DNA here is from genome assembly GCA_003013855.2 of Liriodendron chinense. NCBI lineage: Eukaryota > Viridiplantae > Streptophyta > Magnoliopsida > Magnoliales > Magnoliaceae > Liriodendron > Liriodendron chinense. Next base: position 41,677 of record PVNU02000389.1, read on the forward strand.
ATTTGTGGAGCCATAGGAGTTGCGAATCAGGATAATATTTGTGTTTCCAGTTCATCCCAGTAGTAGTGACGTTATGAACGGTATGGATGTCATATAAACATCACTGTGGGCCTCAGGGAGGTTTCAACTGTAGTAATTTACCTACCCACCTTTTCCTTTAGTGAAGCCCACTTGAGTCTTTGATCCGGTTCATTTTTGTTTTCACGTCCTAAAATTAGCTCCCAAAACGGATGGACGGGGTGGATTTATCAAAAAACATCACTGTCGGTCCCACCTTGGTTCCCAGCGCAGGAACTTCCTGCGCAAGGCTTTCGCAGGAAATCCGCGCCCTCGTGCTCCTTATCTCACATACTTGTCTGTTGTGCGAGTTTGACATTGGACAAGGGTGTACCATTCCAATTACTAAAATGGGAAGTGGGTGTGGTAAAAGCAAACAAATGTTGGTGTAGATATCAATTCCTGGCAGCGGTATTGAGTGCAGATGTACGGTAAACGTAGTTGAACGGGTGTAGATGCTTTTGTTCCTTTCTCCGTGAGCACTGAGCACTCACATGTTATCTGTACTCCGTGGTGGTACCGTGTTGTTGTGGGGTCCACAATATGTATGTGTACGATCCACCACGTCCATCGTCTTGTTCCCCTAATTTTCACCGTAAAAACAATACAGGCCAATCCAAAGCGTAAGTGGACCGCAGCTCTAGGAAAAATCGCACTTCATCCCTGGTGGGTCCTGTCTATTAATGGATTTGATGGCGTATAAATAACACGGTGCGACCCACAAGCCGTCTGGCTGTTTTTATTGGTCGAGCGTCCCTTCCCAACTGTCATCGGTGTGGCCCATCAATGGACGGGGTAGATCTGTTTTGTGTGGACCCAGAACAGCCCGGCAGCAACATCAACCATGGTGGTAGGAACGTGTGAGAGCGGATTAGGTGAGACCCCGGCCTCACCCAAGACGGTGCGGCCCTTACCGTGGGGCCCACCTTGATGTACATATTATGTATCCACGCCGTCCATCCATTTTTCCAGATCATTTAAGGGGATTGTACCAAAAAGAATGTAGATCCAATCATCAGGTGGACCATAACATAAGAAAAAGTGGTGATTGAACGTTAATGGGCCACAGAAGTTTTGGATGAAGCTTATATTATTTTTTAACCTTCATCCAGGCTCATATGACCTTATTATCAACAGATTGGATGGTAAATAAACACTATGTGAACATGAAGCTGAGCCCTGAGAATTTTTTAATGGTAGGATGGTCAATCACCACTATTTCTTATGGTATGGTCCACCTGCTAATTGTATCTGCTTCATTTTTTGAACAATGCCCTAAGATAATATGGAAAAATGGATGGACGGAGTGGATACATAATACATACATCAAGGTGGGCCCCACGGTAATCCCATGGTAAGGGCCGCACCCTCTTAAGTGAGGCCGGGGTCTCACCTAATCCGCTCTCGGAACGTGTACCATGTGAGAGTGAGAGCACATCTTCCTGTCCGGTATTGAAGGCAGTGTCTACTGTCTGCTGCAGGCTGCAGGCTGCGGCTGCTGCTGCTGCATAGGAATGTACAAAAGCATTCATTAGTTATTAATCTCGTCAGGAGTCACGTGCCTCATGCAGACACCGATAGAGGGGCAATGATATAACGAGCGAGCCGACTAGGTGCGGTCCTTATCTTGGGGCCCACCTTGATGTATGTATTCTATATACACGCCGTCTGTTGTTTTTTTTTTTTTTTTTTTCCACATTATTTTAGATCTAGCTCTTAGGTGTACCATATTACATGAAACAGTGGTCATTATATATTAATGGGCCACAAAAGTTTTCGATCAAGCTGATTTTTTTTTTTATATATAAATAAATATTACCGGAACATTACAGTGGGCTTAGTAATTTCTTCAGAATAAGATATTCGATCACCATTGCTTTCTATGGTATGGTTAAGGCTTGCTTCATTCGGCTTTAAACAGCTCATTCAAATGAAGACTTCCAACAAGCTGAGCATATTTCTTTACTTGAAATGAATTTCGAGCTGAGCATGAGTTGGGCCTTGCTCAATTTAACTCGGCTCATTCATTGCTCGAATTTACTGACTTAATTTTAAAAAGTAAAAACATTTATCTTTTTCTATTTATTTGCTTGACCCGATTCACTTGAACATGAAATTCAGCTCGGTGGCCAACCTGAGCCCAACACGAGCCAAGGTGGTCATTGGTTGAGCTTAGCTCGAACATAATTGAGCTCGAAAGGCATCTCCTACATAAGGAATTTAGATGGGGCCCACCATGAGGTTTGTGAGGAATCTACGCTGTTCAACCGTTTTGTGAGATCATTTTAGGTGTTGCGACAAAAAATGAACGGGATCCAAAACTCAAGTGGGCCGCACTAAAGCAAAAGGTGTGTAGGGAAATTCTTACCATTGAAACCTCTATGGGGTCCACAGTGATGTTTATATGCCATTCATACTGTTAATAATGTCATTCCTACTGAGATGAACTGAAAACACAAATATTATCTTGATTCTAAACTTCTGTGGCCCCATGAATATTTCAACTGTTGGAGTTCAATCGTCATGTTTTCAGCCCACTCAAGTATTGGATCCCGTTCAATTTTAGTCGCAACGCCTAAAATGATCTCACGAAACGGTTGGACCCGAATAGATTTCTAAAAAACCTCACGGTGGGCCCCACCCAGATTCCTTACGCAAGAGATGCCTGCGAAAGCCTTTCGCAGGCAGTCCGCGCCCAAAATGATATGGCAAAATGGTTGTCCCGGGTGGATATAGAATACATACGCTCATGGTAGGCCTTGTCTGAGGGCGGGAGCCACACCTAATCCACTCCCATAGAAGTGGGCCGTGGGGAAGGGGAGAGAGACAGAATGGGGCGCGACTTTCCCGTGGGGGCCACCTTGAAGAGGAGAGAGACAGGGGTAACGGCTTAGTGGGTGTTACCCCTGCCGTGGAGCCCACCTTGATGATTTATTGTATATCCACGCAGTCCATCCGTTTCTACGTATCATTTTAGTACGGAGTCCCAAAAATCAAGGAGATCCAATTCCTAGGTGGACCATAACACAGTAAACAGTGGGGATTGAGTGCCTCACCATTAAAAATTCCAAAAGGCCCTTAGTAAGGTTTTAGCAATGTTTATTTTCCATCCAACCCGTTCATAATGTCAAAAAGAGTTAGATGAAGATAAAATACAAATATCAGCTCGGTCCAAAACTTTTGTGGCACATAAAATGTTTTTAATGTTCATTTTTCACTCTTTCTAGTGGTATGGTTCACCTAAGATTTGGATCTACTTAAAGGTTCAAATTGTCGCCTAAAATGATATAGAAAAAGGGATGGACAGCATGAATATACAAAAAAAAAAAAAAAAAATACATCAAGGTGGGCCCCACACGGTTAGTGTAACACCCACTAAACTGTTACCCTGGTAACACATTAATGGTTGTTACCTTACCGTGTGGGGCCCATCTTGATTAATGTGTTATATATTTACGCTACCCATTCATTTTTCAGCTCATTTTAGAATGTTATCCTGAAACTTAAGCAGATCCAACTCTTCGCTGGACCACACCACTAGGCCACAAAACTTTTGGAGAAAGTGGTGCATGACTATTAAAAACTTCTCTAGGCCGCAAAATTTTTGGATCAAGCAACCTGATCTTTGTTTTTTACCTTCATTTGGCTCTGGTTGACCTTATCCGTTGGATGGCAAATAAATATTATGGATCTGCTCACGGTGGTCCTTGGGAAGTTTTTAACGGTGGACATTAAATCGCCACTGTTTCCCGTGGTGTGGTCCACCTGAGATCTGGATCGATTTAATTTTTAGAAAAAATATCCTAAAATTGGCTGCAAAAATGGATGGACAGCGCAGATATACAACACATCATCAAGGTGGGCCCTACGGTAATGGTGACACGTAACACCTAATCCACTCCAAGGGAGTTGAATTTGTTTGAGAAATCATCATCTTGCCCCCCGTCTAACAATCACGAGGGGATGATATTAACCGTTTTGGACACTATTGGGGATGGCTAGTGATTATCTGACCGGATGATCCTGTCCATTGATTTATCTACACATTTGGTCTGCTGGCCCAAAAGGTAGGGCCCTGGGAGACGGTTAAGACACCATGGATGGCGTGATTTGCAACTTACTTAAAGCAAATTCATTAGTTGCACCTAAAATACAACTAGGTGGACGGCAAAGTAATGGCCTAACAAGTGCCAGGTGCATGATATAAAACCATCCAAAAGGAAAGCCCTCGTCAGGCTGATCCAATCATCTGGTGGTGATGCGTGTTGAAAATGGACGCCACAAATCATGTTTGCAAAGGGCCATTGGCCGGCCAGTCACAAGTGAAATTGGAACAGCAAGTCCTTGGACAGTTTTTGGAACATCCGACCGTCCGACCGGTCGGCAGTGTCCTATTGTAACTCTGTTTCTCGCGCGGTTTTGCACAAGAAGGTTTCTAATTCTGTTTTTATGCCTATTTAAGGGGTATTATGAGATTAGAGGGTTCTAAGATTGCAAAGGTGATTGAGAGAGCTTCTAGGTGAGAGAAAGTGCTTGAAGAAGAGGGTTTTCTTCTTCAGTAAACTTGGGATTTCTCTTGCGGGCTTGGATTTTAGGTCTTGGGTTCCATTTCTTGTAACTTTTGATATTATAGTGGATTATTGTCGCTTTATGCTGTAGTTTTTTACTCGTGAGGGGTTTTTCTATGTTAAATTCGAATTGTCTATATGTGGGTGATTGCATGTATTGTGTTGCTTGTTTGATTCAATTTGCTGTTTAAGTTCGGCTTTGCTTCTCTGTTGGCCCTCATATCCCAACAACTGGTATCAGAGAGATCGTTGGGGTGTAACAGAAATTCGAATATGAGACTAGAGCATGGCATCAGGCATAAGGTTCAATATAGAGAAATATTCGGGGAAAAACAATTTTAAACTTTGGAATGTGAAAATGAAAGACCTTCTAGTTCAGCAAGGATTGAAAGATGCGCTCCTTGGAGAGTGACCAGAAGTTATGAAAGAAGAAGAGTGGAAGAAGATTGATGAAAATGCCAATATCTCAATCCAATTGTGCCTGACAGATGAGGTCTTGTATAATATTATGAAAGAGAAAACTGCGACTAAAATATTGGCGAAGTTAGAGAATATTTACGCGAAGAAATCTTTGAAAAATTGCATATATTTGAAGTTTCAGTTGTATAATTTGAGGATGGCGAAGGGGGCCAATGTCGAGAGCCATATCAGCAATTTCAATAAGTGCATTTGCAAATTGATGGAAGTAGATGAGCCGATAAAGGACGAGGATCAAGCGTTTATCCTGTTGAATTCTTTTCCAGAATCATATGAGTCGCTCAAGGACTTTTTGTGCACAGGTAGGGAGATTATTAACGTAGAAACCGTTATCTCAGCCCTTCAGGTGAAGGCGATGAGAAGGAAAAGCGACGGCGTGGGGTCCCTCTACTAATGAGACACTAGTTATGAGGGGAAGGAATTTTGAGCGGGATGGATGATCTCCTTCATCGAGATCAAAATCAAAGGGCAAGTGGAGGCACAAGGTGAGATGTTGGAATCGTGGAGAAGAAGGGCATGTGAAGAGGGATTGTTCGAATCCTGAGAAAAGGCAAAAGAAATCTGGAGATTCTTCTAGGGAGGGAGCCAATACCGTAGAGGATGGTGGTGACGGTTGTGATGTATTGACTGTATCTAACATAGAGTCTCTTGGTGGAGAGTGGCTCTTGGATTCATGTGCATCATGTCATGTATGTCCTGACCGGAGTTCATTCACATCATACAAGGAGTATGATGGTAGATTGGTGTTTGTGGGTGATGGCTACGCTCGCAATGTAGTGGAGATTAGTTCAGTGCATATTAGGATGTTCGATGGAGTCAAACGGGTCCTTGAAAGTGTGAAGCATATCCCTAAGATGAAGAGGAATGTGATATCTCTTGATGCACTCGAGGCGAAAGGATATAGGTTCATCGGCTGCGATCGGTACTGTAAAGTGGTGAAGGGAGCACTCGTGGTAATCAAGGCGCGGAGATGCGATAATCTTTACAAGGTGATCGGGAGCACAATTCATGATGGAACTGTGGGATTAGCGCCGGGATCCACAATTGTTTGAATGTGGCAAGAGAAAAAAGGCCGCATGGGAAGAGCAACAAGGCATGTGAAGATGCAATGATAAAGTCGATGGGGCACGAGAAGCGATGAGACTATAATGATGACGAAGTAGATGTGGAGATTGTGCGTGGCAAGGTGGTGCATGGTGATTTAAGTTGTGGTGAAGTTTGTTGAAAACGGACGCTACAAATCATGTTTACACAGGGCCACTGGCTGATCACAAGTGAAATTGGAAAAGCAAGTCCCTGGACAGTTTTTGGGCCATCCGGCCGGCTAGCTGGACGACCAGTCAGCAGTGTCCTATTGCAACTCTGTTTCTTGCACGGTTTTGGGCAAGAAGGTTTTTAATTCCGCTTTTTATGCCTATTTAAGGGGTATTACGATATTAGAGAGTTCTAAGTTTGCAAAGGTGATTGAGAGAGCTTCTATGTGAGAGAAAGAGCTTGAAGAAGAGAGTTTTCTTCTTAGGTAAGCTTGGGATTTCTCTTGTGGGCTTGAGTTTTGGGTCTTAGGTTCCATCTCTTGTAACTTATAATATTATAGTGGATTAATGTCGTTTTGTGCCGTGGTTTTTTACCCGTGAGGGATTTTTCCATGTTAAAATGAAATTGTCTATGTGTGGGTGATTACATGCATTGTGTTGCTTGTTTAATTCAATTTGTTGTTTGAGTTCGGCCTTGCTTTCGCTGCCGGCCCTCATATCCCAACAATGCGCTGGATGAGATTGGTGGCAATCCATTGTTTTTCATGATGTGGCCCACATGACTAGTGCTTTTAATTGATTTCTGGTAATCGATGATCTGGGTGGGTCCCATCTTTCATTGGACAGGATTTCACATAACATCTGACATGTTAGAATTCCTCTCCCCATATACCCACACCTTTGGGACAGTGGTAGACTGACTAAAGATAACCTCGTTTCAACACTGAGGTAACATTCAAGTGTGACGGGCATCACACCATGCATTTGGTGGGTCCCCTATTGGTTATGAGATATCTCAAAAATCAGCTGTATTCAAAACTCTAGTTGGCCACACCAATTAAAAGAGTGTAAAATCATGCCTACAACATCTAAAGGCAATTGTTGGAGCACTCTTGAGTTTTGGATACGGTTGAAACTTAGTGTGACATCTTGTCCAAGTGGGCCACTCACAATGGATGGGCTGGATTTCTCAACCACATCTCAGTCTATCCTATAAATGATCATAAAGATTTCAATGGGTGGATATCCACTCTTAACCATTGTCTATGGTGTGGCCCACCCAAGTCATGGAACAGCCTGATTTTTTGGCCCATGGCCAACTAAGGAATGTTGCATCTTACTGATGGTGTGGATGCCCATCACACATCATAGTGGGTCCCACATAGCTTGACCTCATGGGAATGCCTTAGTACCTTTTCCCTATATATATGGAACCGAGTTGAGATGGCCAAAATCAAATCGAGCACGGCTCAAATTTTTTTTTTAGTACAAAAAAACAGCTTGGCTCAGTGAAGCTCTCAAGTTGAGCTTAACCAAGATGAATCGAGTGAGCTAATCGAGCTAATTCAATTTGTGTTCAGCTATGGCGATTATTTATTTATTTTTATTTTTTTTGAAAAGAAAGCTTGTCTATTCTTTATTTCACCTCTTTAGCAAATGGCAATCAACTGATCACCCACTTAACTTAACCCAACTATAGAACAAGCTCGACCTAGTTGCTTAGCTTGTCCGCCAAGCTTATGCCCAATTTTTAGTTGGGCTTTGGGTCGACTTATTTTGCTTGACCCAACTCTATATGCATATATGTTATGTTTTAATATGTCATTCTATTATTTAGTGAGACAACCTACTCGTCTCGAAACACTTAAGTAGGAAATAGAAATTTTATCAATTTTCTTGCTAGGCTAGATCAGGTTGGGTCAGGCCTGAGCCCAAACAATGTTTTGGGGCTTGGATCTTATGTCCGGATCCAGCCCATTGCCACCCCTGACAAACATGCTAGCCGTACAATAGTTAAGGTTTGGGGACATGGTTTGGCTAGTCACCCTACCACAAGCCATTGGCTAGTGGTCGGTGCTCTGTGGGCCCCACCATGATGTATGTATTTTATCCATGCTGTCCATCCATTTTTCTAGATCATTTGATGATACGATCCCAAAATGAGGTAGATCCAAATCTCAAGTGTACCACATCACAAGGAAACAATGGTGATTGAACACCCACCATTAAAAACTTCCCAAGGGCCACAAAAGTTTTAGATCAAGCTGATATTTGTTTTTTTCCCTTCATCCAGACCTGTATGAACTAATCAACTGGTTACATGTCAAATAAACATTACAGTGGGCCTTAGGAGGTTTTTAATGATGGGCATTTAATCACTACTGATTTCCTGTGGTGTGATCCACCTGAGATTTAGATCTACCTCATTTTTTAGATAAAGCCCTAAAATGATATGGAAAAATGGATGGACTGCATGGATAAAACACATACATCATGGTGGGGCCCACAGAGAATGAACCAGTGGCAGCATCACTAGCCAAACTGCATCCATAGTTTGGAGACAATGTCCTTCTTTCCCTCAATTCGTGGAAATAAATGAGTTTGACAAACACGGACAATGTGGGATGGACACATGGTTTTAAAACTCTGGGCGATTCAGGTGTGACTCGTCCACCATCATCAACTCAGACTTGGCTGGACCCATTCTGGCTCGAAAGCAGGGTTCACCCTAACTAGGTGCAGTCGGGTCAATTAACCCCTAGCTCAGGGAAATTCCCGACTTAACTCAAGACCAGGAGAGCCAGTCAGAGTCAAGGAGTCTTTTAATTGTGATACACAGTGAGAACCATCATTTTAATGGGCCATGTGGTGGGCCTCGGATGCCGTGCGCATTGATATTTTTGAAAATTTTCACCTGATCTCGCGAGTTAGCGTCATCGGGTGGATTTTTACTTGGCCTCTCTCTCTCTCTAGACAAAGGGAAAATACAGTTCCGCCTGGGGATGCGTCTATTGCGATATAGGGAAAAGATGACTCCGCTTGGGGATGCACTTATTCCGATCTTTCGTCCCTTAGCCAGATGGTCATGGTCGAGACTGGGTGGCGCAAATCGATTTATTGCATAATATATTTTTCTGTAATTAGACCCATCATCCCATATCTGGATGGTTCTGATCGGGTCCAGATGGTCAAGAGATGGATTCATTGTATGATCTTCTGATGATCCAAACAGTTGTCTCATTTTGAAGTTCGCTGCTAGGGGAAGCGTGGAATTTTCATCCACTCCCAGCTTCTACTGTTGATAAGGTACCCAATCCGTTTTACGTCAGCGAATAAGACAAGCGTGAGACGAGCATACACAATTAAGTGTTGTAATTTTACATTTTCGGACAAATTGATTGAAGATTTACTGCCAACACACCCACAAAGTTGTCTATTCCCTTATTACATCATGGTCTGAAAAAATGGATGAACAGAGTAGATAAAACACATACATCATGGTGGGGCCACAATGCATCAACCAGTGGTAGCGTCACTAGCCAAACCACGTCCAAAGTTTGGAGACAATGTCCTCGTTTCCCTCAATTCTTGGAAACAGTTGAGTTTGACAAACATAGACAATGTGAGATGGACACATGGTTTTAAAACTTGGGGGAGTCAGGTGTGACTCGTCCACCATCACTCACACGTGGCTGGACCCAATCTGGTTCGAAACCAGGGTTCACCCTGACTAGGCACATCAATTCACCCCTGACTCTGGGGAAAATCCCAACTCAACTCGAGACCAGGCGACTCGGTCAGATTCGAGGAGTCTTTTAAACGTGATGCACAGTGAAAACCATCATTTTAATGGGCCATGTGGTGGGCCTTCATGGAATGAAGGTATAAATATCCATTAGTGTGGACAATCCTATTCACTTTGAAAGTTCCTCCTTACATCATCTTGGATTGCTGTTTAGAGTTGGCCCATCAAAGGAACGGTCCAGATCGTAGGCCAGTGTCTGGCAGATATTGTTTACAAACATATCATGTGACAAAGGAATACCGGGTGGTAAGTTGCATGTGTTTCACGGCCCGCATCTCACCAAGTTAAACTCTTCTAAAACCTAATTTACTAAAAATGGGAAGTTGCATGAATTAAAAATTCCTGTTAGTTGATTTTCTGACCATTGGGTTAGACAATATTTATATTGGACCATTAAAAATGAAAAATATCCCAACGTACCATTTCAACAGACAAATGTCTAAATATTCTTCAATCTTATTTTGGGACTTTGATTTAGCAACAGAGAGTTCTACAATTTAGGTGGTTTAATTTGAGTTAATGTATGACACTTGCAATTTCTAAGTGCCAGAGTATCAAGTGTCATATGCTGTCGGAGTACCTAATAATCCTCTCCTCAGTAGTGCGGAAGTGGACTGCCCAGTGACTAACTCAGTACGACTAAACTCTGTGGGACCCACCGTGATTTACGTATTTTATCCACTCTGTCCATCTATCTTAATAGATAATTTTAAGCCTGAGGACCAAAAAAGAAGCATATCAAAAGATCAAGTGGACCACACTACAGGAAAAGTGTGAACTGAATGTCTACCATTGAAAAATTCTTGGGGGCCGCAGAAGTTTTGTATCAAGCTGATTTTTTTTTTATTTTTTTTTTTTTACCTTCATCCATGTCTGTGTGATCTTATGAACATGTTGGATGACAAATATACATCATTGTGGGCCCTAGGAAGGTTTCATAGGTGGAAATCATTATTCCCACGGTTTCTTGTGGCATGGTCTACTTGAGCTTTGTACATGATTCAATTTTACCGATCAACACCTAAAATGAGCTGGAAACACGGATGAACGGCGTGGATAAACCACATACATTCACAGTACCACATATATTCACAGTGGGCCCAACAGAGTTTACTCAGTACGATAGGAGCGTACCGAGTAACTCAATACGCAATCCGATTTCCAGTAGTGCGCCTGTCAAATAGATCCGGGCAACCTGCACCACTGCTCTGGTGGGCCACCCTGCAAGATCTCAAAAGCCCCCTGTAGAGGTAATGTTTCCAGCAGTGGCTCACGTTTAACCAGTAAAATTCGGAATTGTCCAATCACTGTTTTTGTCTCTACCCCTGTCGTAAGCGGCAGCGACAACCTTGTTGGGTGTGGACGAAAGTGTGCCATTTACTCCATCCATCAGATGTGCAATGTGGTCAAAACATCCACCCAACCTACAACTTAGGCGGCCACACTAAAGGGAATAATAAAAGTGATGGGATGTTCCTCCTCCGGAGCATGCATGGGAGAGAGTGCAACTCGGGGGTCATCCGATGCCCAACCGGTCTGGGTTGGGCGATCGGAAATACTTTGAAAGTGGCAGTTGGTCTCTGAACTGTTTCGGATAGTCTCGGGCGATCGATAGTTTGGTGATCAGGTGATCAGAGCTCAGCATCGGGCGATCGACCAGGTTGGATCAGGCGACCAAAATTCGGTTGTTTTTCCTCGTAACTCTTTGGACAGTTTTGCCCATTATTGGGTGCCCGACGGGGCGCGGACTGCGATACGCAATTTCCTATTTCAGCTCTAATTCTCTCGAAGTGTTATATAAGCACATGCTAATCGGGATTAGGGTATCCTAATAGAGACTCCACAGGTCCAAGGAGAGAGAGAGAGAGAGAGAGAGAGAGAGAGTAAAGAAGAGTGTTGTACACGTGATGCTTCATCCGTGCAACAAACAATGTCTCAGTTTCTTCTACAACTTCAGATTGGTGAGATCTCTTAGTTTTTTAATTCTCTTTGATTGTTATCCACCCATGTGTGGGTGAAGTTGATTGGATCCAAGAAGGTTGTGCTTGTGATCGCTGCGTAATTGCTTTACATAGTGGATTTGTTGATTTGGATGAGGTCCCGTGGTTTTTACCTCTGTTTGAGGGTTTTCTATGTAAAAATTTTCTTGTGTCGTGGTGGTTGTTTGTGCAATTGTGTTTTCCACATTATCATATCCCATAATTCACGATAGTTGGAATGCGAGATCCTAAAGTTTTGTGCAACCACCCCAACAAAAAGAATTAAGGAATCCAAAATCTTTTAATTATTAAAAAAATGCTTTTAAAACGCCACTTATCCCTCTCTAATCACTATCTACCTTATCAAGGTTTGAGGCATGTGTGGATCACGTCAAATCCACTTATCCCCCTCTAATCACTATCTAACTTATCAAGGTTTAAGGCGTGTGCGGATCACGTCAAACCATAGTAATGTGGTGTAATGTGTAGTAAAAAGTAATAATTACCATTATTATCGTATTCAGAAGTAAAACAAAGAATTTTACGTATGCAATATTCTTTCATTTTCACTGTCGATATGTAAAGTACTTTCATTGATTAAATGTACTTAGATGTAATTTTGTCCATATTTGTTATATCCACACCATCTATCTAGCTTGCAATATCGTTTCAAGGCATGTTCCAAAAAATGTGGAAGATCCAACACTTACGAGAACCACTAGAAGTTTTCAATGGCAGATGTCCAATCCCTATTGTTAGTTGTGGTGTGGTTCATTTCATATTTATATCTGCCTCATTTTTTTTATCTCATTGCATAAAATGATCACACAAGATGGGTGGACCGTGTGGATATAGCACATTCATCATGGTGGGGCCCACCCCTACTGTTAGTTGTGGTGTGGTTCATTTCAGATTTGTATTTGCCTTATTTTTTATCTCATTGCATAAAATAATCACACAAGATGGGTGGACCGTGTGAATATAACACATGCATCATGGTAGGGCCCACAAAACTATACTACATCAACCCACGTCCACCCATTCATGCCACGTCGAGATTCTAAAGGATTCCAGTGATTTTACAATTGGCCATATCTAATCAAAGGAAAGAAATAATTATGTGAGTTTTACTCCACATTATTATTGTTTCTAGTAATCCAAACACGCCCTCATCAACCTTTAAAGTCACTTAAAGAGTATCCATTAATCGACTGCCTCCTTAGCACAAAATTTTAGTGAATCCATGTCATGTTCCTTGAGGATTGTTTAAATGCCTTTAAAATTCTTAAGTTGTAAAGGATTAAGGTAATTGGATTACCAAAGCTAGTTGGATGCTTGCATTTCCCTGTAAAGATTTTACGGGTTGTAAACACATTACAGCTTAAGTTGTAATCTAATACTAATAAAAATGTCACATTTCAATTACAAGTAAAGTCCTTTTACCGCTTAAAAGACAAAGACGTTATATATTAGTTTGGATGCTAAAAAATTTAAGCTATAATTTATTTACAGGTGAACAATCATTTGTGTTTGGATAACTTGTAAATTGTTGTAAATTGTTTATAGTATGTAATTGAGTATTTACATACCACAGAGCTTGGAGTGGTAAATCTTTTAAAAATCATTAAATGACATATAAAGTCTTTATTTAAAATGAATCATTGAAATAAACCCAACTCAATAAAGTCCATAGCTTATCCTTATGTTAAACCAATCATTTAGTGGGCCACAAAAGTGAACCCACTAATTCAAATTTTCTTCCGTGATAAGAAACTATTGAATGTAAACAATAAACTATTAATTCATGTGTATATATAGTGTACTGGCAACATGTATAGTATGCTCCACATATACAGTGGCCCCTGAATATAAACAATAAACTATTAATTCATATGTACATATAGTGTACTGGCAACATGTATAGTATGCTCCACATATACAGTAGCCCCCGCATATGTTGACCACATGTACGGTTAGACATGCATATACATGCACAATCAACCCACGTGTACAACATGCCAAAGAGAGATATATGATATAAGGAGAGGAACAAAGATGGATTAGAAAGCAGGCCATACATGATACATGATTACATGTACAATGGAACATACATGGATGACCCCACTTGTACAGTGGGTCAAATCGTGACCATTAATTCTTCGAACATGGATGGACGAAACACAGAGAGGACACAATGGGCTACACATGTGGAGTGTCGTATACAATGGGTCACAAATGCACAATGATCAATATCATTGAATCATGGGTCCGCCGTTGGAAGATGGGAAGAATGGGAATGCCAAGCCGCACCATAATTATCCCTAAATCAAGAAATTTTTAAAAATAAATTTACCTGTAATTTGTTTACCTAATATGAAAACATGCCCTTTGCCATGTTTCGAATTACAAACTACAATCTCATTATCGGCAAATACACACATCCAAACAACTAATGTAATCAGATTATTGCTTAAGGATTTTATAGGCATCCAAACGACCCTTAATAGAACATAATGGTTGATACACACTCGTCATGTGTAGGGTCCACCATAATGTGCATCGCACATCCAATTTGTCCACATGTGCTTCCCTCAATGCTCTCCAATGAAAAAAAAAAAAAAAAAAAAGTCAATCGATGGGTGGAGGACATCCAATCCATCTAGTGCATGCATGCTTTAATGCTCTCTTAGAGTCCCCCCCCCCCCCACCCCCCCACAAAAAAAAAAAAAAAAAAAAAAGTCCCTTTTAATTATTTGTTGAGTTTAGTTAGAATTACCACCCAATCTCTACATGGTGTGAAGACCTACTTAATGGATTGTAAACAATTTATAAGTTAGCCAAAGACATAATTTGTTTACCTGTAAAAAATACCACTTAAAAGCTAAACAGAATTAGGGGTGTCAATGGGCCGAGCTAAGGCTAAGCCAAGCTCTATCCAAGCCCGACCCATCTTTTCAACAAATACCCAGAACCCAGCCCAGGTCCATGGCAGGCCACTGGCCCGAAAGCCCGTTAGGCCAACTGGCCCACTGACAACCCTAAACAGAATAGCATCCAAACAGTTTACACCTGAAACTCTTTCCTGATGTAAAGTGTCAACAACTTAAAAACTTTACAGGAATCCAAACAACCCCTTACATGTGGAACATGAGTGATGATTGAACCATGAATTCTGAACATTGGCCTTCATCGTCCAGTAACCAAAAATTGTTTTGCCAGAACAACCCTAATTTATGTACTAAATGATCTTTCCTCATGAATGGCAGAGCATTTCTGATTTTTGCATTCTTAGTACTGTTTCAATGCATGGATTCAAGGGTCATGATCATTCAAAACATTGCGAGCTTTTATTTATGGGCCATCCACTGTTTGATCTACCCAATGAGTGGCGCTGATATCGGCCATGCTATCTCACGCAAACTGAAGCAGGTAATGATC
This sequence comes from Liriodendron chinense, assembly GCA_003013855.2. Lineage (NCBI taxonomy): Eukaryota > Viridiplantae > Streptophyta > Magnoliopsida > Magnoliales > Magnoliaceae > Liriodendron > Liriodendron chinense. The sequence goes on from PVNU02000389.1 coordinate 57,035, forward strand.
ATTTGATGAATGTGAATTTTGAATGGTATGGATCACGCAGTGGATGAGAAAAAATGGTGGTGATCAATCACGGTAGTCCAGCCCATAAACAGCAATACTAGTTCAGAGAATGGGAAAGAACAGAAGATAAACTTTACTCATTTGTTTATAAAAATTACATGCACTGCAACATGTTTCAGTAACTATGAAAATGATGCTTTAGGATTTAAGCACTGATACCTTTACAACTATGACCTGTTACATTTTATTGAGATTTGTATGGTTCTGTTTTGTGCGACCCGCCACGCTTCCTGCTCTCAAGCAATGCCCTGCGATTTGAAGCTTTCAAGAAACCAGGCTAAAATCAATGTTTGCGGTGAGGAGCTCCATCTTGCTTTTCCTGTACTAAATATGGGATGCCTGCCCAAGTTCTCGTGTTCGGGTAACGGAAGAGTTTCAAAGCACTGAGGAAGGCCTGAGTAGGCAGTGATTGGATTGACTTCCATGCAAAATCAGAAACTCAAGATGTTGTCATGTATAAAAGCAAATTTCAATCTCTTCATTCCTTGCCATCAACGAATGCCCGACTCCTGCTCCAATTTGAAATGAAAGTTTGATGAGTTGTAAAATAATCATCTCAAAAGACTAATAGTGTGCTCCATGGATGTCTGTGGGAATAATCCACAGAAGAATCCATTCCAGCATTTATTCTGGTATTTACAAGATGAATTTTTCTAGCATTGCTCACTATTTGTTTCTCACTCTTGTGATTAAAAGTAACCATTTAAAAATAACCATAGGGAATCATGTTGCCCTCACTGTGGATAAGTCCCATGGGAAAAAAAAGTCCCAAACAACGGGAGATCCTCACCTTCCAAACAAAAGGTGTTGAAACACAGACCATTATTCCCCACCCATCCTTTGTATGGAAAAGTAAAGATCTCTGATTGATGGGATCCTTGCAATGTGTCATGTCCACATTGCAACCTGGCTAGATGAACGGTCTGGATAACCATGTGGCAGGGCGTGAGCCAAGCAACAATGAAAGAGCAAGCGTGGGCCAAGAATGCTGGCAAAACTCTGATGGAAAACAAAAGGGTGACAAAAGAATGGAATCATCAATAAACCAAAAAGATTCACTCCTTTTATTATGTTATCGTAAGTTTCTAGGCACAGTTTTACATTTTTCCCAATGAGAGAGAAAGCATGGCCAAGAATGCTGGCAAATCTCCGATGGAAAGCAAAAAGGTGACAAAAGAATGGAACTATCAACAAACACAAAAGATTCACTCCTATTATGTTATCGTAAGTTTCTAGGCACAGTTCTACATTGTTCCCATTGATGTAGCCTATCCAAGATTTTTATCCAGATGATATTTTGTATGAATGGTTAAAATAATGGTTATCATCTGATGGATGGAGTGGATTTTACATATACAATATGGTGGAGCCTCCCAAAGCTCAAGTGTTTTTGTAAAACACGTGTTTTAGACGATTCAGGTCAAATATAGGTTAATGACCAAAAATACCTCACCACTGGATTCACAATTCAGTTGATATCACCTTTTGTTCATAAGGTAAGTAGCCCATAGAATAGTCATGTTTACCTGAGTTCGTAATGGGTAAAAGTACAAACTAGCCCCCAAATTGCAATTGTGTTCCTTTCAAGTCAATTTGGAAGTAACAAAACTGTAATTTGAAATCCAAACCCTTGATATGATTGGTAAAAGAAGCTACAATTTTGATTAGGTAATAACTACAATTCAATTTGATGTTGGTTCCAGAAACACCCTTAGGGCACCATCAAAGTCCTATTCAAACAAGCCATTATGAAAACATCCGTGCAGCTAAGGCTTGTATGGATAGACTATTCTGTTTTACTGACTATTGTTTGTCAAACACCTTGTCCAAACATGCATGTGTGGCTCCTATACACATTTAGCACATTGGCACATGTGGCAAGGTTGTAGATTAATACTGACACATGTAGCATATGTGGGTCACTTGAAGATGCATAGTTGTACCTATGGGTCGTTAAAACATGCATAGTGGTACATGTGGCACATGCACACGTGTACCACTTGTGGATCACTTGCAGATCACTTGAAGGTTAGATATAGCACATGCAGATCACTTGAAGGTTAGATATAGCACATGTGGGGTGCTTGAAGATGAATGGGCTCACTTGTGGCACTTTGACATGTGTGACACATGCGGTACGTGCACAAAAAATAGCTACGTATTCACGCATTTAATGGAAAACAAGCTGTCTGAATTGGTGCAAGTATCAGGATAATGGTGGTGGAAAAACCATGGAGAGTGCCTCTATCTGGGTAAAGGTCGTCTGAACAAAACTTCTGCAGAAACCAAATGGAACCTTAGTCTTCAAGTGTTATTTAAGTTTCTATTGTCATTAGCACAAAATTGAGATGAGTAAATTCCCGGAATTTCAAGTATGTATCTTCCAATTTTCAAGTCATTCGTTACCTGCACATATTTTCTCGAGATCTGATTTCAGGAACTCCCCCATCACTTCCATACTGAGTCTGCTTTGCCCCATGCCTTTGCAGTTTTTCCGTACTCATGTCTGACATCTACAGATTGGAGTTTGCATAAACAAGGAAATTACCTTTTGAGAGACATAATTCAGGAAGACCAGAATGGAGCTTATAAATAAAAAAAAACAAAAAAAAACAAAAAATGGCTCCAGTTTAAAACAGCACAAAGACTAAAGAGAACCAATTAATTTGATAACAATGGACGTTACCATAGTTTCTTGGCATTGCTTTTGCAAGTTACCTTGTTTTGTTGTTGTAAAGAATATATATTCTCCTTTGAGCCCTGACAATAATAACACACGCCCCCGTGAAAATACTAGGAAGAAAATGAAAATCAAAGAAGTGATGCTCATAATAGAGCTCAAACTATTCACTTAGAGAAAACTAAACAAAAAGAAAAAGAAAAACGAAAAGAAAAGAGAGACGAAAACCTTAATCAGTATACGAGTGGGCCGAGGTAATGTCGACTCAGCTGCGGTATGCTGCTGCTGAAGTTCAGAATTCAATGAGAGCTGCATTTTACCATTAGAAAGGAAGGATAAGTTCGTAACATATGTGGGTAGAAGATGTATAAAAGGTTGGAACATTAAAGTTCCTCCTAGTTTAAACCAAGCAATTTCATCAATCATCATAGCAGCCAAAAAATTAGACATTTCACATCTACCTTGTTGAACAGTTCTATTGGTGGATTCTGCTGAAGGCGCTTGTCTGTCTGGAAATCAAATTCCTGTCAGGAAGTTTAAAAATGATGTTGGTAAGGAAATACTTGCAAAAAACTCAAAGAAAAGTGCAAATCATGAACCACCTTATATGAGTACAATGGCATACCATGGGTACTGTGGTTTCTCTCTTGCTACTTCTAAAGACACCCATATCCCCCTTACTCGAGAGAATCTAGGTTTCGACATTAGATAGAGATTGTTAAGATATGACCATATACAAGAACAAGATCCAGATACAGTAATCATTAATGATACCTTCTTATTTAGAGGCCGAGCTTTGAATTTGGACAATTCTACATTTCTTTCCCCTTTTAGCTCACCTATAACTTCTGACCTGTACAAATCAAACACAATGCAGGTGACATCAACTTAGCCAAAAGCATATCAACTTTGACATTTTTCAAGTTTCAACTAAATCTCATCCCTGTTACTAGCTACTTCTTTCATAAGCAAACAAGTGCAATGGATCTAATCAATATATTCACTCCAACCTCCATGAGCGATAATAAGATGCGACAATAAGGTATAAACACTTTTAACAAGCCTTTTCATTAATTTTATATGTTTAAATACCATGTTTTTATTTTAATGGCAGCAAGCCTTAGTGGACTTACTTCTGAGGTTGAGAAGGGATTAAAGCCTGATGTTGTAAATTTTTAGAGCCTTTGGCACCAATATGTATCGACGAACCAGTTTTACAGTTATGTGAGACCTGCACCACAAATTATTGGTTTATGATGAGAATGAAAAGACAATTTATGATCCACTAAATGTCAGACACAAGCCAAACATTGTTTATTGACTCATAAAAGAAAATTCATGCAAAGAAATGTCCAAATCGAAATAAATTTCACAAGTTACTTTGTCTGAATTATTGGAACACTGCAATGATACTGAAGCAGTGGATGAGGGTTGCATGGCCCTCTGGGATGTCTTCAAGTGGAATTCCTAAGAAGCCACAAGATAAAAAGAAAAGGTCAGCATCTGAATTATGCAAGGACCAATTTTGTAGATATAAATTTGTGCTATGAGAAAGTAATAAAAATAACATGGAAAACGGAAGGAAGAGAGCAAAGAAGCCAATGCTAACCACTTACTTGAAACTCAGGCAAGCCTGGCGTGCTTTTCTGCAGGAGTGGCATTGAAGGAGCTGCAAGAATCTGTAAAATAGAAAAACATGCATCTCAAAATAAAAAAATAAAAAATAAAAAACTATTGAGTAGCTTGTTCAAAGACCTAATATAATAATCTCAAAGATACTCCCTTGTAGATAGTAGGTACCAACTTTTCTATTCAAAGGACGTGCTTTAAACGAGGCAAAAGCTGAAAGAACGTGTCCTACAACCTCTGTACTATGCTTGGGCCTGAAATCAATAAAAAAGTATGTGCCTGCCAGCTCCTTAAACAAAATTATGCTTACCCTCTCAGAGCACATAGTAGACTATCAACATCAGTTTTGACAAGTATACCTGATCCGTTGCGCTCTTTGTGACGTTTCAAGTTCAGGCTCTCTTGGGATGGTGAGTCTCAACCTAGAGTGATTAGAGCCATCAAGAAGTCCATTCTGCAGGATCATCCACAAATATTGAGAGAAAGCAATCACTTAGTATATCCGAACATAGAATATGCACAGACTAAAATTGTAGAAGTACATAAAGAATCAAAAGCACATCCTATGGTGGGATCAGTGGATGTTTCTCCGGATAGGCAGATTACCTTTTTTGAGACCTTATGTATTAGATTGGTTTGTTGCTTTATGCCAAGTACCTGATTGCAAATGGTTTGATATTCTCAGTGTAACAAAATACTATCGAATTCAGTAACAATAGTCTCCTATTTCAAAGGCAAATGTTAACATAGCATTGCAGGAAATGCATTGTAAGAGACATAGTACACACATGAAACCCTTATTTCAATGGCTTTTTTTATGGTAAATGGAAATTCAAGATCCAACTGAAATGGCCATTTCATGCGAGATTTTACCCTTGAAAGGTAGGTTCCAAAGGTCCTTCATCAAGTTCAGGGTTGGAACTATAATCAATGGGCCAAGACTGGGCTGAGTGAAATAAAAAATTTGAATAGAAACAGCCTGACAGGCCCACCAACATCTTGAAAATCCATGCCCGGGCTAAGCCAACCCAGGCAAAGCCGATTAACATCCCAATCTATGTGTAATTCAACTTACAAACAGTACATATCTCATTGCCATCAAAAACATATTCTCCATGAATAGGTCCATCAATAAAAACATAGCTGCACATCATCATAATCTAAGGTTTATACCAATTAATTGGCTTCTGCTGCATGAATCGTGTTCCACCATTCCATTTTATCAAGGACCAGACGTCTTCGACCTATTCTCGTGAGAACATGTGGGAATCCTTTGAGAACTTATCCCATGTGATGTATGCATGACATCCAATGTGTCCATTAGATGTATCAACTCATGAACCCATAGGGCCCAAAAATCAGCATGATCCAAAATTCAGGTGGGCCACAACAAAGGGAACAAAGTGGAATAGGAGACCTGCCCTAGATTTTCAACGCGGCCCACCTGAATTGCAAAACAGCCTGATTTTTTTAATGATAATTCATCCAAAGCTAGATGAAGGGTACGCATGGCCTAGATTGCATATACGTAACAAGTGGGATGACTTCCCACAGTTATTTATTAATTGTGCACGCACACACAGTTATTTATTAATCTTGCATGCACGCGTGCGGCACGCACGCAGTTATTATCTTGCATGCACCGTGCGGCACACACACAGTTATTTATTAATCGTGTTAATAGATAAAGGTGCCTTTGGGAAATTGCGATAGTTGATTCATGGTCGAAGCAAGAAGAGATGAAAGTGAGGAGCAACACCTTGACGGCATATCCATGCTACTTTATTATTAGATATAGTCTCAGTTAATGCAACTTTACCAGCACAATTGCATATCTCAATATCTCCAAAACGTAAGTTAAAATAAGTAAACATGTTGCAATATTGCACCTTGCGCAAGTGACCACCCTCTAGTTTTTGCCTCTTGGCAGCTTGACTTTCATTCACAGATGAATTCTCTAAGCTTATCTCACTTTTATGCTCCAATGGCCTATGAAACCTGACAGTCGAAGTAAAAAAGGAAACATGTTGTATATTTGGAAGAAAAAGAAAGAAGAAATCATGGCCCAAGGATTAAAAAAAGAGAGACAAAAAAAAAAAACAGAGACTTCAAAGACTTGCAATAAGGAAAGTGCAGGAAAAAAAAAATTTAGAACAAAAGGAAATATGATATGACAATAATAAGTTCAAGTGCAAAGGGTAGAATGTCATTTACAATACATAGTATGAGATGAATCTAGAGACAACAGGTAGAATGTCATTTACAATACATAGTATGAGATGAATATAGAGGCAACAGGTAGAACGTCATTTACAAGCAGTGTTGTTAAAATCATACGATATCGTATCGTACTACAAAATCGCAAATTGAAATAAATCGTACGATTCATACTTGAATCGGACGGCAATCGTTTTTTTTTTCCAGAAAACCGCATTTATTTATCTTTTTTTTATATACATGTAAATGGGGAAATTCATTATAATCTCTTTTTTTTTTTTTTTTGCATATTCATGACAAAATGGATGCTTGGTGTGTTTTTTTAATTTTTTTATTTATATACAATTTTTATATTTTTTATGACATGTTATATGAAATCTAAAAAAAAAAAAAAAATCTTACAATTTACGATACAAATATGCATTAGTTCACATCTTGTTCATGTGTTAGAAGACTATGCGCCCCCCCCCCCCCCCCCCCCCCCCCCCCGCGGCGGGTGCACTTAGAGATCTAAATATAATACACGACACAATCAACACCACCTACATTAGAATATCTCATCTTTTCCTTGTTTAATCTTTTCTTTTTCCTTTTTTTAATTTTTTAAATGAAATATCCTTAAGTTCTCATGGGATATGCGAAGGGTTTTTTTTTTCTTTTAACTTGATTATGACATGATACAACACAATGATACATTTATACAAGGATACAAACATACAATTAATGACGAGAATCATGTTATGGTTAAATTGTCTTTTTTTTAGCATAATCATGAGAAAATGGATGAGTAAATTTTATTTATTTATTTACAATTTTTTTTTTTTTGTATTTTGTTATGATATGTTTATGAAAATCTGAAAAAATCTTACGATTTACGATACGATACGATTCAGACCCAATTACGATTCATGATTTGACAACATTGTTTACAAGACATTATATGAATAACAGCAACAATTGTTAGAAAAACAGAATTGCAAAAAACATGCAAGCATTGCAATGGAACCAAGGTCCACAATCACTTAAATATGAAAAGAAACTTTTATAACCAGAGACAAAACTTCCAGATGATTATGCAGGAAGATCACCATGCTACATGACCAAGATAAAGAAGTTGAACTTAAAGCAACCTTTGCACAAATTGGCTGGAACCTTTAATGTTCCGTGGTTGTTTTTGCTTGGCCAACTGACTTGCTGTAGGTTTCATCAAAGTCGAGACCCTTGCCTTGATGGTAGACTTTGTTTTAACTTTAGCAATATCTTGGTTCATGTGACTATAACACATCCATCCTGCAAACAAATAATAAAGTAAATATGTTAAAAAATGGCTTGAAATAATATCAAGCAATATAGATTTTTTTTATAAAAAAAAAACAGAAAATGACTAAATATGGTTAACAAGTTCACTGAAGGGTCATCCAATGTCTTTCGGCAAAATTACAAAATGGTGAACAAAGTTACAAAGCACATTCATTTTGGGATGTGAGATAGGACAAATATAGTTTCGAAAGAAGAAGAAGCATGTGTGGCATGCAAGACATTTAAAAAATCTGAATAATTAAATCAAATATGTTCTACTCCCATCAAATGTTAATGGAATTGTCCAATGGAATATTCCATCAATAGTAAAAGTGACACCTTTTGTAACATCATTCCCCGCATGAGAGTCAACATCAGCAGATTGAGCACAATCATTAAGGAAACGATCCAAAACGCTTGAAGCGAATGCTTTCTGTGAATTTTGACCATTTTTCAGATCATTGAAGAAGCTTTTATCCTTAACCTCCTCGCAATCTTGCAACAAAACATAGAAACATTATGCCAGCAACAAGCCAAGACCATATCTGGATGAAGGTTCTTAGAAGACCTCTTTGAAAACATCCTTGCCCAAATACCCACCAAGGACAGGATTTAGCTTAAGATTAGCCCTGCTAGCAAGCTAAATATGTGCACATGTCAAGGTTTAAAGTATTGTCCGAAACTGGTACGTATTGCCCATGAACAATATGGGTGTGTTGGCCCCGTATCGGCCCAAAACAGCCGGATACAAGACAATACGTACCGGTATCAGTGGTGAATGATATATTACGTAACACACCCATCTCAAACCCTGGCCCATGTTGCTAAAATAGTAGAAATAATGATAAGAGAAAACACAATGATCTAAATAAAGTTCACTTAGGAGTGAAGTATTGATGCACTAATAACACAATAGTTTACAGAGAGTAAGAGATACCTCTGCAGTTCTCATCGAGTACAGAACAATCAGGACCTGAATGAGTACGGATAGAATTTGTGTGTTCTGCAGCTTCGGATTTCGCAAGGGTATTTAAATCTTCAACAAGGACATCTTCCCGCATAATCAGCTTTGATATATAAGCTGGAAACAAGAATAGAAGGAAGAAGTATGCATTTGAATTAGTTATCCAGAATTAACAAATAAATTCCAAATAGTGCAAAATTCCACTAGACAGTCTCAAGTGTTTCATAACATAGTAGTGCAAAAGTATTATATTTATATGATGTTTGGCTGAGAGGGGGGGTGGGCCCTGCCTTTCCATAACCTAAGCTGTTGATCTGGCAAGCATTATCACTGGATGGGCAACATCCTAATATCTCCCCCCCATCAGATGATCTTATCAATCTGATAAAAGCAGGCAATTATAACCAATGGTCCATAACTAACAGGGACTATCAGACATCAAAACCATAAGATGGGGTTAGTTGTGGGGTTATCACACATTCACTATGGGGCCCACCATGTATACAATGTCAATAGCCAGACGTTGGCCCACTTCTTCAGTTTTTTAGCCGAATGAAAGGTCAATCTAGCAGTTTACATTTGATGTTTTCCCAATTCTACCATACTATGACAATGAAGACTTCTGAGGTTCGAGGAGGAGAAAAGAAAAAAAAAAAAAAAAAAAAAAAGAAAAAAATCAGAGCTACATTACGCACTTTGCAATTCATCTATCAATCACACAAATGAAATATTCAAAAAAAAAAAAAAAGGACAACAAACAAAATTGCTTTACTTCTACAATAATAAAAGATCTAAATCACGCCCTTATCGCATTTAATCACCAAACCTAGTTCTAATCTACAGTAACCAAAGTAAATAACATGCACAATGCAGCAGCTCTTGATTGGATTCACACAGAAATCTGCATTCTCAAAAAGAAGAGAAGAACACTGACGAAGAAAACAAAACACAGTTGCAAAGAAAGATGAGAATTTTCTAGGGTTTTCTCTTACGAGAAGGAGGATAGCTGCATGCTGTCTCGAACCAGAGCTCAGCTTCTCGCGCTTCGGAGAGAGATTCCATACGACTGAAATCGAAGTACCGCGAGGCATCGAACTCGTAGTCGAGATCGATTTCGAAGGACTGGAACCCTTCCGCATCGAAGGAATCCTCCATTTGCTCGTCCATATTCTCGAATCCCGTTGGTATTTCAGGGGAAGAGATGAGGTGAAAAGGAAGCCATGGATTTTCTAGCTCTCTCTCTTCTCTTCTGCAAGAAATACAGCTGCTGCCTTGAAAATCAATAGCTAAAACGAGAGAGAGACAGAGAGAGAGGGAGGGAGGGAATGGCGGAGATTTCTTTGAATGCGATGAAACGGGCAAGAAAAGGTATGAACGGAGGTGGAATACGGAGTTATGTAGCGCGGAGGTATATCGATACGAAATTTGAATGAAGATCTGACGGTATTAAAATAATGTTTGTTTCAAAAGACGAATATATCCCTATCCTTCCGTGCCGATAGGCACAATTCACCCGGCCAGTAGATAGGGATATGCTTGTCATTTTGTAGAAAAGATTCAAATGTGTTTGTCGTTACCAGAAAATAAGAAGAGCTTTGTTGGCAATGGGCCCACTGTCCCGACGAGTCCGAACCTACTTTGAACAGGGCCTAGGATGGATGGCCCTATCGATTTTTGGGAAGAGCTTAAGTCATTTTGGCCCGGACCTTACATTACATGTAGAGTGAGCTAGCTCGGTTGGCTCACTTCACTCGGTTCGAACCAACTTCATTTGGATCGGTTCGGACGTTGGGTTCGAACTCGAGCCTTTTTTTTTTCAACTTGATTTTCAAGCCGAGCTCAAGCTGACCCTAATTCGATTCGGCTCAACTCGACGCTCGGTTCATGTTAACTCGATTTGAGTTTGACTCAACTCAACTAGTTGGAAAGGAAAATTATTTAACCCCACATCGTAAAAGAGTAAATGAATAAAATGAAAAACTGTTGAATAGCAATTGAGGATGTAAATGGGGCTAAAGTTGCCTTTGGGCCTAGATTTTGAATTATTTTATGACAGGCTTTTGTGTTGGACATGTGCTATATTTTACAAATATGCCATTCCAATCTTCCTTTAGGCAACACATGCATCTTGAGTACAGACCGTCGGTTTCTGCTTCTTTGTGCTTGTGTGGCCCACTTTTAGGAGCACTCAAGAAAGAAATAAGAGCTTTGCAAGTGCATTGGTGGCCACGTGCTCACTTGAGGGATCCAAGCCGCTCAAAAGATAGGCCAGATCGTGTAGATTTACTGGGGCTGAATTCACGACTTCCTCATAGACTAATGATAGTACGCTATGGCCCACAAGTTGAGTGGATTCGTTTCTTTTTTGCTCTAAACAATGGGGCCCGTCAGGTGTGTGGCCTAGGGATTTTTGTATCTTCTCTTCACCTTGGTGCGTTATACCTGATGAACGGCTTTGATGAAAGATACACACCACGGTGGCCTTGTACACAAACCTATGGGTGGCGTTCCATCCCCGTTGTTCCCTTGTTGTGGCCCACCTGAGTTGTGGATCTGTCTGATGTTTTGCCCCAATACCTAGATTCTAGGAGAGCACATGATGGACGGAGTGGATTCCACATATACAACGTGGTGGGCCATAAAGAGTTTAGGAGGATGATTCCGGAAAGGGTTGAAAATTAACGGACCTAATTGAGTTTGGGCCTGGATTTAAACTATTGGGCTGGGCCTGTTAAAACCTGATCCATTGGGCTTATGATGATGTTGCTGTCTTTTTCAGAGGAACTATGTTTATATGATAATATATAATCCGTGGTCCAAATCTCAGCGGAGGTTTTTCAATTTGCATATGGTTTGATAATCCAGACCGTTCATTTCCCCACCCTAGATGGCCCGTGCCTTGAAATAATCCTGCAAATGACGATCTTAACATTTTGATCTGCGGCCTTCACAAAGACAGTTAAGAAATGAGGGCATCATCACATACCTTCCAACACATGATAATGACCATACATATAAGCTATGTGGGACCCACAAGTAATTTGTATGTGGAATCCGGACCGTGCAACTTTTGCACCTCCTTTTACCGATTCAAAGAATCATTCTGATCCAAAACTCAATTGGAATCACCGCGTGTCGGCACTACAAGGTCGATTCATCATAACATGAGAGGATATATTATGCATCTTTTCCTTCCAAGATTAAATGTGGAAGGACACATAGTCTTAGTGCATATGATTGAGGTAACTACGAGCAAGTCCATAAAAGACTCATTGAGACAATAATTCTACCATAGATTTGAATATGATTGGTAAGATCGTCTCTTGCAATCTTACCAAAATGAAAATTTTTCTTGGAAACATTTGAAGCACTAGCGATGATCACGAAAATTCAAAGATTGGACTAATATTTGAGTAAATTAGAACGACAGCATTAGGGCCCAATTAAGATATGGTGGATCTAGTCACACCGGTTCAACAATATTCAAAGGCACGATAGGTGAAGGGTGATGAATCTAAATCTAGATGCAATAGTATCGTTTGAGAGCATATATGTAAAAGTGAAGATTTGAATATGATTTCATATCTACGAAGATCTCCTATAAGAAGACCACATAAAAAAGTCATGGCTACAAAGGATCTCGGATGAACAAAGAAACCCTACGAGGGTTTTGCCGCCTCTAGAAACTATAAAAGGAGAACATTAAGAGGAACTCAAGGCCCTGTACTAAACACAACTTATCTTCAGTTTTTATCTTTACATTTCTAATATAACTTAGACTAGTTCTAGCTTCGATCGCTACTCTCTAATATGATTGTCACTGTCTAACACAATTACGGTAGGAGTATATTAAATGTTTATAATCTTACGTTGTTGGATTTTGATCAACTGAGTTTTTACTCAAGAGATTAAATACTCTAGTCACATCTTGTGGGTCATTTACTTAAATTATTTGCTCTTACAAAAGGATCACGTATTTATCTTTAGTTTTATTCTCTAGATTATTTGACACTACCGATTGTAATGAACATCATTTGCAAATTAATAAATTTAGCGTTATTTTAGCCTTCTTTTGTTTTATCTATCTTTGTTCCCTTGGTAAATACATTGGGCGTAATTGTTGGTGAAAGAATGTCCTGAATGTGAGGTAAGAGAATCGATCAATAAGAATTAATTATGCCTTTCTGCAAATTGCTTGATCGTTGTTACAACTTGTGGTTGAGAGTGCCGCTTGATCCGAGATTTGGTCTTAATCGATCTATCTCCGTGTGAGGGGTACCAACATTCAATTAGACATTGAGTCAAATACAGAATCATGCCCACACTTCCTAATCGCACATGCAAATTGAATATAAGTCCTCGTGCATGTGTTGTTTGATTGAATTGCAGAAACATATGGCCCACCTGGATTATGGTGTGTCCCTTCGTCCTAGTTGGGCCCAAGTGGTGAATGGCTTGGATGGTATATACACAACTTGGGGGGAGGGCCTCCGGATCTTTCTACAACAGGCATCACCCTCCCCAATGTCGCCCATTTCTTCCCGTTGGCGTGTCATGGTCCTCATGGATCAGGCTCGACTATGGGATCTAGGCCTAACATGATGGGGCTCATCTAATGGACGGGTCAGATGACACTCGCACATCTAAACCGTGCAAAGCCGTGTGGGCCAGAAATCATATAAATTAGATGGATTTTCCGAATAAAAATGAGAAGTCAAGATGGCAAACGTTGGCAATCCATCCAATGGTTCAAACCAATACGTACCGTCCCAGTGCTAAGGGAGGCCGTTGGATAAGCGCAGGCCCGGTTTTAAATTAGATGACAGTAATGCCCTCAGTTCAGTTGCATCCAAAGGTTATGAAAGATTAAAATTGAAACCATCCACAGGGAGTTTCCAGTCATTTTGAGAAACCTGTCTGTGCGCACGTGCGTGTGTACACACACAGATATAGATATATGTTTGGCTGAAAGTAGCTGGATTTTGTTAAAATGCAATAAGCTCGTTTTGGCAATGGTTTCTAAAGCAAGGATATTGATAGAGTTCTTGAATTCTCTTTTCCTTTTCCTTATCCTCTGGTTGGCTGAACTTATTTATTTCCCGGACTAGGCATCCAATAAAGGGACCTTCCTCTCTTTCTCTATATATGACTTGGCTCATGAATAAGATGAGGGTGGTCCCATGAGAGGACCTATTTTATGGATGGAGCTCATGGTTTTAGACTCCATGGCTCAGCCGCATCTCATTTGTGTCTGAGTTAAGTCACAACTCGGTCTAGTTGGGGTATATTGACTTGACTTGCCTGAGTTGGGGGGTGACTCAAGGTACTGAGTACTGAGCTGTAATGGTCCTGACTGACTTTGAGAGGGTGGCAATCCATGGTAAATCTGGGCTGGTTAGGGTCCGCCTACAAAGCCTAACCATAAGCTCGACAAAAGGCCAAGCCCCACAATGTCGTTGTGGCTTGGGTCTCGTCCGGACCAACCTAACACCAATGAGCTTGACCCAAGCCTAGCCCAATTACTAATGGGGCCTGAACTTTTAGACCTGACTTGAGATAACTCGCTGGGTGGAGAGTTCAAGCCCAAGCCCAAGTTGTAACTGGGAGGCTAAATGAGTTCAGCTAGCAACGCAATACAATCGTCTAAGTACAGATGAGGTTCGTATTAGATATATTATTAATACAGGAAGGTGCAAACAAGTAGAGCATTGGATCCTCGTATAGTTTGGTGTGCCTGGGAACATGGAAAACTTGGGAAATGAAAACGATTTCCATGGAAGCCTATTTTTCCTCCGTTCAATACAAAAACATGTGAAATAGGTTGACCTTTTGCAAGGCGTTTTTTAAGAAAATCATGAAAATGAATGTTGCCCAAAGGAGTTGCTAAATCGATTTCCCAAGCCAAGAGATGGACTAATTATTTTGGTTTTCTTTTGTTAGTATTCCACATATGACAAGTTATCAAACTCCACTTGGCCCGTTTGGCACCATGGATTTGAGGAGAAGTGAGGAGAAGTGGATTCCATGATATGAATTCTCACCGATTCCACTTCTTATCAATTCCAAATTTTCTGTTTGGCAGCCAAGATTTGAGAGAAATCAAACATGAAGGAATGGACGGTGTAAATTTTAATCCCACCGTATGCCTACCGTATTAGCCTCGATTTTTAAATCCATGCCATTCATCCATTTTTACATATCATTTTATGCCAAGATCCAAAAAATAAAGCAAATCCACATCTAAAGTGGAACATAAAACAAGAAAAAATGGAGAGTGAGACCTTTATGATGCACAAAAGTCTTCGATTAAACTGAAATTTGTGTGGTCCCTTCATCCCGGTCCTTGTGACCTTATCAACAAGTTGGATGGAAAATGTACATCATGTTGGGTTCCATAGTTAGGGACACATTATGGTGGGTCCCACGTTGGGAAGGATTTCTCCTCAAATCCCACCTTTTTTTGAGGATTTGAAAAAGGGCTAAAAGTGCCTTTTTGAGTTCTCCTGGATTCCACTCAAATCCACTTCTCTTCAAATCCATGGTGCCAAACATAATAAAGCAACCAGTTTCTCCTCCTTTCCCTCACTTTCTCCTAGAATCCAGGGTGCGAAACGGGCGAGCTTGTTTGGAAGGCGGCAAATAGTATTTTGACGGTTCAACCCCACGTTTGAGATCAAATTCTCCTTTGAGAAACATTATATTAAATAAAAGCTACGTTTGGTGGACCATGGAATTGAAATCAATGGACCAAATTTTACAATTGATGCCAATCACCTATATGCATATGCAACTCAATTGTCATGTGTTAAGGACACATACAAATGGACAATGTGGATAAAACACATGCTTTAACATGGGGCCCACAGATGTAGTAAATTTTAAAATCCATCTATTGTATTTCTTGTTGGATTAGATTATATGATACCTGGATTAATCCAATTCTTTTCAATATTTTCAAACACTAAATGAAATTTATAGTGGACCAAATGTTAGGAATAGGGATGCCGACAGTAGAAGCGGAAGCCGAACAACACATACAATAGAATAGAAGATCAAACGAGAAACACAATGCAATCACACCACACAAGCATTCGACCACAAAAGACAATCCGATTTTACATGAAAAAACCCCTCAACGGGTAAAAAACAACGGCACAAAATATGATCCACTATGATTAACAGAAAATTACAGAGATTGACAGCCCACAAGCAAGGAAAACAGAGAAAACTCAAGCTCTCCCCTCTCAAATTAAACACTCTCCCTTCTTCCTAACCCACTTAGGAAACTTTGGACACCTTAGGATTACTCCTAATCCCGGACTCATGCTATATATATAACAAGCAACTCAGAATTATAAACATGTTATGCAAAACTGCGTAACCTTGCACAACATTGCCATTGTGCACAATCGATCAGCAGACCGGTCGCACAAAGCGCAAAACAATCCAGAGGAAAATCACACAGAAATCGCACATCTGCCTCACCTTAGACTTGTTGCTCGACCGGTCTAAGTCCCCTACAGGTCTAGGGTGAGAGAAAACAGTCAACAACCTCCTGTGCATCTGGGCCAAACGGCCAGACCGGGTCGCCCGACCGGTCTGAGCACGCAACCTGTGCACAGTTTGAAGGCTCTCCAACAATCTCCATCGAGGCTTCAAACATCAAATCAAAACATCATCGCTTCACCATCTCATCTTCATCATAGCTCCACCATTTCTTGTGCCTCCATCAACTCTAACCTTACACTTTCACGCCCTTTTCCGCTCTTCTCATGTGGCCTTTAGGCACTTGCCACATACGAGCAATCGTGGATCTCGCTGCCGTTCTCACAGCTCCATTGTGAATTGTGCTCCCGATCAACTTGTAAAGATAGTCACACCTCCGTGCCTTCATACACACAAGAGCCCCCTTCATCACTTCACAACAACGATCGCGACCGATGAACACGCATTCTTTCACCTTGAGTGCACCAAGAGAAATCACGTTCATCCTCATCTTGGGGACATGCTTCATATCTTCCAGGACTCGTTCGATCCCATTGAATATCCTGATATGTACCGTACCAATACCGATCACCTTATGAGCATAGCCATCGCCCACAAACATCGATTCACCACCATACTCCCTGTATATCGTGAATGAACTCTGATCAGGACAAAGTTGACATAAAGCCCCTAAATCTAGGATTCACTCTTTACCATGAGATCCCTTGCCATATACAGTCAGAACTTCATAAAGATCACCACCGTCTTCTACAGTATTAGCTCCCTCTCTAGAAGAACTTTCATACGTCTTTTGCTTCAATTTGGGATTCTGACAATCCCCTCTCATGTAGCCTTCCTGACCACAACTCCTGCACTTCACATTAGATTTCCTTTTGCCCTTGGCTTTAGATCCCAATTTCGAATATCCTCCACCATACTCAGAATTTCTTTCCCTCATAATCAATGCCTCTGAGAAAAAACGAAAACCCACATCACCGCTTTTCTTTCTCATCGCCTTCAACTGGAGTGCTGAAATAACAGTCTCGACGTTGATAGTATCCCTCCCTACGTGCATAGAGTCCCTGAATGACTCATATGAATCTAGAAGAGAATTCAACAGGATGCATGCTTGATATTCGTCCTTCATCGGCTCATCTATCTCCACCAGTTTGCAAACTAGCCGATTGAACGTGCTTAAGTGGTCATTCATATCCGTCCCCTCAGTCATCCTCAAGGTGAATAACTGCATCAATAGATACATGTGATTCTCTAGAGATTTCTTAGCATGGACTTTCTCTAACTTTGTCATTGTATCAGCAGTTGTCTTCTCCTTCGTGACGTGATAGATGACATCATCTGTAAGGCATAACAGGATCGAAGTTCTAACCTTTTTGTCGAGCTTCGTCCACTTATCCTCTTTCATAGCCTCAGGTCGCTTTCCAAGAGCTTCATCAAGCCCTTGCTGAAATAGGACGGATTTAACCTTCACCTTCCATAGTTTGAAGTTATTTTTACCGAAGAACTTCTCTACATTGAACCTTATGCTTGAACTAATCTTCTTGTCTCAGATCCGAATTCTACTCCACTCCAACTTTATCTCTGATGCCACTTATTGGGAATAGAGACGCAGGTATCGAAAGCGAAAACTGAACAGCACACACAATAGAATAGAAGATCAAACGAGAAACACAGTGCAATCATATTACACAAGCATTCAACCACAAGAGACAATCCGATTTTACGTGGAAAAACCCCTCAACAGGTAAAAAACCATGGCACAAAGTGATCCACTATGATTGACAGAAGATTACAGAGATTGACAGCCAACAAGCAAGGAAAACAGAGAAAAACCAAGATCTCTCCCTCTTGAAACACTCTCCCTTCTTCCTAACCTATTTAGGAAACCTTAGACGCTTTAGGATTACTCCTAATCCTGGATTCATGCCATATATATAGCAACCCATAATTAGAAACATGTTACGCAAAACTGCGTAACCATGCACAACACCATCATTGTGTTGTGATAGAGGACATCATCCGTAAGGCATAACAGGATCAAGGTTCTAGCCTTCTTGTCCAGCTCCGTCCACTCATCATCTTTCGTAGCCTCAGGTCGTTTTCCCACAAGCAAGGAAAATGGAGAAAAACCAATCTCTCTCCCTCTCAAAAGACTCTCCCCTCTTCCTAACCCACTTAGGAAACCTTGGACACCTTAGGATTACTCCTAATCCTGGATTCATGCCATATATATAGTAAGCAACTCGGAATTAGAAACACGTTACGCAAAACCGGGTAACCATGCATAACACCACCATTGTGCCGACCGGTCGCACATGGCGCAAAACAGTCTAGAGGAAAATCACACAGAAATCACACATCTGCCTCACCTTATACCTATCGCCCGACCAGTCTAAGCCACCTGCAGACCTGTTGCCAGACAAGTCTAGGGTGAGAGAAAACAGTCCAGCAGCCTCCTATGCATCTAGGCCAAACAGCTAGACCAGTCACCCGAACTGATCTGAGCACGCAACTTGTGCACAGTTTGAAGGCTCTCCAACACCAAATGCAATTCTACATAGCTTAATCTTGCGTTCCAAACAGACCCATAAAACTATCTTTTACTCCTGGTTAGCATTATGAATATTATTTTATTTTAAATCTTAAAAACTCCAATAACTTTTTGTATAAACGCGGGTTTTCCTTCTCATCATGAAAATAATGAACAGATCATACATTAAAATGTTCACATTTTTTTCCTCTATCTCCTGTTTGTGAGATGTTAGGATTGCCGAAACGCAAACTCGGAAATCCACCATCAGAGAATCGAGAAAGAATGCATTGTAAGCCATTTTTTCAATAAACATGATTTTGGTTAAAATGTTAAAAGCTCAACCGTTAAATGATGAGGCTCATGTCAAAAATGACAGTGGAAATCTAGATTTAACCCTTTTTTGGTAAAATAGTTTTACTTGTTTTCTAAGAAAAGCTTAGGAAAAATGAAATTAATTTCCCCCTTGTATTAGCTCTCAAGCAAAGAAAACTGTAATTACAAGAGTGGAAGTAGGTTTAAATTTCCAGGCTTTCCACCAATCCCAACGGCATCAAGGGAATTAAATTTCCAGGTTTGGCCGGCACTTCCAAAATTCCAACTACATTCATTCATTTCTCTTATCTGTCTCAGTTCGCGAGTATTATTTTAAGGAGAACCGGTCACCTGCACGCAACGGCATCACAGCTTATGGCGCCGGACCATCTTTCTGGTAACATGCTACTTCCGTGAAAACTGTCGTGCCCCCCATGAAGATCACTGGTCTTGAAAATCAGGCCGATCTGCTAATTATGCAGGCCACACCTGTACGTTGAGTCGGAGCATATCTGGTGAGCAGACTGCTCCTACGGCTGGGATGTCCTGACGCAAGTAGAATAATGACGGAAAAGATGGTACGGTTGCCCGTAGCCTGTAGATGATCAGTTCTCAGTCTTCAGATGGTCTTCGGATTAGGTGAGACCCCAGCCTCACCCACGACGGCGCGGCCCTTACCGTTGTGTTACCATGGGGCCCACCTTGATATATGTATTATGTATCCACGCTGTCCATCCGTTTTTCCGGATCATTTTAGGGAATATACAAAAAATTAGGCAAATCTAATTATGAGGTGGAACATACCCTAACAAACAGTGGTGATTGACCGTCCTACCATTAAAAACTTTTTAGGGCGCATATTAATGTTTCAGTAGTGTTTATTTACCGTCCAATCTGTTGATAAGGTCACATAAGCCTGGATAAAGGTAAAAAACAAATATCAGCTTGATACAAAAATTTTGTGGCCCATTAATAGTCAATCAGCACTGTTTCCCATGGTATGGTCCACCTGATAATTGGATCTGTTTCATTTTTAGTATAATGCCATAAAATGATATGTAGAAATGAATGGACCACGTGGATTCTTAAAATGGATGTACAGTGTGAATAAAATAAATACATCATGATGGCACACAGAGAGCATTGAGACCAGCAGTCTTGGTGGTGTAGGGATCACCAGCCAAACTGCATCCGCAGCATAGCACACCAATTTGGGATTGACCTGAACAAAGTGGACACCGATTGGACGGATAGAATCGTCTGATCGGTGTGATTTCTCCCTTGACTCATGTATGGTGAGCCTCATCGGCTGACATGGGTTGGGTCACCCGTCAAAGATGGAAGGACATAGAGTGGGTCACAAATTGGAGTAGTTGGACAGCTTACCTAACTGGTATCCCATACGCATTTATCATGCAAGCTTTATTATATTAATATTGCTGTTATACTATTTATACCCAGAATACCCCCACTTTTCATATTCAAAAACAGCTCAGAGTAAATATTTCGAACCTTGGTATGGTGTCCCAACTTCCATGTGGGTCCATCTATGATCATCTGATCATGGTGATATTGGGTCCAGGTGTAATTCAGGGTGGGCCACATATAAATTGGCATTTTAATATGGTGCAACTAATTCGCTCCGAATAAAGGCTAGGGATGGCTCTGGTTTGGGTAGCTCGACCTTGTAAAGCCATGGCCACGACTTAGGCCCAGCCCAGACCTGGCTCAACAATGAATGAATTGGGCCAATCATCAAGTAGGCCACTGTTATACAAAAAAGAATGGACATTTGAAAGATAACATGAACGATCCAAGCCGTCTGTATGATGGGGTTAATTGTGGATGGAAGATACCTATATATATATATATTTTTTTTTTATGGCTAGCACTATGGGGATATTGCCTTTTCAGCCCAATTAGAGCCAAGGCCACAGCTTACGGGCCAAGCTAAGGTCCAGCCTATGACCACCCCTAATATAGGCTCCCGCAAGATAATTAATTAAATAATTCACAACATGATGTGCTCACTTATGAATTAGCAATTTTGGACCCTATAATTCCTATCAGATTGTAGACTTGCACCCCATCTTCATTATTTATGCAATTTATGTTAAAATGACATCACAGTAATTACAATTTCAAAAGGCTCAAAAGTTACAGAAGCAGCCCTGCCCGAATAATAATCCACCCATATAGGGGTTCTTGTGGGGCCCACTATGATGTATCTGTTTATCCATGCCGTCCATCTGTTTTCTCATATATTTTTAAGTTATGAGCCTAAAAATGAGACAGATCCAATGCTCAAGCGGACCACACCAAATAATGAGCTTGGGTTGCACTAAATGCACAAAGCATTTAATGCAAGAGTCATCCCTGGTGTGGTCCACTTAAGCATTGGATTTTGGGCTCATACCTTAAAATGATACGAGAAAATGGATCAACAGCATGGATAAACAAATACATCACGGTAGGCCCCACAGAAGCCCCTATATGGATGGATTATTGTCCAGGTGGACGCAATCCCCTTCCCAACAGTACAAGGCTTGGATAGTCCCATGTTATTTTGGCTGTGTTTGCATGCACTATTTAATTGCAATTTTCAGCATTAGGGTACAGAGCAAGCAATTAAATTCACTTATGTATCCAAGTAATATGGCACTAGACAATTAACGAATTCTGTGATAATCACTGCATGTTAAAAAAAAATACTGTTTGTTAATTTCTCTTATTTTACTGGAATGAGTCTAAATGGTCCAATCGTCCGTTGGACTTGCCCATAAATGCGGATACATTCAGTCCCTGTTATGCATATTTCAATCCAAGCGTTGCTAGTCAATAGTCATTCCACCCTTGGTATTTCTTTTATACACAATACTATATCTATTTTTAATATTTTATAATATTTACAGCAAGACCTGTTGCTACGTACAGCTCAGGCATTCTAAAGAGACAACTCTTCTCACCCATTCAACGGCCCTGATTGGCACTGATAGTCTGAAAACATCCACTGCAATGGCAGGGGTGGCCCACCTGATACTTTCTATCTATTTTTAAGGCAATGGCACCTACACCGTGCAGATGCATAGCCGTTGCCATGTGATTGGTAAGTTCACTTACAAATTGCGGGACATAGTTGTCACAGGCAATCCATGTCAGATGGATGAGATTTACTTTTGACAGAAGACAATTAATCTCTTGCTCTAAAAACTTAAACTAATAGAATAATGATGAATCAAACCCTTCGTTTTAGTGGTTTGCATTGGATGAGGTAGGCGGTGTCCACCTCCCCAATGTCCTCTGTTATTTCCATCGGCGTGGTCCACATGAATTTTGGGTCAAGATTATTTTTGAGCTCTGGAATCCGCATGCGGTCCTAATCCAATGTACATGGTGAAGACACCCAAACATCACGGTGGGCCCAACACAGCTGGAGTGTATGGTAAACAAATGTGATCATATTTCCCCCTTAAAGTAAGGCCAAAGTCCTTTTGAATGATTTGATATCTCTCCCTCTCTCTCTCTCTCTCTCTCATGTACTTGTGTGGGTACGTGTTCCACGTATGAAGTTGGCTGCGGTGTCATGGGGTCCATTAATCACATAAGTCGTGAGAAAAAGGCCTACCATCCTGTCCTCTTCTCTTACTCCAAAGGAACCACGCAACCAAATCTCTCTAAGACCGCAAACATCTCCATCTTTCGCTTCACCTTGTTTCCCATCTTTGCTTTTACAAAAATTCAAACAAGGAATGATCGATCGGAATCTTTGGAATCCTCGAAAGTCGAATCCATAGGTGGGAGCTTGCATAAGCCCACACGCTTGTACAAGGCAAGTCAGCTATTAATGCACACGCCACCACATACGCCGGAGGCGGATTGCGTACTGAGTAACTCAATACGGAGTAAACTCTGTGAGGCCCACTGTCATTTATTTATCTTATCCACTTTGTCCATCCATTTTTAACAGATTATTTTAGGTATTGAGACAAAAAATTAAGCATTTCCAATGCTCAAGTGGATCACACCATAGAAAACAGTGTGAATTGAACCTCTACCATTGAAAAATTCTTAGAGGCGACAGGCCACATAAGTTTTGGATCAAGCTGATATTTGTGTTTTCCTTTCATCCATGTCTTCGGGATCTTATGAACAGGTTGGATGACAAATAAACATCACTATGGGCCCTAGGAAGGTTTCAATGGTGGAAATCATTATTCCCACTGGTTCCTATGGTATGGTCTCCTTGAGCTTTGGATATACTTAAATTTTGGGCTCAACCCCTAAAATGAGTGGGAAAAATGGATGGACGGTGTAGATGAATCATATACATTCACAGTAGGCCCAACTGAGTTTACTCAGTACCATAAAAGCGTACTGAATAACTCGGCCAGTTTTGCAGAGATGTGCAATATCTAAGCCATATATTTAACTAAAAAAATAAAATAAATAAAATAAAATAAAAAAGAAGTACCGCTATCTAGATGGACGGGGATTGGGTATTAACCCCACCGGTAACTAGCAAGAGAGGGATGGTCATGTCAGGGGCTCTCTGGGGCCACCGTGGTGTATGTGTTTTATCCCTTCGTTTATATATTCTGAAAAATCATTTTAGATGATAAGACAGAAAATAGGCAGTTAGAATGCCCAAGTGAATCCCTACTACTACTGAAAACCTCTTGGGAGCCACGGAAGTTTCGGCTCAAGCTGATATTTTTGTTTTCCCTTCATCCTTGTTTATGTTACCTTGTGAATAGGTTGGATGGCAACTAAACACTACGGTGGGCCCCTAGGAAGGTTTCAATGGTGGGGTCATTGTCACAACTACTTCCTGCCGTGTGGTCCACTCAAGCCTTCAATCTGGATTTTTCTAGACATATGCCCTAAAATGATCTTTAAAAATAGATAGATAATTGGATGAAACATATTAATCACGGTGAGCCCCACGGAGCCCTTCTGGCTTGACCGTCCATCTCTACCTTAGTGGGGGTAGTACCCAATCGGCACCCTATCTAGATTGCCTATCCTAAGAATCAGGTGGGTCTACCAGTCACAACTAACTATACAAATGTGAGTCCGGATCCTCCGTTGGCCTCTCTGCTTGGAGCATTTTTATTGGTCCATATCATACTGCATAATGTCAATGTGATCAAGTTGCACTGGAGTCCGTATCCTCCGTTGGCCTCTAAGCAGTAAAACCCTACTCAAGCCTTTTCATTGGTCCACGGCACATTGCATCATGTCAGTGTGGTCAGGTTGCTACTAGGCGTGACAGGTTTCTAAGATGTCACCTCATCTTAGGTGTGACCAGGTTCAACAAATGTAAGGTTGTGAAAAATCGGCCAATTTTTCTAATCCATGGACTTATTTCTAATATCATAGCTTACCTGCTGAATGGAACACCTTCATATCCAGACAGTAGCATCTACAAGTTGAGGTCCACCTGATGGATGGCTTATATATTTCACTTGTCTACCACATGTGGTGGTGCATTTATTGGCATATGTGGTGTGCCGTGCATTAATTATGCTAGCGCGCTCATCAGGTGGGCCAAGCCATTGTAATCAACAGGCAGTTGATGAGTTACTCGAGATCAAGGTGTGGCCCATTCTATTATATTCCAAATGAAGAAAAATGAGTGTGTGTATGAGAAATGCTCACACACAACTAGTTGGACCATTCAAATTTATCCAAGTAACTTTGTATCAAATAACAAAATTACTTCTCTTTAATTCATGTAATTTCTCCTATGGGATGCTACGTGACATCAAGCCTCATATAGATACAACGTAAGGAGTACCACAAATTTAGCCTGTTCATATAATAAGGCTTATTAATTAAATTTTATTTGCAAAAAATTAATAAATAGTTTTAATCATTGGAGCCACACATTTGAGTTGAATCAGGACACTTTGAAGTGGATTTCTATCTTGTAGAAAAATATTCTACTATTGATCAAAATATATATATATATATATATATATATATATATATATATATATATATATATATATATATATGATTTTGATCAATAGTAGAATATTTTTCTACAAGATAGAAATCCACTTCAAAGTGTCCTGATTCAACTCAAATGTGGGGCTCCAATGATTAAACTATTATTAATTTTTTGCAAATAAAATTTAATTAATAAGCCTTATTATATGAACAGGCTAAATTTGTGGTACTCCTTACGTTGTATCTATATGAGGCTTGATGTCACGTAGCATCCCATAGGAGAAATTACATGAATTAAAGAGAAGTAATTTTGTTATTTGATACAAAGTTACTTGGATAAATTTGAATGGTCCAACTAGTTGTGTGTGAGCATTTCTCATACACACACTCATTTTTCTTCATTTGGACTATAATAGAATGGGCCCACACTTGATCTCGAGTAACTCATCAACTGCCTGTTGATTACAATGGCTTGGCCCACCTGATGAGCGCGCTAGCATAATTAATGCACGGCACACCACATATGCCAATAAATGCACCACCACATGTGGTAGACAAGTGAAATATATAAGCCATCCATCAGGTGGACCTCAACTTGTAGATGCTACTGTCTGGATATGAAGGTGTTCCATTCAGCAGGTAAGCTATGATATTAGAAATAAGTCCATGGATTAGAAAAATTGGCCGATTTTTCACAACCTTACATTTGTTGAACCTGGTCACACCTAAGATGAGGTGACATCTTAGAAACCTGGTCACGCCTAGTAGCAACCCGACCACACTGACATGATGCAATGTGCCGTGGACCAATGAAAAGGCTTGAGTAGGGTTTTACTGCTTAGAGGCCAACGAAGGATACGGACTCCCGTGCAACTTGATCACATTGACATTATGCAGTATGATATGGACCAATAAAAAGGCTCCAAGCAGAGAGGCCAACGGAGGATCCGGACTCACATTTGTATAGTTAGTTGTGACTGGTAGACCCACCTGATTCTTAGGATAGGCAATCTAGATAGGGTGCCGATTGGGTACTACCCCCACTAAGGTAGAGATGGACGGTCAAGCCAGAAGGGCTCCGTGGGGCTCACCGTGATTAATATGTTTCATCCAATTATCTATCTATTTTTAAAGATCATTTTAGGGCATATGTCTAGAAAAATCCAGATTGAAGGCTTGAGTGGACCACACGGCAGGAAGTAGTTGTGACAATGACCCCACCATTGAAACCTTCCTAGGGCCCACCGTAGTGTTTAGTTGCCATCCAACCTATTCACAAGGTAACATAAACAAGGATGAAGGGAAAACAAAAATATCAGCTTGAGCCGAAACTTCCGTGGCTCCCAAGAGGTTTCCAGTAGTAGTAGGGATTCACTTGGGCATTCTAACTGCCTATTTTCTGTCTTATCATCTAAAATGATTTTTCAGAATATATAAACTAAGGGATAAAACACATACACCACGGTGGCCCCAGAGAGCCCCTGACATGACCATCCCTCTCTTGCTAGTTACCGGTGGGGTTAATACCCAATCCCCGTCCATCTAGATAGCGGTACTTCTTTTTTATTTTATTTTATTTATTTTATTTTTTTAGTTAAATATATGGCTTAGATATTGCACATCTCTGCAAAACTGGCCGAGTTATTCAGTACGCTTTTATGGTACTGAGTAAACTCAGTTGGGCCTACTGTGAATGTATATGATTCATCTACACCGTCCATCCATTTTTCCCACTCATTTTAGGGGTTGAGCCCAAAATTTAAGTATATCCAAAGCTCAAGGAGACCATACCATAGGAACCAGTGGGAATAATGATTTCCACCATTGAAACCTTCCTAGGGCCCATAGTGATGTTTATTTGTCATCCAACCTGTTCATAAGATCCCGAAGACATGGATGAAAGGAAAACACAAATATCAGCTTGATCCAAAACTTATGTGGCCTGTCGCCTCTAAGAATTTTTCAATGGTAGAGGTTCAATTCACACTGTTTTCTATGGTGTGATCCACTTGAGCTTTGGAAATGCTTAATTTTTTGTCTCAAAACCTAAAATAATCTGTTAAAAATGGATGGACAAAGTGGATAAGATAAATAAATGACAGTGGGCCTCACAGAGTTTACTCCGTATTGAGTTACTCAGTACGCAATCCCGCTTCCGGCGTATGTGGTGGCGTGTGCATTAATAGCTGACTTGCCTTGTACAAGCGTGTGGGCTTATGCAAGCTCCCACCTATGGATTCGACTTTCGAGGATTCCAAAGATTCCGATCGATCATTCCTTGTTTGAATTTTGTAAAAGCAAAGATGGGAAACAAGGTGAAGCGAAAGATGGAGATGTTTGCGGTCTTAGAGAGATTTGGTTGCGTGGTTCCTTTGGAGTAAGAGAAGAGGACAGGATGGTAGGCCTTTTTCTCACGACTTATGTGATTAATGGACCCCATGACACCGCAGCCAACTTCATACGTGGAACACGTACCCACACAAGTACATGAGAGAGAGAGAGGGAGAGAGGGAGAGATATCAAATCATTCAAAAGGACTTTGGCCTTACTTTAAGGGGAAATATGATCACATTTGTTTACCATACACTCCAGCTGTGTTGGGCCCACCGTGATGTTTGGGTGTCTTCACCATGTACATTGGATTAGGACCGCATGCGGATTCCAGAGCTCAAAAATAATCTTGACCCCAAAATTCATGTGGACCACGCCGATGGAAATACAGAGGACATTGGGGAGGTGGACACCGCCTACCTCATCCAATGGCAAACCACTAAAACGAAGGGTTTGATTCACCATTATTCTATTAGTTTAAGTTTTTAGAGCAAGAGATTAATTGTCTTGTGTCAAAAGTAAATCTCATCCATCTGACATGGATTGCCTGTGACAACTATGTCCCGCAATTTGTAAGTGAACTTACCAATCACATGGCAACGGCTATGCATCTGCACGGTGTAGGTGCCATTGCCTAAAAAATAGATAGAAAGTATCAGGTGGGCCACCCCTGCCATTGCAGTGGATGTTTTCAGACTATCAGTGCCAATCAGGGCCGTTGAATGGGTGAGAAGAGTTGTCTCTTTAGAATGCCTGAGCTGTACGTAGCAACAGGTCTTGCTGTAAATATTATAAAATATTAAAAATAGATATAGTATTGTGTATAAAAGAAATACCAAGGGTGGAATGACTATTGACTAGCAACGCTTGGATTGAAATATGCATAACAGGGACTGATGTATCCGCATTTATGGGCAAGTCCAACGGACGATTGGACCATTTAGACTCATTCCAGTAAAATAAGAGAAATTAACAAACAGTATTTTTTTTTTAACATGCAGTGATTATCACAGAATTCGTTAATTGTCTAGTGCCATATTACTTGGATACATAAGTGAATTTAATTGCTTGCTCTGTACCCTAATGCTGAAAATTGCAATTAAATAGTGCATCCAAACACAGCCAAAATAACATGGGACCATCCAAGCCTTGTACTGTTGGGAAGGGGATTGCGTCCACCTGGACAATAATCCATCCATATAGGGGCTTCTGTGGGGCCTCCCGTGATGTATTTGTTTATCCATGCTGTTGATCCATTTTCTCGTATCATTTTAAGGTATGAGCCCAAAATCCAATGCTTAAGTGGACCACACCAGGGATGACTCTTGCATTAAATGCTTTGTGCATTTAGTGCAACCCAAGCTCATTATTTGGTGTGGTCCGCTTGAGCATTGGATCTGTCTCATTTTTAGGCTCATAACTTAAAAATATATGAGAAAACAGATGGACGGCATGGATAAACAGATACATCATAGTGGGCCCCACAAGAACCCCTATATGGGTGGATTATTATTCGGGCAGGGCTGCTTCTGTAACTTTTGAGCCTTTTGAAATTGTAATTACTGTGATGTCATTTTAACATAAATTGCATAAATAATGAAGATGGGGTGCAAGTCTACAATCTGATAGGAATTATAGGGTCCAAAATTGCTAATTCATAAGTGAGCACATCATGTTGTGAATTATTTAATTAATTATCTTGCGGGAGCCTATATTAGGGGTGGTCATAGGCTGGACCTTAGCTTGGCCCGTAAGCTGTGGCCTTGGCTCTAATTGGGCTGAAAAGGCAATATCCCCATAGTGCTAGCCATAAAAAAAAAAATATATATATATATATAGGTATCTTCCATCCACAATTAACCCCATCATACAGACGGCTTGGATCGTTCATGTTATCTTTCAAATGTCCATTCTTTTTTGTATAACAGTGGCCTACTTGATGATTGGCCCAATTCATTCATTGTTGAGCCAGGTCTGGGCTGGGCCTAAGTCGTGGCCATGGCTTTACAAGGTCGAGCTACCCAAACCAGAGCCATCCCTAGCCTTTATTCGGAGCGAATTAGTTGCACCATATTAAAATGCCAATTTATATGTGGCCCACCCTGAATTACACCTG
>PVNU02000390.1:0-39986 GCA_003013855.2 Liriodendron chinense
GAATGGGCACAAGTGAGGGGAGGGGAGATCGGCGTCAACCGCAAGTATCCTTAGAAGAGCTTTGTCTAGAGTTACGAGAGAGGCCTATGTGTGGAGCAACTAGTGTTGTTGCATCATCAGATGACTTGATGGGAGTGCAGACCTCACGTTGTTTTCCTCTTAAAGAAGGAGGGAGTATGCTTTGTTGATAGTAGGGAGAGGATGCATTAAAAGTAACTGACCCTAGATTGCTGAATAGCTTTCATTGAGTCCCATGAGGAACTGCATAAGACGCTCTTGATGTTGATGATGAATGATATGCTTGGCAGCGCCACAAGTGCACACGGGGAGGGTAGTAAAAAAAGATATTTCATCCCAATATGTCTTTAATCTAGAAAAATAGACTGCAAGGGAAGTTTATCCTTGTGTGTGGGAGCAGATGGATCGTTGCAGTTGAAAGAGGTGGGGGCCGTAGCTTTGAGAAAATCGGTCTCGCAGATCTGTCCACACGTCATGAGCATATTCCGTGTAGACGACCAAATTGGACAATTCCTTTATGAGGGCATTGAGGATCCAAGAGAGGACCATATTGTTGCAACGAGTCCCGAATACAAAGTCAGGAGAGGAGGTGGATAGTTGGGGATAAGATCCATCAATAAAACAGAGCTTGTTCTTGGCACTTAACGCAACGATCATGCCGCGACTCCAAGTGGCATAATTTTCACCATTGAGTTGTTGGGAGACAAGTGTAATACCTGGTTGATCAGAATGGTGAAGGTGAAATGGATTGAAGAATCATGAATCGCTTGAAAATTGTTGAAATTAGATTTTAGATCAAGTAAACTAGCGGATGAAGTAGCCATTTAGAACAAATCTGAAAGAGGGGCACCAGATTTCTGCGCTTCTACGAAGTACCAAAAAAATAAGGTAGCCTTTTATGATGCAAATGAAGTAGGTAGACAGCCCCTGTGACAATTGAAGAGGATGGGATATGCGTCTCATGGCAGGGGCACGGGTGTTGTCGCACTACAGCAGTGGGAGAAGCACAGCCTAATGTGCACTGGCAATGGTGCAGCAACGGGGGTGGTGAAGAAGATGGTGGTGGGGGTGTTGATGGTGTATGCAGTAATCACAACAGCAGCAAATGAGACAGAAACAAAAACAACTTTGATCCCATGTAAGGATATTGTGACTCTGATTGGGCCAGTTGTCCTATGACACGCCGTTCCTTTACAGACTACTGTTCCTTAACGAGCCGTAAAATCTAATACGGCAAAAGGAGGATTGTGTGTGGTGTGGTGGTTCCTTTCTCTACATTCCCGTTTTCATTTTTTTTCATCCTATCCTCTAAGCATGCCTTTCACTGCCGCTCATTATGTTGTTACCTTCATAGTTTCTATTTTTTATTAAGATTTATTGAACATTAGCCTTGTAGAAAGGGATGGAGAGATTGATGCAGATCTCCATGAACTCCATCCCTTTAAGATGACATACATTTTTACCAAGAAGATAGAATCTTCATTTAAAATCATTTACCATCGTGATTCATTGAGCGGTCACTCATGTGAGGAGCAGGAATAGGTGCCAGATACTTGTGTATAGGGAACACTTGTTGGAGATCCCGACCGTTCATCAGGGAGGATAGTCCATGAACATGAAATGGTTTAAATGATTTTGGTCCGCCAACCAATCGGGTCAAACTTGTATGACAAATAAATGGGCGGTTCAAGATCCAACGGTAACAAATAAGTGGCTACATTGAATCACAAAACAGTTTGGATCAAGAGAGAGGCCCCCTAGATGTTTCCAAAATGGACCCTCTGTTGGAAATCCGGTTAGCGGAAGCACCGAAGAAGATCAAATAATCACCACATATCCACACAAGCAATCAACGCAAAAGCAAACAAATTTTACGTGGAAAACCCTTGTGGGAAAAAACCACGGCACAAAACGACACCTCCACTATGAATTCCAGAAGATTACAAAGCTAATCTACCCTCAAGCAAATCCCAAAGATAAACAAGGCACTCTCAAACCTCACAATCTCTCCCCCAAGCCCTAATATCGAAATAGGACTCCTTGGTGTTGATTAGAATACATCTAAGACGGATTAGGAGGTGCTTTTAGAGGCCTCCAACCCAAAATAGAAACATGGAACTTGAATTAGCGCAAAACTGCGCGTATACCAGACTATACCCGACCGGTCACGACGGTCAAACCTGTACAGAAAGAGTCCGATGAGTTTTGCCTTTAGAAACTTCAAAATTTAGCCTCCACCGACTGGTTAAGACCGGTCGGCCTCCTCTGTCCGATCGGTCAAGACCGGTCGAGCACTGTATCCAGCAGGCTTGCATGTTCACTGTCCAAAGCAAGGGACTGGTCAGATCGGTCGACCTCCCTGGAAAAGAGCCTTTTGAAGGCACTGACAACAAACTCCACCGAGGCTTCAAAATCGAACCATCTTCCCTTTGCTTTGTCGATCAACTCATCTTCAAACATAGCGTTGTCGCTTCTCGTGCATCACTGCGTCTTCATTAAGCCTTTGCCAATCCCAGAGAAGTTACGCAGAACTTGAACTTCTCTGTTGGGACCACCTTAGTCAACATATCCGCCGGATTCACACTAGTGTGAATCTTGTCCAAAGTCACATCTCCTTCCTCAAGCACCTGTCGAATAAATGCTGACGCACATCAATGTGTTTAGTACGAGACTGATAAACAGAATTTTTAGCCAAATTGATAGCACTAGAGCTATCACAATTAACTGACACGGCTTCCTGCTGAAGCCCCAACTGATTTGTCATTCCTTTCAACCAAACAGTTTCCTTGAAAGCTTCTGTCACCGCCATGTACTGAGCTTCAGTAGTGGAAAGAGCCAACACAGACTGAAGCTTAGACATCCAACTAATCGCTCCACCTGCTAATACAAACGAGTACCTTGAAGTCGACCTCCTACTATCCATACTACCTGCGTAATCAGAATCGATGTAACCAACTAACTTGTCCTTGGACTTTTCAAACGTCAAGACGTAGTCTTGCGTACCCCGAATGTATCGAAGTAGCCATTTTATAGCTTCCCAATGTTGTTTGCCTGGGTTAGACATGAATCGGCTTACAACACCCATAGCCTGTGAAATATCTAGTCTTGTACAGAGCATGGCATACATTAAACTGCCCAGAGCACTTGAATAGGGCACATGAGATATAACATGCTTTTCTTCATCGTGGGACAATATTCAGAAGAACGCTTGAAGTCAGCTGCGTGGGGGAACGCTAACCGGTTTGGACTTATCAATCTCATACTTTTTCAATACATTCTTAAGTTATTCTTCCTGAGATAACCACAACCTGCTCCTCTTCCTGTCTCTATGAATATTTATGCCAAGAACCCTCTTTGCAGTCCCCAGATCCTTCATCTCGAATGTCCCTGAAAGCTGAGTCTTCAACACATCGATGTCAGACATGCTATGACTGGCAATAAGCATGTCATCAACGTACAACACCAGTATGAGAAACTTCTCATCATTCAGTGTCTTGAA
Organism: Liriodendron chinense; assembly: GCA_003013855.2. NCBI lineage: Eukaryota > Viridiplantae > Streptophyta > Magnoliopsida > Magnoliales > Magnoliaceae > Liriodendron > Liriodendron chinense. The sequence continues at coordinate 3,518 of PVNU02000390.1, forward strand.
ATAGACTCAATGATCGTACTCGCTCCTAGTAAAGCCCCGACTCATCATGAAGGAATCAAATTCTTGTACACTGCCTAGGCGACTGTTTTAGACCATACAACGATCTCCTCAACCTGCAAACCTTGTTCTTGGCCCCTTGCACTGTATAACCTTTTGGTTGCACCATGTATATCTGCTCTTCCAATTCCCCATGCAGGAAAGCAGTCTTCACATCCATCTGTTCCAGCTCGAGGTCGTATTGGGCAACCAGTGCCAACACGAACCTGATAGATACTTGCTTCACAACCGGTGCAAAAATCTCACTGAAGTCTATGCCTTTATGCTGAGCATAACCTTTCGCTACCAACCTTGCCTTATATCTATCATGTTCTTCCTAAAAATCCACTTACACCCTATCACTTTTCGGCCCACTGGAAGCTCCACAAGCTCCCAAGTCTCATTCTTGTATAAGGAGTCCATCTCGTCTTGCATTGTCGTCTTCCACTTCTAAGCATCTACATCATGTAATGCTTCTTCATAGTTAGACAAATCCCCCTCATCTGTCATGAGAGCGAATGCAACGTTCGAGTCATCCCTGTACCTTACCGGTAACCTGCGATCCCTGGGTGGATTTCTTCGCACAGGTGGCTTGCTCCACCTGATCCTGTACCTTTGTCTGCGCCTCAGTATCAGCCCGTGTCTTATCTCTGTCCTCATGAGTATCAACCTATTTTGATGTTTCTGGTTCCTTTGTAGCATCCTTACGGAACAAAGACCCCTCATCAAACTTGACATCACGGCTAAGGGTGATCTTCCGTGTGACAGGGTCATATATTCGATATCCCTTCACACCATCACCATAGCCAACAAAGATCCCTTTCTGGCCCTATGGTCTATCTTATGTCTCTCAACTGACGGTACATGAGAGTAAGCCTCACAGCCAAAGACTCGCAGACTTGAGTAGTCTAGCGTACGACCACTCCACATTTCTTTAGAAATTTTACATTCAATTGCCATAGAGGGAGACCGATTTATCAAGTAACAAGCTGTGTTAACGGCCTCAGTCCATAGCTCTTTTCCCAATCCAGCATTACTAATAATGGATCGAGCTCTCCAAGAGAGTCCGATTCATCCGCTCTACCACACAATTCTACTCTGGCATGTGACGCACTATGTTGAGCCTCACGATCCCTTCTTTACAATACGTGTTAAATTCCCTGAAAGTAAACTTACCTCTATTATCGGTTCTCAAAATTTTCAATTTCTGCCCTGACTGATTCTCCACCATCGCCTTCCAATACTTGAAAGTCATGAAGACATCGGATTTATTTTTCAGAAAATAAACCTAAAACTTTTTGCTATAGTCATCGATAAATGACACGAACCATGATAACCCACCAACAGAAATAACGGGCGACGACCCCCATACATCGGAATAGATATAATCAAGCACCCTTTTACATACATGTTTCCCCCCTTTAAAAGTCAATCTAAACTGTTTCCTATACATGTAATGTTCACATATACTAAAGTCTACAGATTTAAAGGAAGGAATCAAAGATCGTTCAGAGAGTACCTTCCTGCCTCGCTCGCTCATGTGGCCTAAAGGTGAATGCCACATACGTACAGATGTGGAATCGTCTACAGTCGCTACATCTCCACCTACTGAAGTGCTCTCAATCATCCTGTAAATGTTACCATGCCTCTGTCCCTTCATAATTACAAGGGCCCCATTTGAAACTTTGTAGAACTGGTCAAAACCGGTGAACTTGCAACCCAATGCTTCGAGTGCATCAAGGGAGATCAGATTCTTCCTCAACCTAAGAACGTGCCTCACTTCCGTCAAGGTCCGTTCGATCCCATCGAACATCTTGATACTCACTGTACCAATCCCCACAACCTTGCAGGCGTAGTCATCGCCTAAAAATACCGAGCCTCCCTCATACTTCTTGTAGGAAGTAAAGTCGCTCCTATCTGGGCACATGTGATATGAGGCTCCGGAGTCCATGATCCACTCATCACAGAGAGATCTAGCCTTTGACACCGTCAAGACCTCACACACATTACTACCACATTCCTCGGCTTCAGCGGTATTGGCTTCCCTGAAAGAATCACCTGACTTCTCCTTCTTATATTTAGGACTCTTGCAGTCCTTTTTCATGTGCCCAACTTGGCCACATCCCCAACTCTTCAACTTGCCTTTGCCTTTGCCCTTCGATTTGGATCAAGAATGCGATGATCCTTCACCTCGCTCAGAATTCCTTCCTCTCATAAACAGTGCTTCGGCGGAGGAATTAGTATCACCACTTTTCTGTCTCATGGCCTTCGATTGAAGGGATGAGACAACGGTCTCGACACTAATAGTGTCCCTGCTCGCGCACAACGAGTCCCTGAGTGACTCATATGAACTAGGAAGCGAGTTCAACAAGATCAAGGCTTGATACTCATCCTTCATCTGCTCACCAAAATCAAGCAACTTGTAAATCAGTTTATTGAATGTGCTAATGTGGTCCTCTACATCTGTCCCCTCCACCATCTTCAAAGTGAAGACTTGCATCACTAGATAAATGCGATTTTCTAGAGACTTCTTCGCATAGATGTTCTCTAGCTTGGTCCATGTTTCTACAACAGTCTTCTCCTTCATAACATTTTAGAGGACGTCATCAACAAGGCATAATTAGATTGAGGCCATTGCCTTCTCATCCATCTTCGTCCACTCATCATCTTTCATCTTGGTAGGGCGTTTTCCAAGGGTGTTCACGACCCCTTGCTGAGTTAGGATGGCACGCATCTTCACATTCCATAACTCGAAGTTATTTTTGCCCGACAACTTCTCAACATCGAACTTAGTACTTGAAGCCATGAGATCGTTTCAGAAAACTTCTTCTTCAACCCTCTAACGATATCTCTGATACCACTTGTTGGAAATTCGGTCAGCGGAAGAACCGAAGAAGATCAAACAATCACCACACAGCCACACAAACAATCAACGCAAAAGCAAATGAATTTTACATGGAAAACCCTTGCGAGAAAAAACCACGGCATAAAGTGACACCTCCACTATGAATTTCAGAAGATTACAAAGCTAATCTACCCTCAAGCAAATCCCAAAGATAAACAAGGCACTCTCAAACCTCACAATCTCTCCCCCAAGCCCTAATCTCGAAATAGGACTCCTTGGTGTTGATTATAATACATCTAAGACAGATTAGGAGGTGCTTTTATAGGCCTCCAACCCAAAATAGAAACATGCAACTCGAATTAGCGCAAAATCGCGCGTATACCAGACTATACCCGAATGGTCACGACCAGTCGGACCTGTGCAGAAAGAGTCCAGTGAGTTTTACCTTTAGAAACTTTAAATTTTAGCCTCCACCGACCAGTCAAGACCGGTCGGCATCCTCTGTCCGACCGGTCAAGACCGGTCGGGCACTGTATCCAGCAGGCTTGCATGTTCACTGTCCAAAGCAAGGGACCGGTCAGACTGGTCAAGACCGGTCAACCTCCCCAGAAAAATAGCCTTTTGAAGGTTCTGACAACACCCTCTAGATGTTATTCCCCAAACATGAGTAGGGTACATTCATTAGGTGTGCCTTGATACTAGGAGCAGGTGGTACCCAATCCCTTTGGTCACCCCTTTTGAATTGGCATAAGTTAATAGGCCATGTCCAACTAGTTCAAAATCCAGGCCCAAGGCCTGCCCACAGCAAGGCTGAAGTTTGGTTAAAAAGAGAGGAGAGGCTTGGGTTAAGTTGGGGTTCTGGAGCTATATTTGGGTAAGACCTAATGCTGGTTGTTAAAAGTGTTGATAAAAACTCAACTGTGGCTTCCTACAAAAAATTAATGACACGAGATTTTATTTTTTTTATTAAGGGAAGGTGATTTATTTTATCATATTTAGAAAATACAAAATGTTATTTTGGAAAATATAAGGATATTATTTACCACTGGGTCAAAAGTGGAGGGTATTATATACCATTTTTTTCCTGATATTAAAACCAATTACAACTTTTCTAATGATAATGACCTATTATGAAACAGATGGATGAAATAAGGAAAACAAGAACACACAAAACATAACATATTTGCATTGTTAAAAGGACTATAGTCCTAGCACTCTCTAGCACCCACGGCCCTTAGTCACCTCTTTTATAGAGAATATTTATAGCCATATAGTAAAGAAACCAAAATACCCTGTTCGGTCAGGTTGGATCTTTGAATGAGGTTTCAGACTTCTAGCACTTTTGCTCAGGCTTTATATATGACTGCTGGAAAATACGAGACATCTATCACAATAATGGCCTGGAAAATCTTTAGCACTAAATAATGACAACTGCATTGGATGTGAATTGCCTGTAAACCAAGGAAATAAAAATCTCGCTAACATGGCACAATAAAAAGGCTTCACATGTGTGTCTAGCATATGAACCTGCAGTGGAAACTATTCATCTAAGTAGGTCACATTTGATGACGGTTTAGGAGTAGAAGCTGTTGGAGAGCCTTCAAACATGTGCGCGGTTTGGGTGCTCAGACCGGTCGAGCGACCGGTCTGGCCGTTTGGCCTAGATGCACAAGTGGGCTGCTGGACACTTTTCACTCAACCTAGACCTGTCTAGCGACAGGTCTGCATGGGGCTTAGACTGGTTGGGCAATAGGTCTAAGGTGAGGCAGCATAGATGTCTTTCCTCTGGACTATTTTTGTGCAAGGTGCGACCGGTCAAGCGACCAATCGACTGCGTATGTGTTTTCTTGCGCAACTACATGGTAGTGCGTAAAAAGTTGCTATTTTCGGTTTATTGCCTATATAAACGGGTTGTAATCCAGGTTAACATGTGTCCTAAAGTGTCCAAGTTTCCTAATTGTGTTAGGAAGATGGGAGAGGTTTGTGTGAGAGAGAACTTCAGGTTTTCTCTGTTTTTCCTTACTTGTGGGCTGTCAATCTCTATAATTTTCTGTTTATTCATAGTGGATCGCTTTGTGCTGTAGTTTTTTACCCATTGAGGGGTTTTTCCACGTAAATTCGGATTCTCTTGTGGTGAATGCTTGTGTGTGGTTTGATTGCATAGTGTTTCTCATTTGATCTCGCATTACTCTGCGTGTATAGCTTCCGCTTTCGTTGCCGGTTTTCCCAACAAGTGTTATCAGAGCTAAAGTTGGGGTGGAGTAGAATTCGGATCTGAGACAAGAAGATGGGATCAGGTGTAAGATTCAAGGTAGAGAAGTTCTCTGAAAAAAATAACTTCGAACTATGGAGGGTGAAGGTTGGATCATTTCTAGTTCAGCAAGGGCTTATGAAGCTCTTGGAAAGCGACCTGAAGCTATCAAAGATGATGAGTGGACGAGGCTCGACAAGAAGGCTAGAACCTCAATCCTGTTAAACCTTACAGATGATGTTCTCTATCATGTCATGAAGGAGAAGATTGCGACTGAAACGATGGCGAAGCTAGAGAAGGTTTATGCCAAGAAGTCTCTAGAGAATCACATGTAAGTATTGATGCAGTTGTTTACCTTAAGGATGGCTGAGGGAACGGAAGTGGAGGACCACTTGAGCACGTTCAATAAGTTAGTTTATAAGTTGGTGGAGATCGATAAACTGATGAAGGATGAATATCAAGCATACATCCTATTGAATTCTCTTTCAGATTCATATGAGTTATTTAGGGACTCTATGTGCGCTGGGAGAGAAATCATAAACGTCAAGACCGTTATCTCAGGCCTCCAGTCGAAGGCGATGGGAAAGAAAAGTGGTGACGTGGCTTCTCATTATTCTTCAGAGGCACTGGTTATGAGGGGAAGAAGTTCTGAGCATGGAGGATATTAGAAATCGGGATCTAAGGCCAAGGGCAAAGGGAAGGCTAAGGTGAAGTGCTGGAATTGTGGTCAGGAGGGCCACATGAGAGGAAATTATCAGAATTCCAGGTTAAAGTAAGAGAGGTATGGAAATTCGTCTGGAGAGGGAGCCAATACCATAGAGGACGGTGTTGATCTTTGTGAAGTTCTGACTGTATCTAGCAAGTGATCTCACGGTAGTGAGTAGATCCTAGATTCAGAGGCTTCATGCCACGTTTGTCCTGATCGGAGTTCATTCACGACATATAAGAAATATGGTGGTGAATCGGTATCTGTGGGCGATGGATTCGCTCATAAGGTGGTGGGTATTAGTACAGTGCGCATCAGGATGTTTAATGGGATCGAACGAGTCTTGGAAAACGTGATGCATGTCCCCAAGATGAAGATGAATGCGATTTCTCTTAATGCACTCGAGGCGGAAGAGTGCATGTTTATCGGCCGCGATCGTTGTTATGAAGTGTTAAAGGGGGCACTCGTGTGTATGAAGGCACGGAGGTGTGGCCATCTTTACATGTTGATCGGGAGAACAATTTACGGTGGAGCTGCGGGATCAGTAGTGAGATCCATGGTTGCTCGTATGTGGCAAGTGCCCAAAAGCCACATGAGAATAGCGGAAAAGGGCGTGAAAGTGTAAGGATAGAGTCGATAGTGGCACGAGAAGCGATGGAGCTATGATTGAAGATGAGATGACGTTGCGAAGATGGTGTTGATTTGACGTTTGAAGCCTTGGTGGAGATTGTTGGAGAGCCTTCAAACATGTGCGCGGTTTGGGTGTTCAGACTGGTCGGGCAACCGGTCTGGCCGATTGGCCCAAATGCACGAGAGGGCTGCTGGACGTTTTTCACTCAACCTAGACATGTCTAGCGACAGGTCTGCAGGGGGTTTAGACCAGTCGCCAGACAGGTCTAAGGTGGGCTTAGACCAGTTGGGCGACTGGTCTAAGGTGAGGCAGCGTGGATGTTTTTCCTCTAAATTGTTTTTGTGCAAGGTACGATCGGTCGGGCGACCAGTCAACTGCGTAGGTGTTTTCTTAAGCAACCATGCGGTAGTGCATAAGAAGTTGCTATTTTCGATTTGTAGCCTATATAAATGAGTTATAATTGAGGTTAGCATGTATCATTAGTTGTCTAAGGTTTCCTAATTGTGTTAGGAAGAGGAGAGAGGTGTGTGTGAGAGAGAACTTGGGGTTTTCTCTGTTTTTCCTTGCTTGTAGGCTGTCAATCTCTGTAATCTTCTGTTTATTCATAGTGGATCACTTTGTGCCATGGTTTTTTACCCGTTTAGGGGTTTTTTCACACAAATTCAGATTCTCTTGTGGTGAATGCTTGTGTGTGGTTTGATTGCATAGTGTTTCTCATTTGATCTCGCATTACTCTGCACGTACGGCTTCCACTTCCATTGCCGGTTTTCCCAACAGAAGCAACCTTAGACTGAATCAAATAAGCAACAGATAAGGAAAATTCAAACAAACACAAAAAACATGTGAAATATTTATGTGAAAAACCCTTGCAAGAAAAAACCATGGCACAAAGCGACGATCATTTTACCATAATCAGAATATTACAAGAGAGATTAGAATAGGTTATAGTAGAAAACACTATAGATATCCCTTCAAAACCCTTGATTTCATATTATGTTCATTCATCTTAATGACTTTAATCGAAGTAAGAGAAGTATTTAAATTCTTCCATTCAAGATTTGGAAATAAAACCCACACTTATGCATTCTGTTCAGTCGACTGGATATAACCTTGGGTTGGATCAGACAAAGCCGACATTCCTCAGTTAGACCGAGTGTGGAGCCAAAAACGTGCAAAACATTAGGGTGTGAACAGGGTCTAATTTGGGGATTTTCGGTGGAGCTGAAAATTGCCTTATCTGTATCAAATTAAAGGCACTTGATCAACAACGATGAATGCATTGGATGGTATATAAATCTTACAATGGAGTCCATTAGTAATCTAGAATTCTGTATGGTGGGTGGCCCTTACCTGTTCATCTTGTTGTTCCATGTCCTGTGGCCTACCTTATTTTGGACAGGATTGATTCTTGGGTCCCTTGCATTATTCGGTAGGCATCTGATGGACAGGTTGGATCACAAAGACCAACCACAGCTGTTCCTGGATGTCTAGACCTCCTAAGAGCTTCACAATCTTCGAACTGTGTGTGATCATTTCAAATTCTAATTACGTGGTGTCTTATACTTCAGATACAGTCATTATTTTATACGGATAGGACATTTTACATGTGTTACACGTTAGTGAAAAAAGAAGGATGTATCTTAACTTAAGATACAGCCACTGTATTTGATCATTCTAACTGATGGATTCACCAGGAAGCTGATTGGAGCAAGATACATGAAGGAGGGGTATGAGGCCGAACGGGGTCCAATCAAGGAGATACTCTCGGCACGTGACACCAATGGCCATGGTACCCACACTCTCTCAACGGCTGGGGGTGGGTCTGTCCCCAGAGCAAATGTCTTCGGTTATGGCAACGGTACAGCAAAAGGCGGATCAACCAATGCCCGTGTGGCCGCATACAAAGTCTGCTGGCCCGGCTGCTCTGGTGCGGACCTACTCGCAGGCTTTGAAGCAGCGATCAGCGATGGCGTCGATGTCTTATCCGTCTCCATTGGTTTGCCAGTCGATGACTACTTTCAAAATGGCATCGCAATCGGATCCTTCCATGCTGTCAAAAATGGTATCCCCGTCATCTGCTCGGCTGGGAACTCAGGCCCAGATAGCGGTACGGTTGAGAATGTAGCCCCTTGGATCATAACTGTGGGGGCCAGCACAATGGACAGGGAATTCCCATCATACCTCCAGCTCGGCAAAAAAAAGCTCATGATCAAGGGACAGAGCCTCTCCGAAACAGCCCTTCCTGTCCACAAATCATATCCATTGATCAAATCCTGGGTTGCTAAATCTGCCAAATCGACGGTTCTCAATGCCAGCGAATGTCTACCAGGTTCCCTTGATCCTAAGAAGGTAAAAGGAAAGATTGTTTTCTGCGTAGTTGGATCAATCCTTAGCGCGGAGAAGGGTGATGTAGTTAAAAGGGCAGGTGGTGTCGGGGCCATCATTATCAATGATCCAACTACTGAGGTCGTGGCTTACCCTCATCTCCTCCCAGCGGTAGATATCGGCTGGGATGACGGTCTTGCATTACTGTCCTACATTAATTCCACTGCATCGCCAACGGCTTACATTACTCGGCCTACCATGCAGTTCGGAACCAAGCCCGCACCCACTATGGCTGCATTCTCATCAAGGGGTCCCAATCATATCACACCGGAGATTCTCAAGGTGAGTACTAAAATGCTATGATTTTATTTATTTATTTATTTATTTTTTATTATTATTTTTTAACACACGCACCCCACACAGACACCCCTGCACTCACGCCCTCATGTTTAAACTCCTAGGAGTCCACCACCAAGGCAAGGATAAGAACCCGACTCACTGGTCTGTCCAGTTTCAATGTGGCTAGCTCCAGATTAAGTTCATGTATTATATTTAAATAAATTTGGAGAGATGCTCCAGTGCTCTCATGCATAGCACTGTAGTGCTCCAAGTTGTCGGGTGACCTATACCATCTATCAAGTCTAGAACACGTTTAATAGACCAACGTGAAAAAATTGTGCAGATCGGATGATCTAAATCATCTCTGATTTGGCATTGTTTTCTATTACTATTCCTTTTATAAGCCATGAATGGGATGATTATGATTGTCTAACAAAAAAATTCTCTAGAAACATGAGAACTTTTTTTTTGTTTTTTTTGGGGGGGGGGGGGGGGGGGGGGTTGGCACACACATCCCACTGTTAGTACACACACCTACACTGTTAGTCACACTTCAATGTTAGCCACCCCCCACGTTGGAAATCGATACAAGGACCACAGTGTTGAAACGAGGTTATCTTCACTCAGTCTACGTACCACTGTCCGAAAGATGTGGGTGATCAAATTGTTGACTAGACCTATTTTTATGTAAACAATCAAGACCATCCATGTTAAAGGCCATTGATCAAGTAATATTTATTTGTCAAATTAATTGGTGTGATGTTGCATTGCATGTCCTTGTAATGCGCATTGGAGATGCATTAGAGATAAGGAACAGCCGGATCATTAGATTGTACTTTCTAAGGGGGTGTTTGGATCATAATTAAGTTACTTTAGATAAGCTACATATGCCACAAGTAGCTTGTCTTAGTTTCTACTTATTCAACAAATGAGTGGCAAACAACATACTTATCAGCCAAAAGTAGAAAAACATATTTGGTTTTCAACATCATAAGTATTTATCCCTTGAGTCCAATTGGTCCCCCTCACAACCACCGTCCATCGTATGGGGTCAACCTTTGATTTGGACCATTCATTGCGAGGGCCTCACCTTTGATGTGGGTCGGGGCCCACCTTGGATCTAGAGCATTCATCACTATGGACCGACCTTTAATGTGCACCATCAATTATGTAGGGCCCACCTTTGATATTGGTCATCCATCATGTGGGGCCCACCATAAATGTTATTGTTCATCGTGTGGGCCCCACCTCTAATATGGGTCGTCCATTATGCGGGGCCCGCTTGCATATGGGTCACTCATCATTAAGGCCAACCTTTGAACTAGATTGTCCATCATGTAAGGCCCACCTTTGGTGTGGATCATCCATCATGTGGGGCCCACCATTGTTAATTTCCAATCATATGGAGCTAACCTCTGGTGTGGACTGTCCATCGTGCAGGCCCCACCTTCAATGTGGATAGTCCATCATGTGGAGCCTCCTTTGATATCTGAGAGTGGAGCATGTCTCTAAATTAAATAGTTGGAAGAGTGATGGACAATCATAAACACCATTCCTCTGGTTTTGATGGTTGCACACGCATCCCTTTCACTTTACAGATTCATTGCAACTTCCTCTGCAGAGTAAGGAATTAAGCATGATCATCTTTGAGAAATTGACCGTTTTGCCCCTATCTCATTGATATTAAGTTGTAGGCATGTGAACTTACCACATTGTGTCAATAACAAAAAATAATTGCGCACACACATAAAGGAAAATTGGAATATATCGACCGTAATTTCTTTTCCTTTTTTTTCTACTCTAAAGGAATGTTCTTTTTTTCTTTTTTTATATAGCCGGATATTACTGCACCAGGAGTTAATGTCCTTGCGGCGTATTCCAAATACATTGCGCCCAGCGATGTCTCTTCCGATCCGCGCCGAGTTCTCTTCAATGTAATATCTGGAACGTCCATGTCATGCCCTCATATTGCTGGCATTGTCGGCCTTCTCAAGGCAGTCCACCCTGAATGGAGCCCATCGGCGATCAAATCAGCGATCATGACCACTGCAACGACAAAAGACAACACGGGAGTGCCCATGAGAAACTCTTCTTTATCCAAGGATAACCCTTTAAGCTATGGTGCAGGACATGTGCATCCTAACCGTGCGGTGGACCCTGGCTTAGTCTACGATCTAACTGTTAAGGACTACTTAAATTTCATATGTGCCATCGGATACAACAAGTCTCAATTCGAGTTTCTCACCAGTAAACCCTATTCATGCAATCGGAAATCCTTAAATCTCTTAAACTTCAATTATCCTTCAATAACCATCCCACATCTCTCTGGCCTGACCACTGTAAGTAGGACTGTGAAGAATGTGGGCAACCCAAGTACGTATACAGCCAGGATCCATTCACCACCAGGAATCTCTGTATCAGTCAAGCCCATGAGCTTGAAATTTGAGAAGATTGGTGAAGAGAAGACATTTAAAGTGAGCGTGCAGCCCAAGGAAGGTGCCGTGGCTGGTGAATATGTGTTTGGGAAGCTGATATGGTCAGATGGTAAGCACTACGTGAGAAGCCCCATAGTTGTGAACGTAGAAAAGCCTACAAAGGGTTGAAGTTGCTTAATGGCTTTGTATCGTGGCTTATGGTATTGTATAAGTTCATGTCCAGCATGAATTATTAAGGTAGGAATTATCCTATCTATATTTAAGTAATAATTTCCTTAAGGGGTTAATGTTTGACAGCTCTTTTTTTTTCTTTTTTTTTCTTTCCTTTTCTTATTCTTTTTCCTTCTTTACTGAAAGGAGGAAGCACAGGATAACTGAGCAATGTTTGATTTCATTTTCTATTTGTTGGGTGTGTTTCACAAAATCTCAGATTAGGATCTCGCCCCCCAAATCACTAGAATTATAGGATATGATAATGCAATAATCTAAAGCAAATCACCAGCCACACGACACAAGAGATTTTTACGTGGAAAACCCTCAAAGAGGTAAAAACCATGGGACCTCGTCCAGACAAAAAATCCACTATCAAGAGAATCGTTTACAACCTCGATTACAAGCACAACCTGCTTGGACCTAACCTTCTTCACCTACGCAGGGATGGATAAATAATAAAAGGACTAGAAACTGAGAGATCTCACCGAGTACGAGGACGTTGAAGAGCTGAGACATCGAATGCACCGTGAATCACCTTCACAAGTAAATCCTCCTCTTCCAACAAGCTTCATCTCTCTCTCTCTCTCTCTCTCTCTCTCTCTCTCTTTCTCTCTCTCTCTTTCTCTTCCTCTCTTCTTCTTTTTTTTTTCTCTCTCACCTTAGACGTGTAATACTCCGAATTAGGTTCCTAAATCTCATATTAGAGGCCCTCTTATAGAGTTTTGCAAGAGTCCTAACCCAATTTGGAAACTGCTTATAGCAGTCCGCGCACACCTCTGACCGGCCGACCTGATGTAAAAAAAACATCCAGAGAGTTGCTATGTTAAAAAAAACACAAGCCCAACCTGTTGGATGACGGGCCGGACTTCACAAAATCTGTCCAGAGATTTTGGCATTTCCAGCCACTTTGTTCGACCGGTTGGACATAAAAAATTTGACTCCCTCTCCTCTCCTCTCCTCTCCTCCGAGGAGGAAAATTCCAACACTATTGGTAGGAGTTACAAAGATGAAGTGTTATGTAATGTGGTCGATATGGAGGCATGTCATATACACCTTGGTCGGCCATGGCAATCGGATCATGATGTGACCCATCGTAGAAGGGACAATGTATATATATTTGTCAAAGATGGGTGAAAGAGGATTTTAGATCCTATGTCATCGGAGAGCCACCTCAAAGCTTCAAAAGTGGAGGGGAGTACTCTCCTTGCCATAGAAGAATTTGTGAAAGAATCTAAAGAAATTGACGAGATTTACGCCATGGTTGTAAAGGGTGAGAGCTCGAAATCATTGAACATACCCCCAGTTCTAAGGCCTTGCTAAATGAATTCAAGAATATATGGCCCGAGGAACTCCCAGATGGTCTGCCACCTATGAGGGGTATACAACATCACATCAATCTTATCCCTAGGGCTAGTTTGCCCAACCGCCAGCATTACCGTTTGAGCCGGAAGGAGAGTGAAATCCACCAAGGTCAGGTTGAAAAATTGTTGAAAAATGGGCTTTTGAGGAAAAGCATGAGCCCTTATGTAGTACCAGCATTGTTGACGCCAAAGAAGGATGGTAGTTGGTGAATGTGTGTTAAAAGTTGGGCGATCAACAAGATCATCATCAAGTACAGATTTCTCATACCCCGATTGGATGACATGTTGGATATGTTGGAAGGGTCCAAGGTATTTTCCAAGCTGGATATGTGCAGCGGATACCATCTAATTCGAATCCGACCTGGTGACGAGTGGAAAACAACTTTTAAGACCAAAGAGGGGCTATATGAATGACTTGTTATGCCATTTGGTCTATCAAATGCCCCAAGTACTTTCAAGTATCTTATTAACCAAATCTTGAAGCCGTTCATAGGCAAGTTCGTCGCGATATACATCGATGACATCTTGATATAAAGTCAGGATGAATCAGAACATATGGAACATCTCATGTAGGTTCTCCAAGTGCTGCTTGATAATAAATTATATTTGAATTTGAGGAAGTGCAATTTCCTGACAGACCACCATTTGTTCTAGGCTTTGTGGTATCTTCCACCGGCATTCGAGTAGATGAAAACAAGGTTGAGGCCATCCGTGAATGGCCTACTCCGACCAACATCCATGAGGTGCTTAGTTTTCATAGGTTGGCCACTTTCTACCATCGATTTGTTAGAGATTTCAGCACCATCGTCGCTAGAGGTGGGCACAAACCAAGCCAGCTCGAAAGCTCGGTTCGGATTAGTTCGAATGGAAGTTCAAACCAAACCAAGCCTCGAAGTCAAGCTCGTTTGAAAAAAAAAAACAAGCTCAAACTAGGGTAGTACCAACTCGACTCGATTTGATTCAACTCGGTTTGATTCAGCTCATAGATTGTAAGCACACTATTTCCTGTGGTGTGATCCACTTGAGCTTTGGATATGATTCCATTTTGGGATCATGTCCTAAAATGATATGTAAAACAGATGGACAACATGGATAATACATATACATTTTTTTTTTGGATAATACATATACATGATGACATGGATAATACATAATACATATACATGAATGCACACTGTTTCCTTGCACTTGTAAAATTATGCTCGTATACTTTTGTTTGGAAAATACTCTTTCATGTCTATTTTGCACTCCCACTCCTTTGGAGGATGTTAAACATCATATAGTAAGTTGCGTTTGTACTTTTTTTCTAACTTTTTAAATTTTTTTTCCAATCAAATAAACAAGCAAAAAAAGATCTGCTGCTTGTTTGAACTCAGCCCGACTCGATTCGAAATTTTTGACCAAACTGATCCCGGCTTAAACCAGATTTTTCTGGAGCAAACCAAATAAGGGCCGCATGAGTCGGCTCGAAACCCAAACCAAGCCGATCCACAAACTGCGGTGGTACAAAAACAAGTCAAAACAAACTAGGGCTAACTCGGCTTGGCCCGGATCATTGCCCACCTCTAATCGCCGCACCTATGATAGATTATATGAAGAAAGGACCGTTCTAGTAGACGGAAGAGGCCAACAGAACTTTCGCAGAAATCAAATAGAGCTTATCGTCTACTCCAGTGTTGGTTTTTCCAAACTTCGACAAGGTATTTAAGGTGGACTGTGATGCATCTTACGTGAGTATTGGTGCAGTTTTATCGCAAGAAGGCAAGCTTGTCGCCGTCTACAGCGAGAAACTGAATGATGCGAGGAAGAAGTGGTCCACATATGAAATAGAGTTATATGCTCTAGTACAAGCTCTCTAGCATTAACGACACTACCTCATTCAGAGGGAATTTTTTCTTTATACGGACCACTAGTCTTTAAAGTTTATCAATGGCCGAACTAACGTGAGTCGTGTGTATGCCAAGTGGATTTCATTTTTCCAATAATTCACATTTGTATTGAATCACAAATCAGGCCAACTAAACAAAGTTGTTGATGCATTAAGTCATTGATCCACCCTTCTAATCACTTTAACCAATGTGGTTGTCAGTTTCAACTGCCTCAAGGAAATGTATGAGGAAGATGAGGACTTCAAGGGTGAGTGGATGCGAAATAAGATAGGTCACCCTAGTGACTACCACATCCAAGATGGGTTCCTATTATTTGGGAATTACTAATGTGTCCCAAAAATCTCGCTACGTGACAAGATAATATTAGAGCTACATGGTGGTGGCCTTAGAGGCCATTAATTTGAGTCGTGATAAGGCGAAGGTCCTGATAGAAGAATGGTACTTTTGGACCTATCTAGGCCATGATGTTGGAAGAATGGTGCAGCGATGCCACATATGTCAAACCTCCAAGGGACACTCGAAAAACACAGGACTCTACACCCCGTTGCTTGTCCCCAAAGGCCCTTTGGAGGACATCTCTATAGATTTCATCATAGGTCTCCCACAAACATAACGCGGCATGGACTCTGTTCGTGGGAGTAGATCGATTCTTAAAGATGGCTTACTTTATTCCATTTAAGAAGACCTATGACACAACAAACGTAGCCAACCTCTTCTTTAGAGAGATTGTGAGGTTACATGAAATTATCAAGACCATTACATCGAACCGTGATACAAAGTTCGTTAGTCACTTTTGGCAAACTTTGTGGAGACTATTTAGGACACAACTTTAGTTTAGTAGTGCATATTATCCATGAGCTGATGGACAACTGTAGTTGTGAATAGGGCATTGGGAAATCTCATACAATGTATCTTCGGGGACAAGTAGAAACACTGGGACTTGGCCCTATCTCGAGCTGAGTTCGCCTTCAACAACATGGTGAACCGATCCATAGGAAAGTTGTTGTTTTAGGTCATCTGTACAGACGAGTGCCCCGTCACACGCTAGATTTGGTGCCCTTGCCAAAGATTCCTAGCATGAGCATTGTTGCGGAGAATATGGCTGCAAAGATTATAGAGTTACATGAAAAAGTTCGAGCCAAGCTTTCAGAGGTGAACAAGAAATACAAGTGAGATGCTGACAAACTGCGCCATGCCAAGGTGTTTGAGGTTGGGGATCAAGTGATGGTCCACCTATGTAAGGAACGCTTTCCTACTGGTACCTACAACAAGCTAAAATACAAGAAAATTGGCATAGTACCGATCCTCATGAAGTTGAACGACAATGCCTATGTGGTCGATCTTCCCGAAGAGTTCGAGATCTCCCGAACATTTAACATAGCAGTCTTATTTGAGTATCACAAGCTCGAGCCGAATGAGAACTCGAGGACGAGTTCTTTTGAATAAGTAGGGACTGATGTAAAGGGGATTGTTGAAGCATATATGTTGCGAATCGACCAAAGCAAGGAAGGAAGGATTTGAAAAGCAGAAAATCTATCAATTGACTATCTCTTGCGAATGATCACATTAGCCCAACAATCAGTCTCAAACAGGCTGGGATATAGCCTTCCTTACTGGACAGTTTCTAGCCCCAAATGACCGATCACAAATGGCCAATGACCGGTCTCAAATCCTCCTCAGAAGAACCTCTACTCTCTTGACTATTTTAGACTCCAAGCAACCGATTGCCAAGGGCCGACGACCGATTGAGCTCAATTGATGACCAATTGCCAACCCCCTACGACCGACCTCCAAAACACGCACATTCATGTGAAAGTTTCTATTTTTTTAATTTATGTTTCTGTTTTCATTTAGGAATCTTAATTTACACGTGAGCAGGGTTTCTTTTGGATGTCTAGACTATTTAAACTCTTTTAATTTCATTGTTAAGGATCGATTACTCCTTTTTATCAAATAAACTTCGGTTTCTTCTTCTTTGGTCATGGATTCGAGTGTTCCCTTGTGAATTTTAGGAAGTCTGGTCGAGGATTTCCAGAAGCTTCGTGGATTCAGAGTAGTTATCCTACGAGAGAGACAGAGATCAATCTCACCACGTCTATGTCTGCTCCAAGCCACCCGAATGTATCTAGGGAGCTTTCCTCTTCCTCCCATTCTATTAATAATTTTTTTTTTCTTAAAAAAAAAATGCTCTTTTGGGTATCTAATGCTTATCTTGGCTGCCATGGACAATTCCATATTGGACCTGTGTTTTCGGCCCCTACACTCAAGGCCCATTTGGGGAGTGATTTATGTTGAAGGTGGTCAAGGCCGCGAAGATAAAAGCCTTGGGATCCTCTTGCATGGGCTCTCTAGACTCTGCTCCATTGGCATTCCAGTCATTGACCTTGAGCTGCATAATCAGGAAAGCCTTAAGACTAAGCTTAACCCTAAGTGTTCCTCTTAGGCCATGAGCTTTTTGCCCCTTTCCTTTATGGTAGAATTTTGCAAGTGAATGCCCATATAAGTATCATTGGGCATCATCATAGACACTATTTTCAAACCGACCAACTTTCAATTTTCTAGTTTATCCATTAGATTCCTGTCTTTGATGGAGCTGGACTGCCTGCTTCAGTGTTTGTTTTTTCTTTCCTTAGTCCAATGTATGAGCTTATATTTTATTTCCTTTCTTCCTGGCCAGGATGTGGGTCATTTTTGTTGCTCAGGGTTTGGGTGATTCTTCTTTCTTTCTTTCTTTGGCCTGGAATGTGGGCTTGTTTTCTTCATTTTTTATGGCTCATAATTTGAGTGTCATCTCTTATTTTCCCTATCCTAGGGTGCACGACTCTCCTGATTCCTAGCATGATGAGCAGGCTCTGCTTTGCTCTCTCTCTCTCTCTCTCTCTGCTAATTTTTCAAGCTTGGGCCCACTTAGTTCGTAATAAACTTCTGTTTACTTTCAAAAAAAAAAAAAAAAAAGGCAAATTGAAAGACAACTAATAACAAAAGAAAAAAGCTGATCAAATGGACCCATAATCGCACAACAAGGCGATGGTATCTTGAATGCATGCCAACCATTTCACAACAAGCTATATATTCTATAAGAATGGATAAGGACTGGAATGGTGATCTACGACACCTGTTTTACATATAGGCTAAAATACCCAATCTCTATGGGCCCACCATTATTTATGTAAAATACAATCCCTGCATCAATTAATAACCATTATTTGGGGAAGCGAATTAGCTGTTACCTGGGTAACAGCTTAGTGGGTGTTACCCTAACCGTGCGGGGCCTACCTTGATACATTTTTTTGTATATCCATACCGTCCATATGTGAAGATCCAAATCTCAAGTGGACCATACCAATAGAAATAGTGATGAATATTCGTTACAAAAGTTTTGGATCAATCTGACTTTTCTAATTTCACTTCATCCAGATTTTATTTTATTTTTTTGTTTGAGCACGACCCGGCCAGAACATAACCCACACAACCCGGCCGACCGAAAACACCCAAAAGTGCTGCTGGTATGTCTCGAACCTGAGACCAGCTGGTTGATAAACTCGGACTCAACCAGCCGGGCTACAGGCCCTTCCACCACTTCTTCCCGATCTTCTTTACATTATCATCAGGTTGGATGGTAAATATACATTAAGAAAAGGTTACGATGGGCCCTTTAGAATTTTTAATGGTGAGGCACACAATCACCACTGTTTCCTTTGGTGTGGTACAAATGAGATTTGGATCTGTATAAATATTGGTATCCCATCCTAAAATGGTCTACATAAACGGATGGACGGCATGGATATACAGAAAATCATCAAAGTGGGCCCATGGTTGGGGTAACACCCGCTAAGCTGTTACTAGGGTAACACCTAATTGGCTCCCATTATTTGGACCGTGGGCATGCATACCGAAGATAAACCTAAGTAAAATCTCAAATGGCCCATGCCAACAGGAACGATATAAGATTGCTCCCAAGACCACTAAGCGTGAGTCGATGAGAGATAAACACAGTGGTAGCCTCACACAGAAACCTCTAATGGGCATTCCATCCCATTTTTCTATGTTTTGTGGTTTCCATCTAAGTTGTACGTCTAGCTGATTATTGGACTTTTGAGTATAGAAGTGATCCATCTGATCGAAAATCCTAATCGTTGAATGGGGCAGCACATAAACCTTTTAAGATAGAAAAAACAGCAATGGCTCACATTCAACTGCTATGATCCTCTAATCTCGTGGGCTTTCGATGTATAGATTATAACAGGGTTACGTACATCGATTGCACACGGATTAGCTACTGATCGCGTGAGTAGCGAGATTCGCTACTGATCGCGTGAGTAGCGAGGTCACATCACCAAGTTCTGTGGGGCCCACCATGATGTATGTATTGCACCCACATCTTCCATCCATTTGGAGAGTTCGTTTTAGTGCAAGAGCCAAAGAATATTGATGCAGATCCAAAGCTACCCACCTCATAAAACAGTGGGGATTGAATGCCTACTATTAAAAGGTTCTGGGGTCACAGAAGTCTTCAATCAAGCTGATATTTGTGTTTTCCCTTTGTACATATGTCTGTGTTAACTTATGAACAGGTTGGATCTAAACCAAAAAAAAAAAAAAAAAAACGTCATAGTAGGCCTTAGTAAGGTGTCAATGTTGGGCGTCATTGTCCCTACTTTTTTCTGTGGTGGGGTCCACTTGAGCTATGGATCTTCCTCATTCTTTGACTCATGCCCCAAAGTGATCTCATCAAATGGATGGACGGTGTGGATACAACACATACATCATGGTGGGGCCCACAGAACTTTGTGACGGCACTTCAGTAGTCAATCTCGCTACTCACCATGTCAGTAGCGAATCCAAGTCCCATCCATTGGATTACAGACTACGCACTATCTCAAGTGGGACCCACTATATGGACACTCGGGATTGATCAGGTACATGTATGCCATTTTGGTCTCCTTCGTGGTGAACCATAGAGAACAGATCCTGAAAAACATGCATTGACCCAGATCACGTGATCTACGGCTGTTAAGCTATTTATATATGTAGCTGTGGGCCATCCTTGGTGATGCTCATGTTGTCAAGGCCTGAAAACCCAAATGTATAGTGCAAACTGCAAACTCGCCCCTGTGGGAGCATATTTAGGCAGGCAATGGGTCGAGCTCAATCAGTCCGGGTCTGGGTTAGCCCAAGCCCGACTCATTTATTTTAATAAACAGGCCACAAAAACAGGTCCTAGCCCTATCCTCTAGCCATTACCCTGTGACTGGACCCAAACCTAATTGGAAATGCCTGAGCCCAAGGCCGACCTAACTCATTTAATTGTAACTGGGTCCAGTGGGTAATTTTGTTTTGCGTTGGGTCACGTTGGCCCGGTCCATTGATTCACTATATGGTGGATTGGCTTGGGACAAGAGTCTCAAGTCCAACTGGTTGGACCAAATATTATGGTCCACCCAGTGGATAACTTGCTAAGTTCATGAGACATCCAACCAGTCCAATAGATTGGCCTCACAATGAGGAATCGTTCATGCAAAAATCAGCCCCATGTACTGTTCAATTGGAGATCCTGTGCGTTTCAACATTGAAGTCGTGGGCTCGAGTACCCATTTGGTGTGTGTGGGTGGGTGTGAGGGTGTGTATGTTAAAAAATAATAAAAAAAATTAGGACCGTACTTGTATTTTACTATATATTCATCTATGGTTATATACTATTTTCTATGGTGTGGCTCACTTGATGATTGGATAGGGTTGAATTTTGTGTTAGGTGACATGCATGGTGGGGCCAACCTATTAGGCTGATGGGATGTCAGTAATCCACGCGTGCACTACAAACTGTGGTGTAACCAATTTGACTTGATATGTGTGTGTGTGTGTGTGTGTGTGTGTGTGTGTGTGTGAAAATGCTCACCTGCGTTCCATTTCAGCTGCGCACCTTTGCACAGGTGTCATGGGCACAAAATCTGAATGGTCTACATGATGTGGCACCCTTCGAAACCCTGGGGACCAATTTTCAGCCTAATAAAAAACTCTGGTGGGCCATGGGAAATAGGAACAGTTTCCTCCCTTGAATTGCCTCTATATTTTCTATGGCCCACCAAAGTTTTGGATTAGGCTGAAAGTTGGTCCGAAGTAGTTTAAATGGGTGTCGCATCACATGGATCGTTCAGATTTTGTGACCCTGACATGTGTGCAAAGGTGCTCAACTGAAATGGTGCACTGCAAAGCAGGCCTCTCTCTCTCTCTCTCTCTCTCTCTCTCTCTCTCTCTCTATATATATATATATATATATATATATATATATATATATGCTCACCTGTGCACAGTTCTCAAGAGTTCTCATTAGCACTTTTTTAGAGTTCATCACAAGTGATGTTAGACCTGAATATGAACTGTCCACATGATGCGGCACCCCAAAAAACCTCATGTGCCCAACTCTTACCCTGATCCAGAACTTTGGTGGGCCATGAAAAAAGGAAACAGTTTCCTCCTTTGATTTGCCTCTCCTGCTACGACCAACTAGAGCTTTGGATCAGTTGACAGTTGGGTTGTAGGGGCTTTTGGGGTGTTGCATCATGTTAATGATTCAGATTCAGAGCTCACATCATGTGTGATGAGCTTTGAAAAAGTTCTCAAGACCTTGCTGGAGAACCGGTGGTATATAGGGTGAGCATTCCTCTCTCTCTCTCTCTCTCTCTCTCTCTCTCTCTCACCGGTTGGACTATACATAAGGTCCAACCAGCATAGAAAATTACCCTCAATTAATGTTAATAAATGCCACCAAGATAAAGAGGGAAATGGGGTTGTTGGCTTGGGTGGACCCCACCATAGTGTTCATATGAAATCCACCCCGACCATTATGTGCATCACCCCATGTGAAGCCCAACACCCAAAAATAAACAGCATATGCTATTAAGGTGGATCAAAAAATTAGAAATAGTAAAAGGAAAAGCTCACCTTCCAAACTGCTTTGACATTTGTGGCCCACCTAAATCACAGGACATTAAGTTTTTGGATCTGGGATTACACATCTAATGGTCGGAATGAATCTCATGTACCCATCACCCTTCCAAAATTCAAGGGTAAGTGTCTAAATCGAGGTGAAGTAACTCCTCTCCTCCCTTCCCCGGACGTTGCTTCCCAAACTGGAACTGGATTAAGTGCTACAACATTATCTAGCCATGGGTGTTTTCCTTAACATAGGGCCCACCTTGATGTATGTATTTTATATCCACACTGTCCATCATTTTTTACCGATTATTATAGAGCATGATTCAAAAAATGAACCATATCCAAATCTCAAGTGGACCACACCATAGGAAACAGTGGTCATTGAATTCCCACCATTAAAAACTTCGTAGGGTCCACCTCAGATTTGGATCTGTCTCATTTTTAGCCTCATGTCCTAAAATGAGCTGGAAAAGTATGGATAAAACACAGATCATGCTGGGTCAAGGAGCTTTCGAGTGGGCAAGGGTTCAGCGGATCCCCATATCCTGGTACCTGACTGCGGGGCTAATTTGTGAAGTATGTCTTATATCCACGCCATCCATCCGTTTTGAAAACTCATTTGATATATATATATATATATATATATATATATATATATATATATATATATAGCATATCCAAATTTCAGGTGGACCTTAATATAATCATTAAAAACTTCTCGTGGGCCAAATAAGTTTTGGATGAAGCTGATATTTGTGGTCTCTTCATTTAGATCCTTGTGACCTTATAAACAAGTTGCATGACAAATAAACATTCCGTTTGCACCCATGAAGTATACTGGTTGGATGGCATATTTGTTTTGGATCAAGCGATATTTATGTGGGCCTCACCATGATGTATGTGTTGTATCCACACTGTCCATCCATTTGGAGAGATCAGTTTAGGGAATGAACCTAAGAATGAGGCCAATCCAAAGCTCAAGTGGACCCACCACAAAAAACATTGGGGACAGTGAGTGGCAAACATGCATGCAACCAAACAGCCTCATTTATAGAAGTTGATGTGTATACAATTGGCAAAGATGTTTCAGGAAATAAAAAGAAAAAAGAATGAAAATGAGAAAAAGAACTCTTTTTAGTGAAAGAAATAAATTTTGAAGGGAAGAGATTAATCTACAAGATGTTGTGTGCGGCCACTGTGATGCATGCATGACATTTGATTTTCTTTTTTTTTTTCTTTTTTTACTTTGTGATTTAACATTTATAGCTACATATTGCTGCAATTATCCTTCATATAAATTTTAGTCAGTAATGATAAAAGTTTGTTTAAAAACTGGAATAAATGACACGCTCATCTAATGGTGCTATAAAGGAACATGGTAGGTTTTGACTCTATCTCTCTCTCTCTCTCTCTCTCTCTCTCTCTCTCTCTATTTTAATGTTTGTGCAAATCTTGGCTCTTTCTTGTGAATGTTATTGGGCTTATGGTGTATAAAACTTGATAATCCTTTTATGACGTTATTTATCTATGCCTTGTTGGTTGAGCAGAGCACTGAGTCAAAAGCTTTGAGATTTTGCTAGGGATTTGGCTCAAAGTGCAACTAAGGGCATGATTCAACAGGTTTGTTTTCTTCTTATACCTAATTTTCTTTCTTTTCTAGTAGAACCTTTAGGGATGATGCAAATACTCAAAACTTCACTTGAGCCCGAGCACTAGGGTGAACTTGAAGTTGAACTACACCTAGGCATCACTTGAACATTCCTCTCTTTAACTCTAAGTAGGAAGAATACAAAAAATAAGGCTACTATACTCATTAGACAGGCCAAGGTAATTATGTTGGATTGGAAACATTTGCAATTCCGACGATCAAAACCTGAGACTAGAAAATGTAGCAAAACCTTCCAGGTTTCATGTCAAAATCATAGATAAATATTCTATCAAACCTCCTCTTTTAGCTTTTAATGATACTAAACAAAAAAAAAAAAAAAAAAAAAAAAAAAAAAAAAAAATTGAGCCTGCAAGGCAACGGGCGAACGAGGGAACTCTTTGGTACTTGCGGAGAATGTAGTTATAGGTTGTTGGTACTTGTGGAGGATTGTGGTTTTGGAGGTTTGTAGTTGTGGAGACTGTGAGTGTGGAGGATTGTGGTTGAGGAGGTTTGTAGTTGTGGAGGATTGTAGTTGTATTGTGTTGGTTATGTAATGTAATTGTGGAGGATTGTGATTGTATCATGTTGGTTATACATTGTGGTTGTTGAGGATTGTATTTGTTACCTATTGTGTGGAGGATTGTACTTGTATATTGTGTTAGTAAATGTTGTAGTTTTCTAAATTATTTATGAATTACAAGTTAGGTTTATAGGATGTATTGGGGCACAGCCCCCACTAAATGTAGGTTATTTTTGCCATGCAGACATAAATTCGACGGTTTTGGACCGTCGCATTTATTTCTCGACTATCCAATTGAAATGTTCTATAATTTTTACCCAGAACGGCACCGTCGAATTATTTGTGATGGCTTTCAGCTGCCGATTATGCAAATGCGAGTTCGACAGGTGTGGACCATCGAAATAGTTCGACCATCAGAATATTAACTGACGGTTATGGACTGTCGAATTTATTTTTCGACGGTCTGTTCTACAACGGGTTTTTTTTTACGGCACAGACCGTCGAATTTAGCACTTTTTCACATAGTGTGTATACCTTAGAATGGAGGCGGATGCCTCTACTTAGAGCCATTGGAGAGTGATCGTGGGCCACTATCGTGGCCACAATCATGGGAGTAAGACCCGTTGGATGGCGTGATTCCCGAAGACGTGGGTCACGTTGGTAAAAGTTAGAGACGTGCCCGTCTCCTCCATATTGCTCGCAGTTATGGCAGTGGTAGTCCAGGTCGGTTTGCTAAAATTTTTGGCCGAGGCCAATCTCATGGTCGGGTCGGCCCTATCAGTAGATAGTCAGTGCTAGGTCTATCTTTGTATCTAAAATAACAATCATCAAGTCCGAGCTGTTGTCAGCTCAGCTTAGGTCTTCAACTCTCTTCCTACCTATGGCCCCTCGTGCAGGCAGTCACAGTCACCTAGCCAGAGGACATGGGCTTCAACCTATGAGCCTGCAGGTCTTATGAGATTTCCTTACCACCTGAGGTCAGTTCGAATTTTACCCATGACATGGATAGTTAACTATTCTTCATGTTTTGCTGTCCATTTAACTCTAATAATCATCTTGTTAAAGAGCCGGATGGTTTAAATTTTAGTTTAGGGTACATGCAAACTAAGGTCCATGATCTGGATGGTTTAGCTTTGGTTACATGTACACCACGTGCACAATTTTTATCACGTGTGTGAACCTTCACACTGTGGCAGAATATCCAAGTTTCTCCCTGGTAAGATAGGAAGCGGATTTCCTGGGAGAGCATTTCTCAGGAAGTTCCTGCCTGGGAACGTAGGTGGGGTCCACCGTGATGTTTGTGAGAAATGCACCCGGTCCATGCATTTTGTGAGATCATTTTAGGATGTGTGACGAAAAATAAGCTGGATCAAACACTCAAGTGGGCCGGATCAAACACTCAAGTTTCCACAGTTGAAACATTGGTGGGGCCATAGAAGTTTTGTATCAGGCTGATATATGTGTTTTCAGTTCATCCTGAGTAGGAATGACATTATGAACGGTATGGACAGCGTATAAGCATTACTGTGGACCCAGGGAGATTTCAACGGCAGGAATTTCCCTACCCACATTTTCCTTTAGTGCGGCCCACTTGGGTCTTGGATACTGCTCATTTTTTGTCACATGTCCTAAAATGAGCTCACAAAACGGATAGACGGGGTGGATTTTTAACAAACATCATGGTAGTCACCACCTAGATTCCCAGCGCAGGAACTTCCTGCCAAAGGCTTTCCGGGAAATCCACGTCCGATGAGATAGGATACTTGAATGGAGGAGAATGGCCAGTGAGTCGAAATCGGATTGCGTCCTGACTATCTCAGGACGCTCTTATCGTACCGAAAACTCAGTTGGGTCCACTTTAAATGTATGTTGTTTATCTACACCGCTCATCCACTTTTCCAGATCATTTAATGAGTTGAAACCATAATTGAAGCATATCCAAAACTCAGGTGGACCATACCACAAGAAACCGTAGGTATAATGATATCCACCGTTGAAAGCTTTCTAGGGCCCTCAGTGATGTTTATTTGTCATCCAACCTGTTCACAAGATCACACAGACATTCAATATCAGTTTGATCCAAAACTTCTCCGGCTTCCAAGAATTTTTCAACTGTACCAGTTCAATTCACATTGCTTCCTGGTGTGGTCCACTTAAGATTTTTATATGCTTCATTTTCTTTATCAAAACATAAAATTATTTGTTAAAATGGATAAACAGAGTGGATGAAATACATAAATTATGGTGGATCCCACGGAGTTTACTCAGTATGCTTAGCGTACGCAATCCGCTTCTCAGTGAGTCCACGTCGTTGGACGCGGATTTCCTGCTAAAGCATTTCCCAGGAAGCTCCTGCGCTGGGAATCTATGTGGGGCCCACCGTGATGTTTTTGAAAAATCCATGCCGTCCATCTGTTTTATTAGCACATTTTAGGATGTACGACCAAAAATTAGCTGGATCCAAGACTGCTGAAAAAGTGAGGATTGAACGTCCACAGTTGAAATATTTGTGGGGCCACAGAAGTCCTGAATCAGGTTAATATTTGTCCTTGCAGTTCATCCCAGTAGGAATGACATTATTAACGGTATGGATGGCATATAACATCACTGTGGACCTCAGGGAAGTTTCAACGGTGGGAATTTCCCTACCCAACATTTCCTTTAGTGCGGCCCAGTTGAGTCTTGGATCCGGTTCATTTTTCATCGCATGTCCTATAATCAGCTCACAAAACGGATTGACGGCGTGGATTTCTCACAAACATAACGGTTGGCCCCACCTAGATTCCCAATCAGAAATTCCTGCGAAAGGCTTAAGCAAGAAATCCGCGTCCCACGCGTTTTTCATAGTCAAAAGTCTCTCGTGGAAGATGGGTAGGGTAGGCCTAACTTTCCACGATTCCTCACTTTTTTTTATAGTCTACTTTATTTTTAGTGCTAGTTACAAGCTGCAATCGCTTTCTTTGATTTAGTGGTGCGATGTTGAGGGATGCTTATTAAATTTATATTATTTGACTGGAGTCTCGGTCATCTAAATATATTTCAAAATTTAGAGTTGACCACAAACCGTTGAACCATTCGTAATAAGGAGATAGTAAATAAGGAGATCATTAGATTTTTCGACTCATGTGACTCTTATGGTTTATTTGCCCCATAAGAGCCTCAATTATGAAAAAAGAATGGATTAGGCATCATTTTCCACCATGTAGTGCATGGTCTCTAGCTTACTAAATTTTATGATTTTTTTAGGGTTCAAATAAACTTCAATTTCACTACATTACACCATACTACATAGGGTGTTAGGATCCCCAAGTAGGCAAGATAAAGAGAAAAAAAAAAATGAATAGCAAAAGAAAGGCATAAATGGAAATTGAAAAATTATGCATCCTATTTTCTTAAAAGAGATGGTTAGATGTCCCTGATTCCAACCATACTATTTTGACTTTGAAAGTTTCTAGTTATTGGATTGTTTGAGCTCTTGGAAGCGTCTACTGATTGGATTGTTTGAACTTGCTACTGATATTGGCCCCACCACAATAATTTGATTTATAGATGAAGATTTGATTTCCTAAGTTAGCTCCAAGTGATGTTTTCGTCCATAATGAAATTCTTCTCAATTACTTTTGGCGCCTTTGAACTATTGATAGATCTTAATAGATCACGAGATTTGAACACCGATCAATGGTGTAGATTGACCCTTGATCAGACGCAATGGGCCCCATAAGGAGAAACAAGGAAAACCCAATCCATCCCATGGATTTGAATTACCTAAATGTAATTTAGTGCTAAGAAGTCTATATAATTTTGGAAGGTTGTCCACCATGAGATTAAGAGTGTAGGTGGAAATATGAAAAACATGAAGATTTAGAGTTAACTTTTAGACATTGATACACGATGAGAAGGTGGGCCCTGCATTGTGTGGTTATGATCACCTCAGGCGGGCCCTACCATGAGATTTTGATAATCCAAATCAAGTGGATAAGTTGAAACCTTGAAAAGATCATGATGTGGTATATTGTAATATTACACGGTAGACAACCTTATGTTTTGATTAGGACCCAGTTATATTAAAAAAAAAAATTGATGCAAGTGGCCCTCACCTTGAGATTTTGAGCTAAGAATTAAACTAGAGACTTGAACTTAAGCTTAACCAAAAATCTATTTAAATACAAGTTTTAGCTATAATCAAGTGATGAGCCAATGAGCCCCACCACTCTATAAGTTCACCTAAATGGGCCCCACTACCCTCATTTAAATTTAAACAGTGGATCTTGATTTGGCCATGATCATCATCATCCCTAGACCGATCTTAGATTCCAACCACATAAATGAAGAAAATGATAGAATGCACAAATGAGACCATTAAAATTACTATCTAGCCCAATATATCCAACCGTTCATCAAGAGATTAGACACTCAATTTTAGGGTCTAACTTATGGAAAGTAAGATCCACCCAACCCAACCTTTAAATTTATATTTGAGATAAATCATGAAATTCAACAATTGAATCAGATGGATCTTAGCAATCCAACCTATTAAAAGCAAGATCTTAACCCAAAATATAATTTTTAACTTTAATGGATGGTTTGGATTGTTGGGAAAAGTAAGAAATGGACCATTTGGGGCATAGATACAGGTTAGGGTCCAATTTGGTCAATCAACAGTTAGTTTGTTGATTATTGATGTTTTGTTTATAATTTAAATGAGTGAATCCTAAATTAGTGTAGTACATTAACTTAGTTATTTAATCTTATTCATTACTCAAAAAAGAAAACTATCCCAAGAAAGAAAATCAAAATCTAACCATCAAATCATCAAGGAGATGACCAAGAGGACTAAGTGATCAAATAAGAGTGTACACATTGGTAAGTAGTAACTTACATGGATGGATTTTCCTATATGCATCTCATAACATATTAAGTATGCATTTACTTATTTACTTTTGATGACTTATTGATATCTATCAAGTATGCAATTGCCTTAAGATTTGATGATTAATTCTAGAGAACATCAAACAACTTGAGGAGCAAGTATCCCTTAAATTTTCGAGTAGAGTTCCCATTGGAACCAAGTTGGTATCAATAGGGCCACCTCCTTAGATTGAAGCCAAGGCTAGGGAAGAAGCTTGGCCAACTTTAAAGTAGGCCACTCATCGCCAAGTTATACGATCACACATCATATGTGAGGAACCACAAGTGAGATTTCTGTGTACACTCTTACATGTGATGGATTTATGCAAGTCTCGGTTGAATGGGTGTTGGCAGGCCAGATGTGTTGTGCACAGTCATGGCCCTGGTTGTTCAATTTATAAATTGCTTTACGGTAATGTGGTATACTAAAATATTTGTATATACATTTTGCATTGTGACATTATTGTGAATCATGCGTATAACTACTTGCTTTGTTATTAGCTCATGTTGTACGTTGATCGGAAAATCATCCAACTCCTAGAAAGGAATTGGAGGCTTCATGAGCAAAATGATGAGTTCGAGAAGCATGCTCATGGAGATTTAATGCTAGAATAAAGATTTTGTTTTTGCTTTATGTTTTTGAACAAAGATACATCCGGTTATCTAAAGACTTCTTCGTATACACTTTCTCTAGCTTAGCCATTGTATCAGCCATTATCTTCTCCTTCATGATGTGATAGAGGACATCATCTATTGGGCACAATGGGATCGAGGTTCTAGCCTTCCTGCCAAGCTTCTTCCACTCATCCTCTTTCATAGCCTCATGTTGCTTCCCAAGGGCTTCTTCAAGCCCTTGTTAAATTAGGAGGGATTCGATCTTCACCTTACATAGTTTCATATTTTTGTTGGGGAACTTATCTACGTCGAATCTAGTGCTCGACGTCATGCGCTCGTCTTAGATTCTGAATTCTGCTCCACCCCAACGATATTTCTGATACCACTTGTTGAGAAAACCGGCAGTGGAAGCAAGCCAAACACACAACAGACAATAGAATCAAACGAGCAACACAAAGCAATCATACACACACAATCAACCATAAATGGACAATCCGATTTTATGTGAAAAAACCCCTCAACGGATAAAAACAACGACACAAAGCGATCAACATTATATTAGAAGATTACAAAGATGAACAATCCACAAGCAAGGAAACCCAAGAGAAAATCCAAGAGAAAACCCAAGCTCTCTCTCTCTCTCTCTCTCTCTCTCTCTCTCTCTCTCTGAAAACACTCTCCCCTCACCTTAATACAATTAGGAAACCTTGGACACCTTAGGATTACACCTAATCTTGCTTACAACCCCCTTATATAGAAGGAATCTCGAAATTAGAAACAACCTACACAGATTTGCGTAACCATGCAAATCATTGCCATATTGCCGACTAGTCGGAGCCTACCGCTGATCAGTCAAACATATCACAAAAACTATCTAGAGAGGAAACTTCCCATTTAGCCTCAACAGCCAACCGGTTAAAGCACTCTACAGACCGGTCGCCAAAACTATCCTGAGACTTCACCGCTTGCACAGTCTATCTTCAGACCGGTCGCCAGTTTGGCCGACCGGTCGAAGCCTACTATTTCAACAAACTTTGAAGACTCCACCACCACCACCACCAACAACAACAACAACAACAACAATAATAATAAACTGATGCATCTAAAGATCAAGTGGACCATGCCCGCAAAAAGCAGTGGGATTTGAATGCCTACAATTGAAAACTTCTAGGGGGCAGAAGTTTTTGATCAAGCTGATATTTGTGTTTTCCCTTCATCCAGGCCTGTGCAACCTTATGAACAAGTAAACATCATAGTGGACCCTAGGAAGGTTTCAACGGTGGATGTCATTATCGCCACTACGTGTTTTGTGGTGTGGTCACTTGAGCTTTGAATCTGCCTTGTTTGGGCTCATGACCTAACATGATTTTGCCAAGTGGATGGATAGATGGATAGTGTGTATATAACACACATATATAGCATGGTGTGGCCTACAGAACTTGTGACATCAACACACCACTTACGTCGGCCGTGTGTGGCACAGCATGCAATCTGCTTTTGGGTTGCCAGAGGCTTTGGTACAAAGTTCCTACGCTGGGAAGATAGGTGGCGCCCAACCTGATGTTTGTGATAAATACACTCGTCAATCCATTTTTCCGGATCATCTTTGCCCACGTTTCAGGTTTCAATACATAGCCTGCTAGCCTTAGATGGAATATAAAGATCAAGTGTCTCGCCTGCTAGCCCAGACTAGAAGACGCCTAGGCGTTTCAACAGCAGGTCTCGGGTTTGAGTTCTAAGGAGACACACTAACCCCACTGGGGGTGCTGCCCTGCTAAGTGAGTGCGTTGAATGACCAATTAAATAATAATAATAATAAATAATAATAATAATAATA
Source organism: Liriodendron chinense (assembly GCA_003013855.2). Taxonomy (NCBI): domain Eukaryota; kingdom Viridiplantae; phylum Streptophyta; class Magnoliopsida; order Magnoliales; family Magnoliaceae; genus Liriodendron; species Liriodendron chinense. Next base: position 35,013 of record PVNU02000390.1, read on the forward strand.
TAAAAATAAATAAATAAAATTTCATATATCGCCTCCTTGACTTTTGGATCCACCTCATTTTTGTCTCATATGCTAAAATGATATAATCCGTAGGCAGAGGGTGGGTTTATCACAAAAGAGCGCCCCTAGCTTCCCAGCGGAGGAACTTTTGGTGAGTGGTTAGCGATTAGGGTGTACTGGATCGTCACCGTGTGGGCCCACTTGGTAAAAATGTTGTACATCCATCGCCCATCCAATTTTGCAGCGCGGTTTACACATTATTCTAAAATTTAAGCAGATCCAAATCTTGTGGACCACACCACTAGAAAAAAAGTGGAGAATGATTATTAAAAACTTTTTATGGGCCACGAATGTTTTGGGTTAAGCTGATCTTTGAATTTTCCATTCATCTAGATATTTTGACCTTATCAACGTGGTTGGATGAAAAATAAACATTACGTATCTGCTTACAGTTAGCCCTGGGAAGTCTTTAACGGTGGGTGCTCAATCACCACTGTTTCCTATGGTTGTGGTCCACGTCCTAAAATGGGTTGTATAAACAGATGGACGGCGTGGATATACTAATACATCAGGTGGGCCCCACGGTAAGGTAACACCCACTAAAGTGTTACCTGTATTTATAACACCTAATCCGCTCCCCTCCGGGGTAGATACGAGAAAATTTTGCTACACCCACGACTTAGCTACGCTAGCTGCACCGGTGTAGCAATGACTGCAGCATGATGTATTTGTTATATCCACACTGTTCATCCATTTTATGAGATCATTTTAGCACATGATAGAAAAAATGAGGCAGATCTGAAGTTCAAGTGGACCCCGAGAATTTTTTAATGGTTAGCGTTCATTCCCACTATTTTCTGTCCTGAGTTCACTTAAGCTTTGGATCTGTCTGATTTTGTTGTCAAGCAATTAAAATGATCTTTCTAAATGGATGGACGGAGTGGATATAACCAATACATCATGGTGGGTCATTACTACACCCGGTTGTAGCTAGCGTAGCTAACTCGTGGGTTGTAGCAAAATTTTTCTCGGGTAGATACCCAATCCACGTCCGATGTTACAGGCATCGCCCAAAAATAGGCCGCAGGGTGAAAAATCCCAAAAGTGGGCCCCATTAGACTGCCATGATTGTTCACAACCACATTTCAGCGGTGATGACGTGTCCATCCAACACATCGATGCCATACATGCGTGATCCAGGCCGTTCAAATTGTGGGGTCCGCTGTAGAAGGAGCAGGGCTGGAAATCCACACTAATCGTACAATTTTAAACATATAATCATACCCATTAATCATAAATCTGATCCGCATGACATTTGGCCCGGATGTCCTATGAAAAATGGGCCCCACCATTTGGACTATATTGATTTGTTTACGGTCATGCCATGTCGAGTCCATTATAAGAAGGCTCAGGGGTAAGAAAGATTTAAAAAGGAGGAAAGCCATGATAGCTACAAATCTCCTTCTTTTCCTTCTTCCTGATATTTGTTTCTTCTTTCTTTCCCAACACCAACATTTGCTAGCAATAAGAAATCTTATGTGGTGTATTTAGGAGCCCATTCTCATGGCTTCCAACCTTCTTCCATCGACTACGAACGAGTCACGAACTCCCACCACGAGTTCTTGGAATCCTTCGTAGGGAGCAAAGAGAAGGCAAAAAATGCCATCTTCTACTCCTACACAAGCATGTGAACGGTTCGCCGCGAACTTAGAAGCGGAGGAAGCCGATGAGATATCAAAGCATCCGGACGTTGTATCAGTTTTCTTGAATGAGATGGTGGAGCTACACACGACTCGGTCCTGGGAGTTCCTGGGGCTGGAGACGAATGGTGAGATTACCTGAAGGATCGTTGTGGAGGAGGCGAGGTTTGGCGAGGATGTGATCATTGGGAATCTTGATACAGGGCGTTTGCCGGAATCAGAGAGCTTCAATGATTGGGATGGGCCCATTCCGAAGAGGTGGAAGGGATCATGCGATACTGAGGGTGGAGTTCGTTGTAACAGGTAATTCTTTTCTACTAATTTCAAAATTACTTCTCTTTCTAATCAAGGTGCGGTTGGGTTTCCGCAGCGTGACTTCTGAAATCATTGAGATGCCCTCCTCCCATTAGGCCGAAGTGGCTGTTTGTGAAGTCTAACCGGTCCAATGGGTTCACCATACCTTTATGTAGATTAAATTAATTTATGACCTAATAATCGGGTAGGCCACATATAAATTAATAGAATGTTGGATGGACCCATGATTCCTTGACTCTTAAAATCAATCGGAAACGGATTGCCTAGTGTGCCACCCACCACCAACATCTGTGGAGTGTTAATGTACAAAGTTCTGTGGCCCGACCATGAGTTATGTATTATATGACATTTGTCCATCCATTTTGGCAAGATCATTTTAAGTCGTGACCCTAGAAAATGAGGCAGATCCAAAGCTCAAGTGAGCCACACCATGGAAAGTAGTGTGGACAATAATTCCCACCTAGGACTGGACATGAGCCAAGTCAGCTCGAGAAACTTGATCGACTCGAATCGAAAAAACTCGCATCAACTCGTCTCGAGTCAGTGGGACGAGTCGAGTCGAGCTGCATTTAGGAACTCGAGTCAAAAATCAAGTCAAGTATGAGCACTAAGTCACTTGACTCGAAATTGACTCGACTTGGCTCCATCTTGACTCGATCGCGTTGTATATAAATAGTTGTTAAAAAAATACCCTAATCTTCTTATTCTTAGGGCTGAATGACTGCCCCTTTTTCCTTCCTCTTTCTTTCTACTCATTCTCCTTCCCCCAAATCGACTCTTTGTTGGAGCTAGAAGATATTGGTACTCTCTCTCTCTCTCTCTCTCTCTCTCTCTCTCTCCCCCCCCCCCCCCCCCCCCCCCCCCCCCCCCCCCCCCCCCCCCCCCCCCCCCCCCCCCCCCCCCCCCCCCCCCTACATGTTGGGGTTTAAGCCTAGGATATAAGACCCTCACACGTTGGGATGTTTTTTAATCCTATTGTTTTGTTCAGGTAAGAACAATCATTATTGAGCACATATGATGGATTGAGTAATTTTAAGTAGAAAACAGGGTGAGCCTACGGTGGTTGTGTTTTACGCACAGTACAAAATAGGTACTATGGCAAGACCACACACCTTACATATCTACAAAACAGGGGCTATGGTAAGACCAAACACCATATGCAACTTTAAGAGGGAGATGGTGCATCTGATCCATGAATTAGTTGGGCCTCACCATGAAGATGATCCGCACAATAATCAGGGCAGTTCATTCATGTGGTGAGTTATGCATGTACTGTGTTAATCTATGGTTTAGAAAATATTACTAGTGGTCTGCATTCGATGCGTGCGTGACTTAGCTGATGAAACGACTGGCGAGAACTAGGCCATTTAAATGGTGGGGTCCCACCTGTAGAAATATTATTCTTGCTTAGTATATGAGTGACTTCTTGAACTTAGTGTTGTTGATTTTTAATTTGCATTTTGTAGTAAAAAAAATATATATATAATAAATTGAGGTAGGAGCAAGCTCACCTCAAATCAATCCACTAGCTCACCTTGAAAGGTTTGGCAATTAAGGCAAGATCTAATGGTAAGCTTGAGGGTGAGCTTGAGCTTGAGGGATGAGTCAAGCCAAGCTTGGCCCACCTTGACTCTGCTCAGGTCGATGTACAGCCCTATTACCACCATTGAAACCTTCTTAGGGCCCACCATGATGTTTATTTGTCATCCAACCTGTTCATGAGGTTACACAGACCTGGATGAAGGGAAAAAGAAATTTTCATATTGATCCAACACTTTTGTGGCCCGCAAGAAGTTTTCAATTGTAGACGTTTAATCCCCACTGCCTTTTGTGGTGTGGTCCACTTGAGCTTCAGAGATGCCTCATTTTTTGTCCATGCCCTAAAATGATATTGTAAAATGGATGGATGGTGTGGATATAACTCATACATCATGGTGGCACCCACAGAACTTAGTGATGTCAACACACCACGCAATTAGTCCCCAAACCAAAAGAGGTGAGGAATCAAAGTCATATCAGTTAGCAAAACATGATGTCATGTAATTACAGTGGACTGTCGACCACCGAGAAGACCTTTTTACCCCTCAATTATTGGGTTAATCTCAATACCTCTGGCAAAATTAATATTTTAAATAAGCCCGGTAGGCCGCCATGCTTGCCTGAGAAGGATTGCGTCCTACGCCACCGTCTCTAGCCACGAAAAGGCAGATCTGTTTAAAATGGGTGAAGGGCGTTAATAAATAGCACGGTGGGCCCCACATAGATCTGCCTATTCGTGGCTAAAGATGGGCAGGGGTAGGGCGCAATCGCTTCTGCCCATAACTAGGCTTGGGTTTGGTAAAAATGACAGAAGAGTGGTTAAGATGAAGGGAAGCGGATTGCTCCTGCCCCACCTAGAATTCATGGAATCCAAGTAGGGCTCCATGGGACCAACTGCGATGTATGGGTTTTATTCCTGTAGTTCATTCATTTGCCAGGTCATCTAAAAAATGAGACAGATCTAAATCTAAAGTGGACCACACCACCCTACTATTAAAAACTTCCTGAGGCCCACTGTAATGTTTATTTGCCATAAAAATAAATAAATAAATAAATAAGACCTGAATGAAGGGAAGACACAAATATCAGCTTCATCTAATACTTTTATGGCCTCAAGAAGTTTTTAATGTTGGGCGTTCAATCACCACTGTTTCCACTGGTGGGGTCCACATGAGTTTTTTATATTACTCATTTTTGGGTTCTTACCCTAAAATTATCTGAAAAATGGATGGGCAGAGGGAATAAAACACATGCATTGTGGTGGGCCCAAAGAGCACCATCCAGTAGCTGTTGGCTATACTGACACCGTCAGCAGGCAATCCGCGTCCATAGAATTCACTATCGTGGGTGATTCCTTCCCCGTTGCTCCGGTTGTATGCCTTGTTCTGTGGCCTCTATTAGTTTGGACCAGGCTAAGTTT
>PVNU02000391.1:0-102991 GCA_003013855.2 Liriodendron chinense
CGACCACCGTTGGATTTTTCATTGGGAAAAACGTGTTAAAGCCTCTGCTAACACACCACGGGGCCCCCACATCTGTTTGACATTATCCAGCACGCACTACAGTTGATCATGAAGCCTGTAGATAAAGAGATCTTGATGGTGGATGGGTCCTTGACTTCTGATAAGAGATTTACTAGTATACAGGTCTGTGTTGGGTTTTTAAAATCTAAAGCAGATAAAGAGATCTTGATGAAGAAACCGAGCAAAGGCAAGAGTGTCGACACTGTCCAATTTTTTTAGAATGCTGTTATGGTTGAGGTTTGCTAGGAATGGAGGGGGGAATGATAAAGTGCTGGACATTACCTCACAGCTAGAGTGCTGCTGAGGATGCTCCTCTACTGTACTTGTGGCATGTACCTGAAATCCGCACTGCCCCAATAGTGGGATCCACTGAAGATGGATTACAGCCCAACTGTTACAGAGAAAGTATGATCCTAATTGGTGATTGGGGGACATCAAATGGAAAGTAAGAATGAAAAGCAGTTGCTGGTCCAAAGTTCAACGAACGAATGTTCATTAATCAGAAGTCAAGATTGTCGGATCAATCTGGTTTTGGAGATACAGCCCTCTATGGTGGGTTCCACTATTTGGATGCTTCGGATTTGAGCTACATACCGTGTGTACAACAGGGGAGGTGTAGCGCTGTAGTTGTGTATGTAATGCCCAGCACCCCAATTATTTCCTTTTTGGAGAGAAATGGTGTCTCAATTGCTCTCCTTTCGTTTCAGGCTCGAAAATCTTACCTGCTGAAAAACAATTCTCTATGTGATATGGAAGTAATCAGTGAACCTATGACGCAGCATTGAATTACACAAGCCACACGACTGGAAGCAGTCTGACAAATATTGCCAAGATTTTGAAAATCTTGTGGTAATGCCGCGAGAAGTGCACTAAAGGATATTATTGTGAGATTTTCAAATATCAGAAGATTCAAAATATTGCATTTTTTCCGAGATAATAATGCAATTTTTATTTTTGGGTGAGGATTTTCCTGATAATATCCTGAGAAAACCCTCAAATTCGGAAAATCTCCCTAAGAAATTTCCGGAGAACAAGATTTGCCACCATGGCTTGAAGCAAACTGCCTACAACATAAAGTTAGAAGTACCCATCTCTTATTTGAATTGAAATCTCATTACTTTGATATGTCCCGACATTTCTGACAAAATGAAGGAAGTTGGTTCTTTTTATAGAAAGAATTACACGTTAGCCTTTAATGAAGCTAAACTAGGCATCTCCCCCACCCCCCCCCCCGATAAGGACATCAATGGTACACCATTTAGAGTGTACCAGAGGAGGAGACGTTGTCGACAGAGTGCCGAAGCAGAGGACCTGACATGGATGGACGTTGGGCCCACCAGACTCATTTTTTGATAGACCACGAGATCTCGCACATGTGCACATCTTTATTTGGAGGCCCATTAGCAACATGTGCGTGCGGGTTTGACGATCAGAGACAGTTTCGACCATAGATCCTATACTGGATGGCAATCGGACCATTAGTTTCTTCCGATCGGTTTTCTGTTTTCAGTTTTTATTTGTTTTAGACATTACTTATTGATTATTGGATGGTTCAGATTTCATTTATTGTATTAGGGTTTTATTACTTGAAAATTGGACACATAGACGACATTTTTGTAATTTTATAAAAGACATTATAAATACAAGAAGGGGGGGGGGGGGGGGGGGGGGGGCGCTTAGTCCTTTCCATGCTTGAGTTCATAAAAAAATTCTCCTCTTCTATGTGAAAGTGTTAGGGTTTCAGGATTTGGCCCCAAGGAGCATCGAGGATTTTGCTTGGAGTTCGATTCATCTTTTTTCTTCTTCGATCTTCAAGGTGCACAACAAAGAAAAGAGCCATCCTCTTAAATTCTTTCTTTTTCTCTTGTAAACCCTCGTTTTCTTGTTTTTCTTCTTACCTCTTCTTCTTTCTTCTCCTTTATCTCTTCAAACCTGACAGTAACCACACTACTCTCGAGGCCCATCCCACATGTGCAGCTAGCACCACCAGCCGTACGGCCGTACAGGCCTGCCACATGTGCGGCTGCTGTCACGCACCAAAATCTCCCTTGTTTGCTTCGTTCCTTATTTACCTACATCAAAGAAAAAAAATCCTTAACCGATTTGAAAATCTTAAACCTCGGCCCTATTACTCTTCAAATCTAGCATTGACAAGTTTCAAAGTTTGCCCCACTTTGCATATTTTGGTAGAACGGTGCTGGATAGTTATTTGGGTTTGGTTTTACATGTGATTTTGGACTGGTTTATGCTAGATTAGGATATTCTCATAATTCTCATATCCTTAGGTCCACTTTTATATTTTATTTGGACTTTTCATGCTCTGGATATTGTCCTTATTGAATCATGCTGGCTTCTCTTTGCTGAATTTCTCTGAGTTTATTGTGGTTAGTTTTATTTTTGATTATCTAAATTCTAATCTCACCTACATATAGTAATAGGTCATCACATATCCCCTCCCTTCGTTTTTTCTTTTCCCTTTTGAATAACATGCATATGTATGCTTCAGCCTTGCAGCAGAAAATACAACTATATGCATATTCTATATGCATGAGATTCAAATTGTCCATCAGGTGGGGCCCGACATGTAGACCACCTAGCCCCCAGTTCATTTATCAGATGGCTTTGCAGAGTCATGAAACAAATGAAAGCCTAAAACAAATTTTTCTAGCCATCCATGTCTTGTATACTGTGACCCACCTCGTTGGTCAGACCAGTAGGAAGAACCTGATGGACAGCATGGGTTTTTACTGCATGTGCTGGCATGTAGATTGGGCTGTGTGTCGTTAATTAGCAAACTGCTGTAGCCTTGTATCCTGATTTTTGAATGCTGTTGCACTGGTATTATGGTTACAATTTGCTTGTGCACTGGCAATGTGTGAATTTCTTTTATTGAGTCGTGGGGCGGGAACCATCTGTTTGTGGGCCTTCTTATTCAATGTTCTTTCCATATACTTAAAATTTGGTCTATGGGGTCCACGTGCTGCATGTAGACATCCAAACCGTCCGACAAGTGTGCCACACCATGATGGCGAGACTACGTAAAAATCAAGCTGATTGAACCATCACTCAGGTGGGTGACACCATTGAAAACAATGTTGAATTCCACAAAAAGCCTGCAAATTCAAGTTGTGGGGCCCACCCGATGATTGGGTTGGCCTGGTTTTCAGTAGCCCATTATCATGGTGAGCCACCTATTGGACAGGTTGGATGCCATTCACACAGCACATGGACACGCATGCACACACTGATCTTGTATGGTTAGCACAAGTGCAGTTTAATTGAGTTTTTCATTTGGAATATCTGGTTGCAGCTTGATCCGGACCTTGTAGTGGACATTGTTCATGGAGAACTGAGAGCAGACATGATCAACGGCGGGACTGACTCCGACAACCGTGAAGAAACAAATGGCAGCTCCACTACTAACACGCTGCCTGCCAACTACGCTGTCTCACCCAAAGAGCTGAGTCTGCGTCTACATGAGGTCATCCAGTCTAGGCTAGAGGAACGAATCTCAGAGCTTGAATCAGCACTCCAAGACAGCCAGAAGCGTCTGCGCTTTGTGGAAGCTGAATGGATGAACTCTCAGAGGGGCTTATCGAACAGCGACGTAGGATCTCCGTCCACCCAAGAGAGCCCGACCACAATCGAACACGGTGATGCCATGACCCGCCCCTTGTTTCTGAATCTATCAGGGGACGCGCTGAATGCATACAATGAGGCTTACATGGAGTTCATGGGGATAGAGACGGATGAAGAGAGGTCGCTATCCATGATCAATGGAAGTAGGCAGATCAACGGTGGGCACAATCCAGTGGGTCAGATTGGTGGGGCACAAAATGGGTCATTGCCGCATCTTGGAATAAGTCGGAGGGAGTCGATCGACATTGGAGGGAGTGAAGATGAGGAGAACGACAACGACGATGAAATTGGTAAGCTGCTGATTAAGCAAATTGTAGAGAAAACAAGGCAAGGTTCACCTGTTGTCCTAAATGCTCAAAGAATGCTATTTTCAATGGATGAACAGCTACCATTTGAATGAATTTCTTTTATTTTTTACCTTAGTATATATTCCTGGCTTATTTTATTTTATTTACATGTGCGTTCAACGGGCACTTGTAATCCATGAAATCATATAATTTGCACCATGCCACAATGGTTCTAGGACTCGTCTGGGTTGACTTGGATTCAGTGTACCCAATCTGGTTTGATACCATGGCCGACCCTGAGTCACCCCTCGACTAGGGCTGCAATTTGGGTTAGGGTCCACCCGAACCCAATTGACCCAACCCGAGTTTTGGTTGGGTTGTAAAGGTCCTCGGGTTGGAAAATCCCAACCCAATTTGAATTAGGGTTAGGTTTGGGTTTGGCGAATTCAGGTCAGGTTGGGAACACTCGTGTGTTTGGGCCGGGTCAAGTATAGATGACTTGAGGTTGGGCACCTCGGGTTGGACTTTGCGTCAGATCGGGTTGTGAGTTGGGTCCTCTGGAGGTTGGGTTGACCCTTGAGATGACTTGACGTGCCCAAATTACCCAACTACACCTGACTTGGGCAAACCATGACTTGAGATCGGACAAGTAGATCAGAGCAGGCAAGTGCATGACGGATTACATTTATGTTTTATGTTAATAAGCACAAGTGCATGGCATATTACATTCCCCCCCCCCCCCCCCCCCCCCCCTCGTGTTAGAGCTCCAAAGAGTCCACCACTGAGGCATGACAATAGGTGTCATAGCATATTACATTTATGTTATTATTACGGATCGAGTGACATGATTACAAGACTATATCAAAACGAGTGACATGATTACAAGACTGTATCAGAGAGCTGAAACATGAAAATTAGTGGTTTGTTTAACTTAACCGCACAAGGGGAAGATGGGCCAATTCACTTACCTAATCTGCAGTGATGGTTTATTGATATACTTGTAACCTCGAGCATGCACAAGAGGTGGGCCTCTTCTTCTCTTCGTTGTTGCGTGCATGTGCGCCCGCACACACTTCTCTCTCCTCTCTTCACTATTGCATGCGCACAAGAGCGGACCCTCTTCTTCTCTTCACTATTGTGCACACAAACTATGCTCACACCCATGCGCCCACACACACTCTCTCCTCTCTCTCCCTCTTTCATCTCTCCTCTCCTCTCTCTCTCTCTCTCACCTGACACCACCCTTTTCTCTGTCCTTAAAACAGGTGAAAGTAAGAGGTGGTGGAGCCTTCAATCTAAGATTGCTTTGTCAACACATGCATTTATCTTTTTATTGAGTTTAAATTACAAATATTTTGTAAATATTCTGTTAAATTTGTTGAAAATAAATTATCGACATATATATATATATATATATATATATATATATATATATATATATATATATATATATATATATATATATATATATATATAGTTTTACAAAACAGTTTGCAAATCATCATGTCGCAAAACTTGATAATGTTGTGGCAGGTAAGTATCAAAAAAATGTGTAATTATGGTCCCAGGAACTTGGTGTCACCAATAAGGAGTCTTTTCACATAACTATGCAATTAAGAATCAACTAAGCCGCTTTCTTAGCAGTACTTTGATAAGTGCATAATTTTGTATAATTAACCCTAGTTACTAAAAGTTTTAATATTAGTTTTTCGATTATTTAACTCTCATTAAACAAATTTTCAATGTTCAGGTAATCAAAGGAGGTTGGACAAGATCCGAGACAATAAGGGCATTTAAAGGCTCATAAGTGATCAAGATCAGGCGTATTTGTCCCCATAAGTAAAATGCTAGGGTGAAATGGAGTGAAGTGGATCAAAAAGACCGCATGACGGTCACACATTAGGAGATCTGAGCGGTGTATGTTTGGGTGGTCGTGATCGAGCGACCACTAATGGGACCAACCATGCCAATAAAAGGTGGACCCTAGTTTTCGCATGTACGACAAATCAAGGAAGGATGCTCAGCTCTCACATGTGCATTCAACGGCAAGAGAGACATCTCTCTCAATCGTGTGAGGCGTGAGAAGATGGACCACCGTCTAACAGATCATCCACACCGTCCATTTCCTTGTCCATGCTCTTCATACGAGTCAGCTATGGAGGACCCATCATCTACTGCAAAAGGAGATTATATCTCCACCATCCAGCCGTGCAAACAACACAAGACGTCCAACTGCTGTCCACCCAAGCTGCACATCTTCACCGTCCAAACATCACCTGGTGGGGACCACACCGTTCAGCACACGTGCAGCCCTCCTCCATCAGCCACCGTCCATCTCATGGTCGTCCACAGCATCAATCCAACCGTTCACAAGATGCATCCATCCATCAGCGTGACAACCGTCCTTCAAATAGAAGTGGATCACGTCCAGCAAACAACAATCTAGAACAGCTGTTGAACGTCCATCACCACCAAACATGAGTAACTCCCAACCGTCCAAACAGAAGACGGCCAGCTCATCCAGCAACATCCCAGCTCCAATAACAGCCGTCCATTCAGTCCATCAGAAGTCCAACAACATATTGGCTGTTCAATCTTCAGCAACCATTATTTCACAGCCATCTATCCCGTCCAGCACATGCAGAACATATCAGCACCATCCATCCAGTCCACTGGACCCCACAGCTTGCATTTAACGTCCAGATGCTAGATAACCTTCCACCATTCGTCCTTTAGCTCCCATCCAATTCAAGGTGGCTGGGCCACTCAAGATCCACCAAGACTCAAAGCGCTGATCCGGCCGTCCATCACACAAGCTGCAGCTGCTCTTCATCTCACCCGTCCACTTCCAGTAGAAGCACTCTGTCAACCCAGTCAACTCCAACTCATCTACCCAGTTAACTCACCCAGTTATCTTTTATCCTTGGGCCAAGCAAATGCTCTCTTCATCCCCTTCCATCCATGAGCTCCAAGCTTAAGAAAAAAAGCAAAATGAAGGAAGGTACACTCCAAGCCTAGAGAAGTTTGCTCTAGGTTTGGAGTGAAACTTAACTCCAAGCCTCCCAAAGAGCCTATAAAAAGGGCCCCCTCTTACCATTCTCATCAATCCAAAAATCCAATTCTTTACAACTCGACTCTTCTCTAGTTTTTCTTTTTTCCTTTTGTAGTTTTGTAGAAGTTTAGTTTTTCTTTTGTAGTAGTCTTCCATTTGTAGAATGGTAGGCTAAACCTCTAGCTAAGGCTACAGGTGAAGCCCTTGGTGAGATTTGTAAAGTTTGGTTCTTTTGGTTCAACATGGTGGTGTGAATGTTGGAATTCTTTTTTTGGTTATTTGATTCGGTTATCTACCTCGACGGAAGCTATTGTTGTGCACAACCCTTGGTCCATTGTCGATTCGGGGCACGATGAATGCTTGGAATCCCTTGTACATTAATTAGCTATTTCATGATCGATAAATTCCTTTGATCTATCGTCGACTCCGGACACGATGAGTGCTTTGGATTCCCTATGGTCATTGAGCTAGTGCAGATAAAGTCATCGATCTGTAAAATTCCTCGATCCACTGTAGACTCCGGGCACAGTGGATGCTTTGGATTCCCTATGATCGATGAACGAGATCTTAACGGTTGGATCGATCATTCAAAGCCTCCTATCATGTAAGTGTGCATCCGATCTTATGATTTGTGATCTTATCGATTGACTTTTTGGTAAAGTTGTTGATTTGTATAATTCTTTGATCCATTGTTGACTCCGGGCATAATGGATACTTGGCATTCTTTGCGATAAACTAATGAGAACTTCATGGTCAGATCGATCGGTCAAAATCACAATCTTGTGTAAAATATGCAAGTGGTTTAACAGTTTCATCTTCTGATTGGATTAGATCTTTATTCAATTCCAGTTAAGTTATAGTTGAACTAACAAATCAATGTTATGAATTAACCAAAGGCGAATCCCTAATGCTTTAGCTCTTTCCTATTCTAGTTTTTTTTTTTTTTTTTTTTTTGTTATCACACACACACACACACACATCTTGCTCCACTTGCGTGGATTAAATCCGATTTCATCTCTCCCATCTAAACTAATTCCTCTAAGTGTTCTTAATCCCAATCCCTGTGGTTCGACCTCAGTCTTACCGAGTATTTTACTACTTTGCTACCTGCACTTTCGTATGTAATCTTCGGATTGTAGCATACGTCCTCGGTTAAATAAATCATGATTGTCATACTGTACGTTAAAGAAATGACACACAATCTTATCTTCATATACTTGAAGGTGGTAGATGAGGGCACAAACATTACATGCAAGACTAACTTGCTGTTAAATGCACTAATAAGATCGAATTAGGCACCTTTGGTAAATCACTCACAGAGTGGAGTTCAACACGCTCTGAGCACGTGGTCACTCACCCACGCCATAAAGTAAACATTATTAGGAAAATTTTAATTTTACAATGCGTAGGTCCCACTTAAAGTTCATGAGTATTAACTCAGTTCAGTGACTTTTAACTTACCTTCATACAGGCCATGACATTATCAAGAGATAAAGGTCCCACCTAAGGCATGTGTGTTATGGGTAAATATGAGCTGGGCCCAGTCGTCTGGTGGGAGCCTGGGAGCCCATAAACCCACGGGCCAAATGAAGGTCATCTGGTCTTTAGGCCCATGAGCTAGGTCGTCTGATGGCCTGACCGAGGTCGAACTCGACTGAGCCTGTGAAAGTAAAGGACACGTCTGACGAAGAAGGACACGACCGACGAAGAAGGACACGACCGATGAAGAAGGACACGTCTATTAGCCGTTACCAATGTGATTCCCGTCTTCCAGGGATCACGCCGCCCAATGGGTCTCACCCCATGATCATGGCCACGATGGTAGCCCACGATTCCTCTCCGATGAACTATAAATAAGGACCCCCATCCACATTCAAAGGGACGCACAATCTACCTACCAAAAGCATACTGCCCACCTCTTTCCTCAGACTCGTCTGACTTAGGCATCAGAAGACTAATGGCCGGTCATCGGCCACCCTCTTAGCCTTCTTTATGTTGTTGCAGAATCTATCTCTCAGATCCGATCGGCTCACCAATAAGAGATCAATGACACACATCATTCCTAGGTGGTCCTTCTTCCACCTCATCTGTTGTCCAAGTTTTAACAACAACAACGTGAATACTAGCCTACCAACTCCTAATTACCTCGTAAGACAAAAGTTCTGCCTGAATTACGTCAGTGGAACTCAACATAATAACTCTTAATCCTGCTACCACTGTAAATGTCATTTAACTTCCATAGTCTTATCCCTAATCACTCAAGGCTATCTGTCTATCATGTGATGACATAAGATAGTACTAACATGTACAAAATACATACGAACATGCCAAGCATATCACAAATTACTAATAATTCATACATGCATACATACATATAGAGGCGGTTTTGCCTCAACTCACGCTTTCCCATCTTCTATATCGCTACAAAAGGCGTCGCAAATCACATGCATTCTCATCTTGAACATGCCTTCCGCGCACATGTTAGGGTGGTCAATTCTTGTGCAAGTGGAGAAGAACAACCCACCCACAAATAAGAAATAAATGACTAACATTAGGTACATAGGATCGATGTCTCAAGGCATAGAAAAAGAAATTGACTGAGCATGAATATTTAATCAATGTGTGGCATTTAGAAAATTTATTTCATAAAATAAGTTTTGAATATAAAACATTGATAGTTTACATTACCCACTCACAAGAGTACATGAACTCTATTTCAATATACTTGTCTAAGTCTCAAATACTACACTATGAGATCTCTAACATTATAACTAATGAGGAATATAACTGAAATTTTTTCATAAAATTATCATATTTCCACTTTTATAAAAGATATAAAGCTTGTCTAAGTCCCATTTGCGCAATATGTATTTTTAATGTATCTCTAGTAATTGGTTTCATCAGGCCGTTGGATGTAGAGGAGGAGAACTAGGGCCTAAAACCTTTCAGATATGGGATCATGTGGTTTGAAGTTGAGGGCTTCACGAACTTAGTAAAGGAATGGTGGGAGTCTGTTGAGGTCGAAGGGATTTGAGTTTAAATTGAGTTAGAAGCTTAAAAAACTAAAAGTAAAGATAAATATATGAAAGATGGAGGTTTTTATAAGGAACTGAAATATAAGGAACTGAAACTGGACGTAGACAATACTCTAATGGATATTCAAGCCTTAGATGTTAAGGAAGAAGGGGGAGAGTAATCGGAGGTCGAGAAAGAGATGTGTGTCATCCTTATACTACTCGAATCGTCTTTTTTTTTTTTTTTTTTAAAGGTAATACTACCTGGAATTGAACCTTGGATCACTCGCACACCACACTATCTCTACCCGCTCATCTAACAAGCGGGAGACAATGCTCGAATTGTCTTTAAGAATAAGAAATCAAATTGAGATGGTGTTCGAGAACAATTTGGCTAAAAGAGGGAAATAAAAACACCTGTTTCTTTCATAGTATTGTTAGTGTAAGGGTAATGAATAATATGATCATCAACATAGTAGCGGATAGTAAAAGGGTTAAAGTAAAGTCCCAAGTCTATGATGTGATTGTGTAGTATTACAGGAGTTTATTTATGAGTGAAAAGTGGAAGTGCCACTGGCTAGAGAAGTTCCCTTTCAAATAACTATCAGACACGGAAATGGATTCTCTTGAAAAATTGATTTTCAAATAAATCAAAGTAGTGTACTTTTTGGAAAGGGACAGGGCACCAAGTTTGCACAACTATCTTATGCTTTCTTCCAAGTTTTTTAAATGTGAGAAGCGACTTGGTTGATTTTGTAAGAGAGGTTGGTTGTCATCGGATTTAGGGGCTTCATTCATCGCTATAATCCCAAAGGTTGAAGAAGTGATAATTTAAAAGATTTTATGCCAATTAATCTTATTGGGGGTAGCGCAGGCTGGCTACCTGTTATCGTTCACCCCCCTTAATCTTATTGGGGGGTCCTTATAAGATTTGAGCCAGAGCCAAAGTCGCTACTAGATTCATGGTGGTTCCTACAAACATCATCTCCAAAAACTATGGTACATTTGTAGGGGGTAGGTAGATTTTGTAGAGTGCGCTTATTGCTCATGAGTGCATCGATTTTACGTACAGGAAAGGTAATATGGGCGTTGTGTTCAAACTGGTTATCGAGAAGGCACACGATTATGTTGATCGAGGATTCTTTGACTATATGTTGGAAAGGCCGGGTGCAAGTAGAAACAGATAGGTTAGATTTAAGAGCGTGTTTGATTGGTCATGTTCTATATCCTAGTCAATAGGTTGCCAAAATATTTTTTGAAGGTGTTGATGGGTATTTAGTAGGGTTACTCGCTTTTTTCCTTTTCGTTTGTGATGGTTACAAAAGTGCTAAGCAAAATGCTAGACAAAGATCAATAGGTGACCTTATTCATGGGTTTCGGTGGTGAATGTGGGAATTCAAATTTCTCGCTCCATTTTGCATGAGAATTCAAATTTCTCATCTCTATTTTGCCAATGATACCATTCTTTTCTATGATGTTGATGTAGTCATTGTGGATAACTTATGAAAGATAGCGACGTGCTATGAAGTAATTTCAAGTCAAAAGTTAAATATAAATAAAAGGGAGATTTTGGGTATTTGTATAGTTAGAGATGAGGTGTCATGACTAGTAGAAGTGTTTGGGTGCAGCGTGGGTTCTTTTTCATCAATATACCTCGGTGTCCTTTTGTGCACTAGTAAGCTAACAAAACACCTTTTGCGTTAAGGTGATCAATCGACAAAAGTTAAGAAGAAGCTTTAGAGTTGGAAGAATCCCATATTTCTTTGGGAAGACAGTTGATGCTAATCAAAGTTGTCTTATTAAACATGCCCCTTGATTTCATGTCTCTTTTTTAGGTCCCTACAATCAGTTCTAGATAGACCAGAGAAGCTGAGGTTATTTTTTTTTTTTTATTTATTTTTTTTTATATATATATATGAAAAGAGGTTGTGGAAAAGCAGACATTTATCTTTTAAAATGGGAAGAGGAATGCAAGCTTATTTCTAGTGAAGAAGCGGGTATAAGGGTGTTAGAGACTATAATCATGGCTCTATTAGGTAAATGGCTATCAGAAATAGGCTGATAAATATGTTGCTTACAAAGCATATTTATCTGCCAAATAAGTAGAAACCAAGATAGCTAAGATAAGCTACTCAAGTATAAGTAGCTTATGTGAAGTAACCGTAGATCACAAACATCATTTTTGTTGGCCACGAATTGGTTAAGATTGTTGGATCGATGTGTATTTTTTGGGATTTCATCTATCAACTGTAGGACCATAAAAGAGTGGTCTGGATAAAAATCTCTATTTGGAAGGTCTTATCCCTTAATCTCGAAATGTCTACTAGCATGCTACAAATTGAATGGCTCCAGGTAGGGTGCAACACAACGACAGTAAGAATTATTAAACCTAGAGGTGGGCAATGACCCGAGTCAGGCCAAGTTAGCCCTAGTTTAGGTTTGACTTGTTTTTGTGCCACCTCAATTTGTGGATCGGCTTGGTTTGGATTTCAGGCCAACCCATGCGGCCCGAGTTTGGTTTGCTCCAGAAAAATGTGGTTTGGGGATTGGTTTGGTAAAAAACTTCGAACTGGGCTAGACCAAGTTCGAATAGGTGGCGGCTCTTTTTTTTGTTTAAATAGAAAAGAATTTAAAAAGTTAGAAATAACAAAAAAAAAATACAAAAGTATCTTACTACATGATGTTTTACATCCACCAAAGGAGGAGTGCAACTTCAAAATAGACATGTAAGAGCCTTTTCCAAACAAAAGTACACAAACCATAGGAAACAATGTGCATTCATGTATATGTATTATGTATTATGTATTATCCATGTCGTCATGTATATGTATTATCCACGCGGTCCATCAAGTTTTACATATCATTTTAGGTCATGATCTAAAAATTGAATCACATCCAAAGCCCAAGTGGATCACACCATACGAAATTTGTGCATACAATCTACGAGCCAAATCAAGCCGAATTAAACCGAGCTGAATTAAACCAAGCTTTGAGCCAAGCCGAGTCGAGCCGGTACTGCCCTAGTTTGAGGTTGGTTTGTTTTTTTAAACAAGCTTGACTCAGAGGCTTAGAATTGGGCACAAACTGGGTAGCTCGGAAGTTCGACCCGGCCCGTATTGAAAAAGTCCAATTTGACCCGGTTCAAAGTGGAGTTTGAGTCAGCGACGAGCCACCCTAATGCGGCATGTTTAATAAACGGGTTAAACCCAAACTCTTAAGGCGCTTGCCTGGTCCGGCTTGGCTTGGCCCAACTCGGCCTGTAGGATACTAAGTAGAAAAAACCCTCTAAAATCTCTCTCATCTCTTCCACACCACACATCGTACCCCACCCTAAATCCCTCTTTTGCACCCAAATTTCTCTCTCTCTCTCTCTCTCTCTCTCTCTCTCTCTCTCCTGGTGGCCTCTTCTGTCGCCGCGTCGTTCCATTACTTGCCAATGCTGTGTGTTAGTGTTATCCTGCCACTCACCATTGATGTGTATCCTAACAGCACCTCAGTCATGCCATCCTCCCGCTCGCCATTGCTCCCTATCCAATTAGCGCCTCAATCGCCTCTCTCTCTCTCTCTCTCTCTCTCTCTCTCTCTCTCAATGAGTCTCCACCACCTCCAAGGTATTTTACTATTTTCTGCCTTTCTTTTCCTAAAATTAATTTAATATTTTCTTTTTATCGTCATAGATGCTGATGGATTTGGGGAGTTGAGTTTCTTTTCTCATTTTAAAGAACATGAGAAAAAAATCATGAAAACTAAAACTATAGGGAAATCACTTTCTGCATCTTGTTTTTATTTTACTTTAATATATATTTATAATGTGTTGCTTAGGGCTTGTTTGGATTTGTGGAAAGGATGGGAAAGGAAAATATATTTCTCATGAAACCTTTTTTTCCATGAAATTATGGGAAAGGAAATAATATTTCTTATGTTTGTTTATTAACAACCTTTTCTTGAGAAAATTGTGGTCTGTTTTTAAATTATATGTACGGCAAAATAAAGTTTTCTTAAGAAATTTTTTTATTGCGCGCAAAATAAAATAGTTACCTAGGCCTTTAATTCGGTTACAGCACACCGGTCTCAACCAACACAGTGAAGCCCTTACAATCGGGCATCTTAATGTATGTATTCTATAAACATGCTATAAACATGCCATCCATCTGTTTGGCCATATCATTTTACGGCATGACTGCAAAAATGAAACAAATCCAAAACTTAGGTGAACCATATTAAAGGAAATAATGGTAAATGACCATTAAAAACTTCTTGTGGGCCATAATAGTTTTAGATCAAGCCGATGTTTGTTTTTCATTTCATCCAGGTTTGTTTGACCTTATCAACAGGTAGGATGGCAAATAATTGTTATGGAAACATTACGGTGGACCTTAAGAAAATTTTAATGATGGGGCATTTAATTAATATTGTTATCCATATGGTCCACCTGAGATTTAGATATGCTTCATTTTTGTGCGCGTGCCTTGAAATGATATGGGAAAACGAATGACGGCATGGATGCAGAAGACATACATCAAGGTGGGCCAAAAGGTAAGGGCTACATAGTATTGCGTTAAGGCAGGAGCCGCACCTAATCGTCTCCTTATTTCAATAGCATACGCAGGGATCCTTTTCGTTGTTCCCTTACTTTTGCAATGGTTTGTGCTGGAAAAGATATGTGAGTCCCATCATGATGTATGTGTTTTATCCACGCCGCCCATCCATTTTGCCCGCTCATATTTGAGGCATCAACACAAAAATGAAGTATATCGAAATCTCATTTTGGCGGGGATTCAATCACTATGATTTTGGAAAATTTTTAATGGTGGGTATTAAATCACCACTGTTTCCTAAGGTGTGGTCCACCTGAGATTTGGATCTACCTCATTTTTGGGCTCATGCTCTAAAATGAGCTGGAAAAATAGATGGATGACAGAGATAAAATACATACATCATGATGGGCCACAAACCTTTTTCAGCACCAACTTGAACCAGCACCATAAGGTGGGGCTACCAATGAATCGAACGGCGAGAAACAAGGAAGCGGGTTAGCCTCACCCAAGATGATGTGGCCTTTACCATGGCCCCAACTTGATGTTATTTTATATCCATACAGTCCATATGTTTTTTCATATCATTTTAGGGTATAATGCCAAACACCCAACATATCCAAATCTTAGGTGGATCAGACAATAGGAAACAATGGTGATTGGCCATTAAAAATTCACTATGGGCCACAAAAGTTTTAAATCATGGTGATATTTGATTTTATCTTCATCTAAGATTATGTGACCTTTTCAACCGTTTGCACTAGGAAGTTTTGAATGTTTGGGCGTTAAATCACCATTGTTTCTTATATGGTCCACATGAGATTTAAATCTGCTTCATTTCTAGGTTTGCCAATTGAAAAAAAAATAGATGGACGGCTTGGATATAGGATACATATATCAAGGTGGGCCCATGGTAAGGGCAGCAACATCTTGGGTAATAGGCTGCGCAAATGCGCCTAATAAAAAAGGAAATGTAATTTCTCAAGGGTGTAGGTGAGAAAATAAAAAGCCAATTTTGAAGGAAAATTAGCTTAGTAAATTAAATTTCCTTTCTTTCTTATGATTTCGGTGGTTACAAATAGGGGAAAGATGGTTTCCCTAGAAACTTTATTTCCTTTCCCACCATTTCATTGAATACAAACAGGCCCTTAGAGAATGACTTTTTCTTGGATTGAAATTGGTTAGAACTGTTATTTAGACGATGGGTTTCTTTTATTTCTTGGATCTTGAACGGATTTAGGCACTTTTTTTTTTAATAGATCATTTACAAGGAGAAAAATTTAATTAGGAATAGTTTTTTCTTGAATTGAAATGAAATAGATCTATTTTTAGTTGATAGGATTTTGTTATTTCTTTAACTGAAATGAGTTATGTTTATGTTGATAGGTTTTTTTTTTTTTTTTTTTTTTTCCAAATAAAAAGTTCTTCGGGAGTTGTTATTTCCATTTAAACATATAACAAAAAACGATCCACCACCTATTCGAACTTTAGCCCGGTCCAATTCAAAATTTTTTACCAAACCAATCTTGGCCCGAACCATATTTTCAGGAGCAAACCAAACTCGAACCACATGGGTCAGCCCAAAACCCAAACTGGCCAATCCACAAACTGGGGTGGCATAAAAACAAGTCAAACCAAACTATGGCTAAAACGGCTCATTCTGGATCATTACCCACCTCTACAGAGGCTTGGTTAAGCCGAGTTTTTTCAAACCAATCTGAGTTGAGCTTTCAAGCTGACTTGGCTTGTGTCCAGCTCTAACTAAACCTTGTGTCCAGCTCTAACAAAACCTTGGGTTCAAGAATTCGTGCATATCTTAGCAGAGTTTTTTCAAACCAATCCAAGCCAAGCTTTCAAGTTGGCTTGGCTTGTATCCAGCTCAAACTAAACCTTAGGTTTAAGAATTCGCACATACCGTACAAAATATAGATGATTTTGACTTGCCTGGAACCCAAAGCTGTGGGTCTCACCATGAGCTGTTGTATCCACTTCATCCATCCATTCCCATCTGATGTTTGTTCATAAGGTGATTGATTCCCACCATAGTTCATGTGGTGACCACCGATTTTTACATGACGTCCTAACATGGTTGCCAAAACTCTATAGACCTTAGGGTCACGTGGTATTCCTGTAAACCCTAACTTCTAGTGGTATGGCAGACTTTGCTGCACTAGTGCCAAAGCTCAATAAACAGAGCCAAGTGGGCCACTTTGGCTTTGAACAGGGACCGTTAGAAAATCTTTAGTACATTGATTTAGATTTCCATCGTACCTGCAACAAAAGGAAAAAATACCTAATTATCCAACATCTCTTGGATGTCAAATTCTATGGAATTCTCAGTCACCATTTACACAATTACCAGCCTACGAACCGGGGTAAAAAACCGATAAGAAAGATGCGAAAAGGCACATGAGACTGATATAAAAGTCTAAAAAGCTAAACAACGGATGCTGATTAAAAAGAAAATAAGGCATGTTTGGCTGCAGATTTCAGTTTTCTTCTATTTCTTCCCCACTCAACTCAATCCTCCTGTCTCCATGCAGGTCTTCTCATCATCAACTCATGCTCCTCTGCATCAACCTCGCTTGTTGGCATAGTCGGCTGGCTCATCGTCATCAACATCATCCCTGTTATTCCCCTCTATTGGATTGCCCTGGTTGTAACCACCGCCAGCATTCATGCTGCCTTGGCTACTTCCATATCCCATTCCTCCACTCCCACCATAGTTGCTGGAGTAACCATCATTGCCTCCACCCTCACGAGCACCACTGAAATTTCCACCATAGCCACCACCACTTCCACCATCATTGCCTCCACCCTCACTAGCAACACCGTAATTTCCACCACTGCTGTTGCCACCATAACCGCCACCACTTCCACCATAGCTGCCCCCACCGTAACCACCACCTCCACTTCCATGGCTATCACCACCGTAAGTACCACCACCATAGCTGCCACCGCCACCACCATAGCCGCCGCCGCCGCCACCATAACCACCACCTCCATAGCCACCGCCACCGCCGCCGCCGCCATAGCCTCCACCAAATCCTCCCGTCCTATCCGTTGCATAATTCACTCTTACCATCCTCCCATGCAAATCCTGTAAGAAGATTTTGAAATCAGCTAACCTGGACACTGACGCATGGCAGAGGCGAATCATTTCAAACAATAATATATAACAACTTATAAATTATTGTAATTGTTCACATCTAAAACAAAATCCCCAAAAATAGGTAACCATCAACCTAAAATCAAGTGATCCCATGACAACCAATAAGCATGACTGTTGTATGACTCTAACAATCACTATGAAGTAGGGGGAAAAACTTACAAATAAGGAAGAAATGGATGTCTGGCCCTGGGGTTATATGTCATTATAATCAAACAGAAAACCATTATGGTTAAAAAAACAGCTTCCATAGTTCTTTCTTCTGTCATACAGCAACTGTTGCTGAGGAAATAATGATTGCTAAACTGTCATTTTTTCCATTTTTCATTCCTTAAATACCATTATAATGTGTTAGATACCACTATTTATATGTAATGTATCCCTACACACACACACACACACAAGCATCTCAAACATAAAATACAGTGGTCTTGAACCCTGGTATAAACTAAATGTATTTTTTTTTTTCCCATTATTGTTTTTGATGAAGTACCATTTTGCTCGTGTTTAGATGTTTACAGCGCAACCCCCAAGAAAGGGGGGGGGGGGGGGGGGGGGGGGGGGGTTAGATTATTGAATATATAAGGAATGGTCCAATCATACAGATCATCCATCATTTGAGTCTCACCTTTGATTGCCACCAATCCTCCTAAAAAAATCACTTCAGTCAGATGATTCTATCTATCCAATCAAAATGGCTAGGGAAATGTATGATCCATATTGATTATACAATAAATGGTCCCATAATTGACCTAGACCATCCGTCACTTGGGTTTTGCCATTACACAACTACAATCATCACTTGGGCCCACCTTTAAGGTGTCTGGATCCCATTCAGGCAGATTTACAATTACACAGGACGGAGAAGTAGCTCATAGAGTTTGTGGAATTAGAAACAATGTTTTAAATAGCAGTAGCGTGTTGCGTAGCGTTCAGCCATCCGTAGAGCGTAGCATAAGTACCTTAAACTACACGATATTTCTATTTTTTAATTTAAAAATAGAAAAAAAGTATGATAAATAGTAGGGGAAAAAAAATAATATACATATATATATGCCTAAAAGATTATTCATTTTTTCAAATATAAGCATGTTCAAACAAGTTATTAATCATCATTTATCAAAAGGCAATTCACATACATAAACCAACTTTTTAAGCAAACTATAATTAATAATGTGTAATTGAAACCACAAGTCACAATTACAAAAAGAATTTTTTTTGAAGGATTAAAATCACATAGGTTGGGAATATTAAGTACAAAATACAAAATATAATTACCTTTAAAAAATACAAAAAGGCAGTGTACACTACATACGCTACGTGCACGCTGCATATGCTACGCACACTGCAACGCTACATACGATATAGGGGATTTACGCTATTTGCTAAGACTACGTAGTGTTGTAGCTACGCTACGGGCGCTATTCAAAACACTAATTAGACAACAACTACTCAAGAGAAGCTAAAATTTGCTGCTTCGAAAGAATGTGCTTTCCGTAATCTTATTTTGAATATTGCCTTTTTTGGCATTCTTTTGATAGAACCTTGTTACTGTTAAAAAAAAAAAAAAAAAGGTCCTCTGCTTCGGCATCCAGAGTTCCAGGAACTCAAACAGCACTAAACACCCTATAGTCAAGAATCCAGGGTCCTAGGTTCCCAGATGCTGGAGATCTTGGATACCCAGTGGAACCTAAAGGTGCATGTGGAGAAGGTGACCTGGACTAGCAAACCACATATACAATCATAAATATCATCCTCCCATATTATGTGTACCATTAGAAGATGAGCACAATGACCATTTTCCCCAAACATCAATGCATTGGCAGATTCACATTCTGGAAGGTTCAGGAGCACAATGACCTTTTTTCCAACAAGTGAGCTCCATCTTATAATTGTATGGGCATTTCATCACAATGACATGAATCCAGGTAGGAGAAGTTAGATATGCAATCTATCAATCTTTATCAATCACCAAATTACAAAGAAGAGAGGCTCTATAACTCAGTCCGCCAAGTGAAGCGAAGGCACTTCCCATTATACACACGCAGGGGCTGTGGAGCTTACTTCCTAGCCCCAGTGGGAGTAGCGACTGGCATTATAGGTTGTTGGGTGGCTGGAAGATTGCCATGAGTAAGTCAGTTTGGGAGATTGAAGGCAGTTCTCCGTGCACCGAACACATAGCTTACTGTACCAGTTGCGACACAGATGGGAATGCATGCTATGAAAGAAAGCGTCAAGTCTGATAGATCAGCCGTCTACTCAATATCCTTGTACTGAGTCATCTCTCCCCAGGCTCCCACTCAAGCATTCAAAGGCAATCGTTAATCCAGCTGGTGATTGCTCTATTTTCGAAATTTCCAAGTCGATCCTAGAGTTGGACAAAGAGCATAAAAGATAATAGCAATTAAACTCATCATACCTTTCCATCCATTGCAGCGATGGCAGCAGACGCCTCCTCGCTAGACGTGAAGTTAACAAAGCCAAAGCCTCTAGATCTGCCCGTCTCACGATCCATGATAACTCTTGCTACATGAGGGCACCAACTCAATTATTCATGACTTTTTTTTTTTTTTTTTGAAAGTTGTTATGGGTTTGAGTAAGGAATAACTCTTGCTACATGAGGGCACCAACTCAATTATTCATGATTTTTTGTTTTTAGTAAGGAATAACTCTTGCTACATGAGGGCACCAACTCAATTATTCATGATTTTTTGTTTTTTTAAAGTTGTCATGGGTTTGAGCAAGGAAAATGAGTATACGACATACCTTCGATAACTTCTCCATAGCCAGTAAATGCTTCTCTCAGACTTTGCTCATCCGTGCTATACGAGAGTCCTAAGATGGAGAACACAAAGACAACATCAAACAAAGAAAACATAGAATATGCAGAATCTTTCAGAAAGAACAATAACAAGACGCACCTCCGATGAAGAGTTTGGAAGATGACATGTATCGTATCGCTTGATATATCGATGGACTTGATACAGACAAGTCCGATTTAAGATGATTGCTTACTGTCCTCTTTAGTATATTTCCAATTCTACTAGTGAAAGCCATTGTTCGAAAACAGAACCTAAATCAAGACAGGAAGCAGAGAAGCTGTTACATTAACAACAAAACATCGTACAAACATCGTAAACACGAAAGGAAAACAAACAGTCAAAGAAATTTCAGATTGACAGCTATCAAACGTTGCACAAACAAAACCCTAAAACCACCATAGATTGGTCAGGGGTCGTTTGGATCGCCTGTAGTCCTGTAAATGGAGAGCCAACTTTCCATTTATAGCCGTTAGGCTGTAAATGAAATCACAGCATTTTGCCTGTAAATCAAATGAGGCTGAAAACTGTAAACTGCAAATCATTTACAGGCATTTTTCAGCATCCAAACATAGACTGTAAACCATTTAGCTGTAAATCATTTACAGTAAACCCCATTTACAGATCCAAACGACCGCTCATTCGCAAAGAAACATAGAGCAAACCAGCAATCGAAATCACTTCAAAAACGTACACTCTGCAGTAAGAATTCGAAAACACAGAGAAGCAGAAGATTAAGAAAAACCATCTCCACCAAAACAAAACCCTAGAAGCTGAAAAAGCATCAAGAAAGCAGCAGATTCTTCAGAGATTTACAGAGACTCTGGAATCAATGAATCTGAAAAAACGGACTGATGATAAAAAAAATGGGAACACTGGAAATGAGAGATTAGGGTTTTGGAGATGGAAGAGAAACGAACCTTCGAGAGATTCGTCGAGTACTCTGCTGCCTCTTTTCCCCTCAGCTAAAACCCTTGGTAGGTTTGTTTCGAGAGGGTTTATGAAATGAGAGCGAGGTGAGTATTTATATGTGGTCGAGACGAATCTCGTCCGTCCGAAATGAATAGGAGTGACTAAGGCCGTCGGATGAAAGCAGTCTCGGTCGTGGATTTTTTTAAAGTGGTTTTTATAAAAGATGCACTCTCAAGTCCAACCGGTTCGACGATTATGTGGAATAATTATTGAGAAGGGGAGTGCGTACTGAGAAAACTCTGGGGCCCACCGTAATGTATGTGTCTTATCCACACCGTCCATCCGTTTTACCAAAACATTTCAGTTCATGAGCACGAAATTAAGGGATATCTAACGCTCAAGTGGACCACACCACAAGAAATGGTGTGAATTGAATGCCTACCGTTGAAAACTTCTCGAGGGGCACGGAATTTTTCGATCAAGCTGATCCCCGTGCTTTTCCATCATCCATGTCTGCATGAGCTCATGAACATGTTGGATGGCAAATAAACATTGCTCTGGGCACTAGGATGGCTTTAATTAGAGTTATACATGAGTCAAGTTGGCCCAAGCTTTGTTCAATTCGGCTTAGTTTTTTCAGGGGCTACCTAGGCTCAGGCTTGGTTTGGTCTTCGAGCCCAAATGGCAGGCTTGACTTGGTTTGGTCAAGCTTAAATTCGAGCCAAGCTTTCAAGCAACTATCGTGCTTGGGCATTTGAGTCAAATCGAGTTTGGGCTGTCGAGGTTGGGGTGGTTGTCGGCTAAAGGGAGGTCGGTTGTCGAATAAGGTTGGGGACTACGGAAATGAGCGTTGCCTAAGGCTGGAGGGAGGTCAGCTGTCAAACAGGGGTGATCGGCTGTCGGACAAAGTTGGGGATTGCTGGAATGGTTGGGCGTTGGCTGGCCGGGCGACGAGCGGAGAGAGAGAGGAGATGAGAAGAGAGATGATGAGAGAGATCAGAGAGTCATGGTCCTCATGGAGGTCAGCCGATTGAAAGGCGGTCAGGCAGCCACAAGTGAGGGCAAATTTTTGGGTTCTGCATTTTTATTTTAAACTATATATATATATATATATATATATATATATATATATATATTGTACACAAGCCGAGAGCTTGGTTTGAATTTTCGACGAGCCCATAAAATAGGCTCGGTTTGCCTTGTTAAACCATAAAAGCCGAGCTGAACCGAGCTTTTTCAAGTTGAGCCAAGCAAGCTTTTCAAGCTGGTTTGGTTCATGTACAGCTCTAGTTTTAATGGTGGACGTCATTGTCCTTGTTGCTTGTGGTGTGGTCGACTTGAGCTTTGGTTACGTTTCAATTTTAGGTTAATGAATTAAAATGTGCTAGCAAAATGGATGGACAAAGTGGATAAGACACAGACATTACGGTGAGCCCCATAAAGTACACATTTACTTCTTAATTAGTGTAAGAAATATGAGCTAAGGATGAGGAAAGGAAAGGGATGTCCAGTTCCGATGGACCCTAATATGATATTTATTTGAAATTCACCTGTCAACCATATTAGGCAGAGGACTAAATAATCAGTCTCATCGGTGATTAGGTTGACCACACAATTAGAAGCACTGTATAGGCAAAGTTCATCCTCCAAACTATTTCCTTAGTATGGCCCACATGAATCACCAATGGGTCTGATTTTTTGGTCCAATAACTAAGTTATAACATGGCATCTAATGGATGGAGTGGATTCAAAGGTGGATGTCTCTCCCAACTCTTTTTATTAGTGTGGCCCACCGGAGTTATAAATTAGCTTGATTTTTTGGATCTAGGACTACCATGGGATTACATATATAGTGGCCAGAATGGATCCCACCTTCATTATTTCTCACATTTTTCACAAATTCTAACAAGCCTCGGAGGAATCATTTTTTGATAAAATGAAAACTCCCGTTTCAATAAACTTCCATTATATTGGTAGCTGACTTCTATCTATTGCAGATGATAAGTCAAAACTAAATAGAGAACACAATTTTGACAACTTATTGCATTGTGTGACGAAGGTGTTGTTTGGTAAACTGAAAAATTAAGCCTAAAAATTAATTTAAGTACTGAGAACTTAAAGTGCTGAATTTAAGTATTTATAAGAACTGAAAAATCTGTTTAGTAATTTGTCTGAAAACTACCATTGAAAACTTATTACGACCACAAAAGTTTCGGATCAAGCTAATATTTGTGTTTTCCTTAGTCTAAGTTTTGTGTTCTTATAAACAGGGTTGATGGTAAATAAACATCATGGTGGGCCCTATAAAGGTTTCAATGGTGGGCATCATTATCCCCATTACTTTCAATGGTGTGGTCCACCTGAGGTTTGGACCTGTCTCATTTTTGGGCTCATGCCTTAAAATGATCTCTCCAAATGGATAGACTATGTAAATATAATACATACATTATGCTGGGCTTATAGAATTTGGTGACTTCAAGTACCTGCATGGGATGGTGTCATGGATGAGAAAGTAAACAAAGAAGGGTAATCTTGTCATTTTTAAATGTTAATAGGGATACTTTTGTTAATTTTTATCTAAAAATTTAAAGAGAGACCACTTACCGCATTCAGATATAAGCTTTAAGTCAAGTTGGCATGGCTGAAAATAATCCACTTAATTTAAGTGATTTTTCCAATTAAGCACTTAAATTTTTTTAGTTACCAAATGGTTTGAATTACTAAAATCACTGAAAATAGGATTTTTAAGTGTTAAGTCGTGGAATTAAGTTTTACCAAACGCACCCTAATTATATGTGCACTTGCCGAGCTAACAGGGTGGGTGCATTGCATGACTAAAAGAAAAAACAAAGAAAAAAATAGTGGCTTAATTTGATCTTAAGTTCCATCTATTGAAATCTTATGTAAAAGAAACATACACTAATCCGAGCAGGTAGTAAAAGAGCTTGTTTAAAAGTTGGCAGAATCACAGAGACTTTAAAATTGAAAATGCTTTTTAGAATTTTGCTATAAAATCTCTAGTTTTATTTTAGGGACAATACCGTATGACACTTACATTTTAGTTGAATTCTTAAAACATGCTTGCTTTTAAATCGTTTCTTTAAATCCGCATAAATATTTTGCCATTAGCCAAAAAAACCAAATATTTTGCCATTAGCCAAAAACACCGCTCTCCATCTGACACTGTTGAGTATTCAATATCTATTTATAAAAAGACAGCACTACCTTCAAAGAAAACCCTAAAACACCTTTCCAATAAAACATGCCTCTCTCTCCTCTGACCAACCCAACAGGCAGCCCACCCCTCCTCTCCCTCCCGAAAGGCCAAACAATGCAGATATGAAGCTCAAGGGGACCACACTGCAGGATAGTGGGGCAGATCTCGAGTGGACCACACCACAGCAAAGTGGTTATAATGACACCCATAGTTGAAACGTTCCTGGGGCCACACAACCACCATAGTTGCTTAAATCCTAAGGTCAAGTGGAGCCTACATCAAGGTGGGGCCTACGGGTTAGGACGCTGCCTCCAGACCGCCACCCACAGGAAACGGATTGCTTGATGTTGCACACACCACCGACTTTCGTGGTGTGTTGACGTCACCAAATCCTGTAGGTCCACCATGATGTATGTCTTATATTTACACCGCCCATCTATTTTACGAGATCATTTTAATATATGCCCAAAAAAATGAGGCATATCCGAATCTCAACTGAACCACACCACAGAAAGAAGTGCGGAATGAACATCTTCCGTTGAAAACCTTTTGGGAGCCACGAAATTTTTGGATCAAACTGATATTTGTTTTTTTCCCTTCATCCAGGTATGTGTGACCTCCTGAACAGGTTGGATGACAAATAAACATCATTGTAGGCCTATGAAAGGTTCAACGGTGGGAATCATTGTCCCTACTTCTTTCTTTGGTGTGTTCCATTTGAAATTTGTATTTGTCTCATTTATTGGGTTTTGATATAAAATGATCTCTCCAAATGTATGGACGGTGTGAATATTACGTATACATCTTGGTGGGGCCCATAGACCTTGGTGATGTCAACATAGGATGAAGGTCGGTGGCACACCACATAATCCGCTTCCTAACAGCATCGCTGGTTCGTTGGGAGCGGATTAGGTGAGACCCCGGATCCACCGAGGTGGGTGGGACCCTAATTAGGGAGCTCAAAGTGATGTATATGCTTTAAATCCACACCGTGCAACAATTTTGAAAGCTAATTTTAGTGAATGATACCAAAAACGAAGCTGACTCAAATGTTAGGTGGACCACACCATAGGAAACAGTTGTGATTGAATCCTCTCCATTAAAAAACTCCATCAATTCCACTTATTTATTTTCCATCCAACATGTTCATAAGGTCACAAACACCTAGATGAACAGACCACACAAATATCATCTTGATCCAGAGCTTTTGTAGCCTCTAAAGAGTTTTAATGTTCAATCATCACTGCTTATTGTACTATGGTCGATCT
The DNA here is from genome assembly GCA_003013855.2 of Liriodendron chinense. NCBI lineage: Eukaryota > Viridiplantae > Streptophyta > Magnoliopsida > Magnoliales > Magnoliaceae > Liriodendron > Liriodendron chinense. The sequence goes on from PVNU02000391.1 coordinate 25,973, forward strand.
GGGATTTGGAATGCTTCATTTTTTGGATCATGCCTTAAAATCACAGTGATGTCTGTGAGTAATTCACTCTGTTCATCCGTTTTTGCAAGCTCATTTAGGGGCATGTGATAAAAAATAAGCCAGATTCAAGACCCAAGTGGGCCACATCAGGAAAATCGAGAAATGAAAATGCCTACCATTTAAACCTTCTTGGGCTCCACCTTAATGTTTATATACTATCCAAACCGTTTATAATGTCATCCCCACGGGTATGAACTGAAAACACAAAAAAACTAATCCTCATACAAAACTTTTATAACTATACAATTGTTTCAATGGTGGTGGTTCAATCCCACTGTTTCCTCTCTTGTGGCCCACATCTGTTGCAGATCTGTGGTATTTTTTTTTTGTATATCCTAAAATAAACTCAAAAAATGGATGAATGGAGTGGATTTCTCACAAACATCACAATGACACCTCCTGACAAACATCAGTGGCCCCATCTACCTTCCCTGCCGACGAACTTCTGTTAGAGGCTTGGGAGGAAATTCATGCCCCGCTGTTCCCCGTGACGCTCGTCTTGCACTACCTTGGGTTGGAGTTTCAAAATTTTTAAGCCCTATCATGATATACGTGGTAAATCTACACCGTCCATTCATTTTTTTAGGTTATTTTAGGAATGAGCCCAAATATGAAGCGGATCCAAATCTCAAGTAGACCACACCATAGGAAACTAAAAGGATTAAACTTCTACTCTTGTTAACTTTTGGGGACCAAACATGTTGGATGAAAAAAACAATGGGCCCTTAATTTAGGTTCACGTTACCTTATCAACAGGTTGGATGGCAAAACAAGAATTACAGTGGGCCCCTAACATTTTTTAACGGTAGGATTTAATTGTTACAGTTAACTATTGTGGGTCTCCATGAGACTTGAATCTTTTCATTTTTTCAACAAATGGTCTACTTGAATCTTCAACAAAGGATGGATGACAAGGATCAAACAAATGCATCATCGTGGAGTCCATAGCATAGTCGACCATTGGAGTGGATTCCGCAAGCCTCGCAAGTAGGGCTCTCAATGGAGCGGGTCAGATCTGAGATCCGATTTGCTCTAAATCCGTATAATGCGGATTTGGATCTTAAAATAGGCCCGATTAGTTAAATGGACCGGATTTGGATCTTAAAATACGGATTTGGATTCACAGGAACATATCCGAGTTCGATCCGAATCCGATTAAGATCCGACTCATTATCACCTTATTGTATATGTTATATTCATGCTGGCCATCTGTTTTACAAATTATTTTAGGCCATGTCTCAAAATTGAGACATGCCACTCTTAGGTCAACCATACCACAATGAATAGTGGGATTTGTATAATTTTTCTACTAAATTAAATATAGTATATTATATATTTTTTTAGATTTGTAATGGGGTGAAATCAGACCTAGATCTGACCTGAATCCGATAGTTATATGGATTTTGGATCGGAAATGGATCTAACAATTTATAAATGGATCGGATATGGATATCGCCTTTTGGATCCAAGTTGGATCCGAATTCGTCTATAGATATACGGACTTGGAGCCGGATCCAACTAGATCCGATCCAGATCCGACCCATTGAGAGCCGGATCCAACTAGATCCGATCCAGATCCGACCCATTGAGAGCCCTACTCGCAAGGATGTAAAATGCTAAAAAGGGCATTATTGTCTTTTTGAAAGGCAACAAATGGAGTTCTATGACATTCGAAGTCAAATTATATGGCTTTTCGACCGTATGTAAAAAATTAAGGCGGGTTTTAAGAAACTGTTTAAAAGCAAGTTTTTTTTGGAATTCAATAAAAATATACGCTTCTATATGTCATTGTCCCTTTATTTTAACTTTCTTTTTACTCCTAATAAGGGTGTGCTCTAACTGGACGCGGATGGCTTGCGAAAGCCTTTTGCAGGCATCTCCTATGCTCGAAATCTAGGTGGGGCCCACCGTGATGTTTATGAGAAATCTATGTCGTCCAATTGTTTTGTGAGATCATTTTAGGCGTTGCGACAAAAAACTGAACGGGATCCAAGACTCAGGTGGGCCGCACTAAAGCAAAAGGTGGGTAAGGAAATTCCTACCGTTGAAACCTCTATAGGCTCCACAGTAATGTTTATATGCCATCCATACCGTTCATAATGTCATTCCTACTGAGATGAACTGAAAACACAAATATTATCCTGATTCTAAACTTTTGTGGCTCCATGAATATTTCAACTGTGGAAGTTCAATCGTCACATTTTTAGCCCACTTGAGTCGTGGATCCTGTTCATTTTTTGTCGTAACACCTAAAATGATCTCACAAAATGGTTGGACGATGTAGATTTCTCAAAAACATCATGGTGGGCCCCACCTAGATAGGGCTCTCTCAAGGCAAGTTGAGGCCTTAGGCAAGGATCCAAATGAGGCCTTTTTTATTTAAAATAATATTAATTAAAAAATAATAATTATATGTTGGCACAGCGTAGACTGGTAGGATCGAGCACCGTCTCTTTTACTGAGATAACCGATCTGAATCCATGGATCTATCGGGACTCCTCAACCGATCTACCTTGAATGCATGAGGGGATATCTCAAATCCATGAGACCTTCTCTTCGAATCCACAAATAACAACTCGAATCTACGAGCAATAATGAGTAAAAATCAATTTTTTATTATTAATAATAATGAAAAACTAACTACAAAACAAGTTTAAAAGAGGTATTTATAATAAAACTAAACTCTAATCACATATCTAACCCTAACTTGCAGAAAAAGAAAAGAGTTTGAAGCATAAACGGAAATAAATCACTAAAAGCAGAAATAAATTGCAAAATTGCGAGAAGTTTCTGGGCATCTGTTGATCGGTCGAACAGGGGTCCACGATTGGTCGTGGATGGGTGGCGACCGGTTAGTTAGAGCTCCAGACTGTCTAAAGAGTTCAGCCACTCTAAATGGAATTTCAGACCGGTCGGACAACCGATCGATGAAGGTTGTCAACTGTCAATGCTTCTGAACCTTCTGCTTCGATCGAAAAGGAAACAAGATACCGTTCATTCATCGTTGTCTCAGTGTCTTTCTGGATCCATCCGATTGCATACGAGGACGGATGTGGTGTAGTTTTCAGTTTCAATCGATCCACCACTGCCTGCGAGACGATGTTTTCACTACTTCCCCTGTCGATGATCATGTCGCAAACTCTTCTGTTAATGGTGCATCATGGTTGTCCTCTATACGACCAAGGATACACCCTGATCTCTAGAGAGCCAATCAGTCCCCTCGTCTTCGTACTCAATTTGCTCGACATTGTTATTTTCTGGATTATCATGTGCTTCTTCTTTGGCAACGGTTATGTTATGGGTTAATCCGAGTTGACCCCAAATTGCACGACTAAAGGTAATGCGTGAAGCCGAGTACTGACATCTTTAAATTTTGCGTCACGCCCGATCGCTAAACGCTCGGTTAGCAATCTCCATCAACTTCAAGGCATTATGTCGAGGCCATTAGATCCGAAGGGGTGCTTAGTTACTTATTAGGATCGAGCATCATATTCTAGCATACGTGTTCGGTTCGCGCCAATACCCAAACAGTCATTACCGAACGCTTGTCACACCATCACGCTCGGTTGTACCAAACACCTTCTCTTGAGCGCTCGAGACTCGTGCAATGTTCTCCGCAAGTCACGGGATTTGATTTCCAGAAGCCATCAGGCGAGATATCTGCCGTGCGCAGAGAATCTTGCTTACCGCTTTGAAGGCAATCGTATATAGCTACAATTATGGCCCATCTGGCGTAAGAAAGCATATCCTTGTAAAATCAGAATCCTAGCCCAATACGGTAAGGATATACACTATAAAAGCCCTCCATGCTACGAACAAAGGCATGTAATATCATATGCAACACTCCATCAAAAAAATCTTCGGCATATCTCCGATCTTCGATCAGACGGCCAAGATTCAAGTTGGTCCCTGATCAACGTCTGGTGACGTGATTTAGCGTTAACAGGTTAATTAGATTAGTCGTTGGTCGCTTTGGGCATACGTTTGACAGGTGACCCAGTTGTCTGCACCTGAAACAATGATCTGGCCTCGATCGATTGTAGGGATTTGGAATCTTGATTGGACCTGGCACAATTGCTGATCGTTGTGGTCTTATAGGACCACTTCCCGATGCACGGGTTGTTACCATCGGGGCCTAAGAGAGGTCATCAATAGGCTCTTTTTGTCTCGCCCTGAAATTCGGAACCCGAGTATAACAACATAAAGCCCGAGTTCCAGGGTGTGAATTTAAAATTCGAGTATAGATTCCTTGAGATTCCATTCCACACATCACATAACTAAAATAAATCACAAATATAAAGTTTCTTTTCCACTAATGTTTTATTACATTGAATTTTACAAAATAAATCGACTATGGTTGACGTTTAAGTAACACGTGACCATCTGAATACTCTGCTTCGTCTATGTCTTGTTCTTCCTGAAAACCTGCAAGAACTGTAGTGATTTTGGTGAGCTAAAAGCCCAGTGAGGTCATTCCCATCACAGGTAATATTCCAATTAATAAGAGATAGGATGCGAATCATCAACGGATAGAATTGTATGAAATATACGAGGATAAAGTTATGATTGATACACTTTATGATTTATTATCAATGGAACATGATTATCATGATGTCATGTAGGTTATGATACATGTGAGAGCAATAAACGTCTAGGAACTCGCTGCCACTGAACATTAGGAACCTGTCACAAATCAACCTGCTCACCTAACCGGTACAGCGAGGCGACAAATCAACCATGCACGCCAGTGGCAAATCAACCATGCACCACTGATCCGACTGAGCAAATCAACTATGCTCAATAAGTGAAACGACTAGAACTCCCTGCCACTGAACATTAGGAACCTGTCGCAAATTAACCATGCTCACCTAACCGGTACAGCGAGGCGGCAAATCAACCATGCACGCCAGGAGTCAAATCAACAATGTTCCTGTTCTGTTGTAGTGTATAAATGTATGTATGTGTCATGAGTTATGGAAGCACTATTCAAGCATGCAATGCATATCGAATTTAAGTCCAAATACACCGTGCATGATTAATCTTCATTAGTGTGTTTCTTTATTTAAATCCTAAGTTATCGTCAAGTAGGAAGTTTAAGACCAATATCACGTTGAATTTTGATAATACTACAATTATCTAAGATTGTACCTCGTTGGCATCATAAGTATATAACCTAAGTCAAGTATGTTCTAAAATTTTGATTTGCGCAACAAGAAAGAAAAATTGAGATAAGAAATCAACAAGAAAGGAAATATTGAAAGAATAACCTTAAGAATGGAAATGAAGGATAGATCCCTTACCTAGGATCCATACTAGGCATAAAAGCAGAATGGAATTAAGAAATAACAAAGTATGCCTAAACTCATTTAAAGAAAACTATAGAGTAAATCACTACATGGATTTGAGAAAGGCAAATCTAGGTTTGAAAGGTAAACAAAAGAGAAATTAAAGGAAATTATCAACGGAAGCTACGAGAGATGAATCACTCACTTGACAACCTCTAAGCTCTAAATAAGGCCTAACTCGAATATGAGTTGACTTAGCGAGTCGACTCAGTCTTCCTCTTTCTTCTTACTTTCTTTCCTTCTTCTTTCTTATTTCTTCTTTCTTTCTTTCTTTCTTCTCTTCCTCTTTTCTTCTTCTTTTTCTTCTCTTTCTTTCTTTCTTTCTTTCTTTCTTTTTTTTTTTTTTTTGCCTGGGATGTTACCCCAGCAACAGCAGCATGGGAACTGCCCTGATTCTCTCTCTCCAACGTTCTCTCTCATCTCTCTCTCTCTCTCTCATTCTCTCTCTTTCTCTCTCTCTCTCTATAACGTTTCTCTGGAAGAATGAGGAGCGGACGGTTGGCTTTATAGCCAAACAAGGTAGGTTCCGATCGGACGGAATCGGTCGAGTTCCCGAATCGAAGTTGGATTTGGTTTCCAATTTCTTGCAAGCTACGACCACTGGGACCGTTGGAACGGTAAGTGGGGTCCACACGACTCTAACACATTCAATCTTGGACATCCATGCAAAGCAATCATCTGGATCTTGAGGTTCTTTGATTTGGACGGTGGTTTGAGGAGGATCAAACACTCGACTGATGGGAGAAAAGCTTGAGATGAATGAAGGTGTGAGGGGAAGGAAACGGATGGACGGCTTGGATCAACAAAGTGGGGACCAGATTGATGGACGGTGAGGACCGTCCGGGTCGACCGCTGCGTGTTATAGGCAAAGTAATGGAGATCAACTCAGCTATTAAGATTGTACACGGATGCCCATTCGACTCTCGAGATCATCTGATCGAGAGTCGCAGATCGGGTAAATACGAAAGTATCCATTGGACTCTCGAGATCATATGCTCGAGAGTCGCAGAATGAGTAAGTGTGGGACACCCACTCGACTCTCGAGATCATATGCTCGAGAGTTGCAGAATGAGTAAGTGCGGGACGCCCATTCGACTCTCGAGATAAGCTGATCGAGAGTCGCAGATGGACAAATACGGAGCATCTATTCGCAAGGCATCGAGCTCCCATAGCCGATAGTCAGATAAAGCAAAGCAGAGATTCTCTTCTCGATCTGCGAGCAGACCTTCTCACGAGTCAGTGAAAAGGATTACATCCGAATGAGCGAGCATTAGGACTCGCGACCATATTCCAACATACGAACAGCTTTTTCTGTGGCGACCCCCCTTAAGCCTTCAGTACCAGCATTCGATTCCCGTCAAGCAGCTTGTCCAATCTCTCTGCGACACCAAGCGGGGCTACACCCGGTTAGGTGGTTTCCGTACCGTCGGTGTCTCCTTCCTTTTCGCCAGCTATGACTCCAACTACGGCTTCCAGCTCAACATGAGCGATCAGCGCTACTACTACGCCTACCAGCAGCCTGTATAGGTTGATTTTGAGCGTGGTTCCGAATCTCAAGGGATTGCTATCAAGGAACGTGATTGCCGAAATAAGTAAATGGGTTAGATCTCGCCTCTAAGGATAAGGATCTTATCCCACGAAATCAGCAGGATCTCGTATCGTACACGAAATCAGCGGGATCTCGATGTCTTACGTGACAGATTGAATAACTACAGATTTATATAAAGGGGTGACTCTATTAAAAGAAAGGTACACACAATATTCAATCTCTGGCCTGTTTTTACCTAGTTATTCTTCTTCTTGCTTCGGCCTGACTTAAGCATCGGAGGGCTAACGGCTGGACACCAGCCACCCTTGGTTGCTTTCTATCTTCTTTCAGGTCCGGCGGAGGAAGGTATCTGTTGGAGAGAAGGTGAACAACCGGAGGATCCTATTACAAAATCTGACGTTAACAGTTTGCGCCGTCTGTGGGAACGATTTGATCGTCAAAATCAACCGTTCTAACCACCGATAAAAAATCCTTCGGCGATGCCTCCTAAAAAGGCTGTTCATCCTTCGACTTCAAGGCAGGCACCACCTCCGCCCGATGAGACGGAATCCGTACCTACCCTTCTACCTGCCTCGACGAACATCCCTCAAGGAGCCCCAAATATGCAATCAGCAAACCCATTATTGGAAGCTTCTGGAAATCAAGACGATGTCCTGCATTTCCTCGGAAACACTCTCCTAACTCTAAATGCCGGAGTTCAGGCCCTGTCGAATCGGCTTGATCAGCATTTCCCCGAACTGCAGAGACAAGCCTCCGAAGGGTTACCACCGCAGCCCATACCAGTGGCATCCAGACATTCTATGGACGAACCACAGGTCCCACCACTTGGCAGCCATCTCCCTGTACCGTCTCCACATTCTATACATTCTAGTTCGTCTCGACAACCTCAACCTCAGGGCCCCACTGCCGAAACGTCAAGCTATACCCTACCATGGGAAGGAGATCTCAAAAGAATCCATGATCGTTTTGATGTCATGGAACAGCGATACCAGGCAAATCGGCCATCTACCATCATGGCGACGATACATCAATCCGAGTCTCCCTTTACTAGCGAGGTTATGGAGGCACCGTTACCTAAAAAGTATCGAACGCCCGTTATCACTCCGTATACAGGTATTGGTGATCCTCTTGAACACCTAGAAACATACAGGTCTCTCATGGAGTTGGAGGGACATGGCTCAGAAATCATGTGTAGGGCTTTTTCCCTAACATTGAAGGAAGCAGCTCGTACGTGGTTCCGGGGATTAAAGCCCCGTTCCATCAGCTCCTTTTCCCAGTTATCGGAGATATTCCTTTCTCAATTCATGGGAAGCATTCACATTAAGAAGCCAGCCTCCCATCTAATGAATTTAAAACAGCAGCATGGGGAGACAATAAAGGAGTTCACAGTACGGTTCACCGCTGAAGCCGTTCAAACTGAAGGTTATACTGAAGAAAAAGGGCTCGCAGCCCTCATAGCAGGAATAACGAGCGAGAAATTCAGGTTTGCCTTGGATAAAAGCCCGCCGAAAACTATGGCAGAATTCCAAGCCAAAGCCCAGAAATATATCAATGCAGAAGAAGTCGCATTGACGCGTCATGGAATACAAGGTAAGAAACGCAAGCCAGAGGGAACCTCTACTGCAGATAAAAAGAATCGTCGTGATTAGCGCGACCGTTCTCCCAAGAATCCTTATTCTGGTAAATATCATAACTACACTCCTCTCAATCGATCTCATGAAAAGGTTTTAATGGAGATTAAACACAAGCCATATGTGAAATGGCCTGCAAAGATCAAATCCGATCCCGAGAAGAGAGACAAGAGCAAATTCTGCTACTTCCACAAAGATCACGGGCATAGAACCCAAGACTGCATCTCTCTACGAGATCATATTGAAGCCCTTATTCGAAAAGGCCATCTCCAAGATTATGTTGCTCGTAAAAATCGATCACCAGAAAGGGCGAACACCTCGTCTCGCCAAAAGGAACAACCTCATCATCAAACTGACCAAGAGGACGCTGAGCCTACGGGAGAAATCCGCACCATCATCGGAAGACCAGCTTGCGGGGGCGATTCTCAAGCTTCAAGAAAAGCATATGCTCGAAAGGCGTCCAAAGAACCCCAGCAAATCTACTGGCTGGAACAGACGTCTATCTCGTCAAAAACCAGCCATCCTCCAATTTCCTTCACTCTCGAAGATGCAAAGGGAATTCACTTTCCTCACGAAGACTCCATCGTAGTCACATTGAAGGTATCAAATTATCTGACACATCGAATTATGGTGGATACAGGTAGCTCAGCCGATATTCTATACTTGGAGGCTTTCAACAAAATGGCGCTTGCCAGAAGCCTTCTCAAGCCAGTATCGACCCCCCTCGTCGGCTTCGGAGGTGAGGTAGTAACGCCTGAAGGAAGCATCGATCTCCCAGTTACTTTTGGAGAAAGTCCAGCGAAGACCACCGTCTTCATAAACTTCCTCGTGGTGGACTGAAAATCAGCGTATAACGCCATTTTGGGGCGGCCGTCTCTTACTAAGGTCGGGGCAGCCTTGCACCCTTCATATCTGTGTGTCAAATTTCCTACCCCAAATGGTATCGGGGTCGTGCGAGGAAGTCAACAGGAGGCACGGTCTTGCTATCAGATAGCCCTACAGGATCGAAAGAAGGCTCAAGCAACACCCGTTATGGAGATAGCACAAGGTTCACCCAACTTTCCCACCAACACCTCGTTGGATCCGAGAGAGAATGTTCTTAAATCAGGAACTCCTGGGGAAGAAACAGTGGCGATTCACTTAACCAAAGGTGACCCATCCAGGGTCGTATACATTGGATCCTCTTTAACCAGTGTCCATCATGAAGATCTGGTCCGTTTCCTCACCGAATACCAGGACGTGTTCGCTTGGTCTCATAAAGATATGCCAGGCATTGACCCCAATGTCATTGTACATCGCCTCAATATCGACCCGAAACATAAGCCCGTACACCAGCGTCGACGTGCCTTCACTGCAGAAAGACAAATGGCGATCAAAGCTGAAGTCGAGAAGCTACTCACGGTCAATTTCATAAAAGAAGTAGACTACCCAGAGTGGGTCGCGAACGTGGTCCTCGTCCGGAAAGCTAATGGCAAATGGAGAATGTGCGTCGATTATTCAGATTTAAACAAATCATGCCCCAAAGATAGCTTCCCGACCCCGCGGATTGACCAGTTGGTCGATTCAACAGCTGGACACGCTTTGCTCAGTTTTATGGATGCTTATTCTGGTTACAACCAGATCATGATGCATCCACCTGATAGCCAGCATACCGCTTTCATCACAGATCGGGGATTATATTGCTACCAGGTAATGCCGTTCGGCCTTAAAAATGCAGGGGCCACTAATCAATGTCTCGTCAACAAAATATTCGCTGCTCAAATCGGTAGGAATATGGAAGTTTATGTTGATAACATGCTCGTGAAAAGCACCGAAGAAGATGATCATATTTCTGATCTTCGAGAAGCCTTCGATCTAATGAGGAAGTATCAAATGAAATTGAACCCAGAAAAATGTGCGTTTGGAGTGTCTGCAGGAAAGTTTCTCGGGTTCATGGTCGGCCAGCGCGGAATTGAGGCAAATCCTGAAAAGATAAAAGCATTGATAGAGATGAAATCCCCCACCACTCTGAAGGACGTCCAGCGTCTGGCTGGTCGTATCGCATCATTGAACAGGTTCATCTCGCGAGCATCTGACAAGTGCTTACCATTCTTCAAACTCCTCCGTGCAACTGCCAAGTCTGATTGGAAATGGACACCACAGTGTGAGGAGGCTTTTCAACAATTGAAGCTATACATGAGCACACCCCCCATTTTGTCTAAGCCTGTAGCACATGAGCAACTCATTCTTTATCTCTCTGTGTCCACCACGGCCGTTAGCGCCGCTTTAATAAGAGAAGATTCCGAGGTACAAAGGCCCGTTTATTATATCAGTCGAGCAATGGTTGATGCAGAAACTAGGTATTCTGATATGGAGAAGCTGGCCTTAGCTTTAGTTACGGCAGCTCGAAAACTGCGACCATACTTTCAAGCCCACGCCATTTTAGTACCAACGAATCATCCACTGCGGCAAGTCCTTCAAAAGCCTGAGGCTTCCGGACGCCTAACTAAATGGGCGGTCGGGATCAGCGAGCACGATATCTCATTCTGCCCTAGGACCGCGGTAAAGGGCCAGGCCGTGGCTGACTTCATCGCTGAATTCACACACTCTCCTGATAATAATACCATGACCAGCGACCAGCCTCCTTGGTCCCTCTTCGTAGACGGGTCGTCGCGGGCTAGTGGCAGTGGAGCGGGCCTGATTTTAGTGGCTCCCGATGGGTCGTATTTCCAATATGCTCTGCGTTTCGATTCTCGTATCTCGAATAATGAAGCAGAATATGAAGCCTTGATCGTCGGCCTCGAATTGGCCATTGTCCTTGCAATTCAGAATCTGTCAATTCATAGCGACTCTCAGCTCATTGTCAACCAAGTCCTTGGCGAATTCGAGGCCAAAGAAGAAAGGATGGCCTTCTACAAGTCTCGTGTCCTCATCCTGCTCGCAAAACTAAAGACTTATGAAATAATTCATATTCCTCGAGAGAAGAACCAACTTGCCGATTCCCTGGCGAAGCTTGCCTCCGCACCAGAATCCGAGTTATCACATTCGGCCCCCATCGAGCATCGTTAGAACCTAAGTATCGACCACGCAACTCTCGAGCAAGTAATATCGGTACAATCATCCCCATGCTGGATGGATCCCATCATCCTGTATCTCAGAGACGGATACCTACCAGAGGAAAGAAAGCTGCAAGACAAATTCACCTTCGGGCTGCCAGGTATACCTTGCAAGACGGAATATTGTTGCGCAAGAGTTTTTCCTTGCCCTATTTAAGGTGTCTTCATCCAGAAGAAGCCCTTCGTGTTCTAGACGAAGTACACCAAGGGGCATGTGGTAATCACCCCAGGGGGCGATCCCTAGCATATAAGGCGATGCGGCAAGGATATTATTGGCCCACTATGAAAGCAGATGCAATCGAACTTTCTAAAAAATGTGACAAGTGTCAACGTTATTCACCTATACCTCATGTACCATCCGAACGGATGACTCCAGTTGATAGCCCTTGGCCTTTCGCTCAGTGGGGGGTCGATATCATTGGACCCTTGCCCATGGGAAAGGGACAAAATAAATTCGCAATTGTGGCGGTTGATTACTTCACCAAATGGGCCGAGGCAGAACCATTAGCCAAGATTACTGAGAAACAGACTACCAAGTTCATGTGGAGAAATATCATATGCCGTTTCGGACTCCCTCACACCATAATTACCGACAACGGAACGCAGTTCGACAACGTGGCCTTTGATGAATTTTGTGACAAATGGAAGATACGTAATCTCCGCACTTCTCCATATCATCCTCAGGCGAATGGGCAGGTCGAGGCAGTGAATAAGATCATCAAGCACCATTTAAAAACCAAGCTAGGTGAATGTAAAGGTGTGTGGCCAGAACTTCTGCCAGAAGTATTATGGGCATATAGAACCACGGCTTGTACATCAACAGTTGAAACCCCTTTTTCCTTAGCATTTGGTGTTGACGTAGTGGTACCAGTGGAAATTCAAGTACCCTCATATCGGATCGAGCAGTATAACCCCGCGAGTAATCAGGAAAACCTCCGACTTCATCTCGATCTCTTGGAAGAACGAAGAAATGCCTCCCAAGTACGAGTGACAGCATATCGACAACGTATTGCTCGTTATCGAAATGCTAAGATCCGACCTAGATCCTTCCAGCCTGGAGATTTGGTCCTGAGGCAGCGACTCGGAGTTCCCGCTCGTTCGCTGGATCCAAATTGGGAAGGCCTGTATCGGGTTATCAGGATTGTGCGACCCGGTACTTACTACCTTGAAGACATGCAGGGAAAGCCCGTACGTCGCCCTTGGCATGTGGAACACTTGCTACGATACTATCCCTAGATTCGATGTAGTTCATAACAATATTTTATGAATAAAGTGGAAGATATCTTTTGGTCGCTACTCCATTTACTTGTACCTAAATAGCCCTGAAGAGGATGCATACAACCCTTGGCCAATTGCCTACCTTTAGTAGGGTCGAATTCACCTAGGATGGTCGCATTTCCATTTTATGGATGACCATCCTTCTACCCCTGGTAGACTTAGCCTCAATCGATAGATCAATCTATCTCCACAAGGGAATGGTCATCACGACCCCCCGGATTGAGCACAATTCATTTCTCAATCGATAGATAAATCTATCTCCACGAGGGAATGGTCACTACGACCCCCCGGGTTGAGCATAACTCATTGAAACAGGAAGGCATTCAGTGCACGAAGGAAAAGATAGTAAACAAGAACACTTCTAAAAATATATTTTCATTAATGTCAAACGATTACAAATATATATGCTCGCAAGTACAAGAGGAGAAAACAAAAAGGAAAGTCAATCCCTCGGAGGAGGAGCCGTGCTCTCGACTTCAGGGCCCATTTCTGGAACCCCTCCAGCTTGCGTGCCTTCAGTCGCTTCGTTCTCAGCAGCAGCTTGCTCTTCTGCAGCTATGATGGTTGCGACTCGACCAAATTCCCCCATATCGAAGGATGGAATCATTCGTTGCACTACTCGTAATGCAAAGTCACGACTAGCATCATATGACTCATATCTTTCATCGTCATATAGCTGCGAATTCCGAAACTCGGAAATTGCCCGATGACCTTCTTCCGAGAGCATTTTTACAAGGGCGACTTTCTCCTCGTCCCAGTGGATCGAGTCGTCCTTGAGCTGTGCGAGAGCGGAGCGCTCTTTCTCCAGGTTCTCGTTGGCTTCTTTGAGCTGCGACCTGGCCTCCGCAAGCCGCTCCTCCAACGAGATCTTGTCTTGGCGGAAGATCTCCTTCTCTCTCTCTGCCTTCTCCTTCAAATCGGCGAGCTTCGCAAACTTCGAGTCCAAAGCTTGATACCTCTCGGTCAAAACTTGGACTTCTCTATGAGGATCTTGATCTCCTCATCTTTCTTGAAGATCACTGCCTCACGGGACTTGAGGAGTTGATCCCTTCCTTGAACTGCCTTCTCCAAGGCAGTTCTCTTCCCCTCACTTCATCTATCACGCGACGGGCGGCAACGATATCACGTCTCGTTCGCAGGATAAGATCTAAGCCCTACAAAAGTAACGGAGAATGTGAGAAAGTATTCTGGAACGTAACAACAGATAAAAGCAGGGCCTTGACAAGGTCTTACCTGAACCATCCTTACCCCCGCTTCGAGGAAAAGGTTCTCAGGGCTTGGCTCGGGAAGAGAGCCGAAGGCTTGGGGGGGAACGTTCTCGAACAAGAACTTACATATTGGATGGAGGTGGCGGGGGATAGAATATGTCCCACTCCCGGACGGTTGGGCAACGACCAACCCAGCCGGCTCGCGAGGTGGGGGCATCGACTCGCGAGCAGGAGCCGGCTCTCGAGGCTCTATTTGCTCTTGAGCCTCATCAGCTGGGGGGCAGCCGGACCCCGCCCCATCCGGAGAATTATCAGCAATGTTAATCACTGGCGGTCCAGGTGCGACCACCAATGAGGGAATATTGGGCCCAGCCAGAGCCCCCGCCGTGCTCGCGAGAGGGGCAGGTTGATCACTACCCTTACGGACGGGTGGCTGAGATGGTTTGGCAGGTGTTCTCTTCTGCCTTTTGGAGTTCGTGCCCTTCAGTCGGGGCAGCAGACCCCTCTTCTCCCCTGCCTTCGTCATCTCGTCTTCTCCTCTGGATATTAGGCCCGCTGCTACAGGTCGCGAGGGAGACAGGCAAGCCTCGATGTGCCTATCACCTACAGGCACCTTATACACCTTGACTATCTTCTCGTTGATCCCTCCCTTCAAACTTGGTTTTCTCAAGGCCGGGATACCTGCGAGCACAAACAAGGGTCAAAGAATGAAGTAAAACCCTAAAAACTTAAACTGGAGAAAACTGCACAATGTGGGATTGTGCCTACCTTCACAAAAAAAGCGGTTTACTCCTGGGCCCCTGGAAGAAGCAGACTCCCAGTTCCCGGATGCATAAAACCAACGTTTTCTCCAGCCGGGATAGTTCGAGGAGGGTTTCCCCAACACGAAGTTATCCCGGTGCCAGTAGCACAGGTAATACCAGCCTTCGCTGGAAGGTGCTTTCTTTAGACGGAACATGCGGAGGAACTCCTCCGCTGTAAGCTCCCCATTGCCGGCCTGAGCCCAGAGGGCAAAGGAGCCTAGAACTACCCTCCATCCATTCACGATGAGTTGCCCGGGGGCAATCTTGTAACACCGGAGAACATCGCGTATGAAAGGATGGAGTGGGAGGCGTACCCCCAGGATGAGCTGGTACTCATAGAAAGCTACACATCCTGGGGGGGGGGGGGGGGGGGGGGGGGGGGGGGGGGGGGCAGTCTGGTGTCTCTCCGTCTCCGGGCAATCGGAGAACGACTGAGTCGGGGATCAGGTATCTCTCCCGTAACTCAGCCAGCCGGTCCTCCGATAGAACAGAAGGATATCCGGCTGCTGTATATCTCCCTGCCGGAACCCTCGCACTGCTAGAAGCAGAGGATTCCGGGGTGGCATCGCCTAGAGGAACGGTGGTCTCGTCAGAGTTCCCAGCCATGAAGGGGTTTTTAAGAAGATTAAGAAAAAGAAAAGAACCAAGGCCTATACCCAGAAAAGAAAGAAAGGAAAAGAAGGAGCGCCAGAGGAAGGAGACTGAGAAAAGACTACAAAAAATTCATTTCGAAGAGCTTCTGTAGAAAACCAGAGAAATGGCGGACTCCGTATATTTATAGGCAATCATTCCACCGCATCTGATGGCACGTGGCAGTCCCTCCTTCGGGGCAGCACTCGAGCAGGCACGCCCATTAACTCCTCAAACACGTGGAGAGCGCCCCTTCATTTTCTGTCTGCGGAAAGGCTGCGGAAAGCTGGCGCTCATTAATTCCAACCCATCATGTGAGGTTCCGTTCTCGATGAAGGCAGCGGGCGGTTACGTGTGGTAGTGAGCTAAGTCCTTCCCTTAAAAATTCTTGGCGGCAAGGACTTGGGGGGCATCTGTTATAGGAAAAATAATGGAGATCAACTCAGCTATTAAGATTGTACACGGATGCCCATTCGACTCTCGAGATCATCTGATCGAGAGTCGCAGATCGGGTAAATACGAAAGTATCCATTGGACTCTCGAGATCATATGCTCGAGAGTCGCAGAATGAGTAAGTGTGGGACACCCACTCGACTCTCGAGATCATATGCTCGAGAGTCGTAGAATGAGTAAGTGCGGGACGCCCATTCGACTCTCGAGATAAGCTGATCGAGAGTCGCAGATGGACAAATACGGAGCATCTATTCGCAAGGCATCGAGCTCCCATAGTCGATAGTCAGATAAAGCAAAGCAGAGATTCTCTTCTCGATCTGCGAGCAGACCTTCTCACGAGTCAGTGAAAAGGATTACATCCGAATGAGCGAGCACTAGGACTCGCGACCATATTCCAACATACGAACAGCTTTTTCTGTGGCGACCCCCTTAAGCCTTCAGTACCAGCATTCGATTCCCGTCAAGCAGCTTGTCCAATCCCTCTGCGACACCAAGCAGGGCTACACCCGGTTAGGTGGTTTCCGTCCCGTCGGCGTCTCCTTCCTTTTCGCCGGCTATGACTCCAACTACGGCTTCCAGCTCAACATGAGCGATCAGCGCTACTACTACGCCTACCAGCAGCCTGTATAGGTTGATTTTGGGCGTGGTTCCGAATCTCAAGGGATTGCTATCAAGGAACGTGATTGCCGAAATAAGTAAATGGGTTAGATCCCGCCTCTAAGGATAATGATCTTATCCCACGAAATCAGCAGGATCTCGTATCGTACACGAAATCAGCGGGATCTCGATGTCTTACGTGACAAATTGAATAACTACAGATTTATATAAAGGGGTGACTCTATTAAAAGAAAGGTATACACAATATTCAATCTCTGGCCTGTTTTTGCCTGGTTATTCTTCTTCTTGCTTCGGCCTGACTTAAGCATCGGAGGGCTAACGGCTGGACACCAGCCACCCTTGGTTGCTTTCTGTCTTCTTTCAGGTCCGGCGGAGGAAGGTATCTGTTGGAGAGAAGGTGAACAACCGGAGGATCCTATTACAAAATTTGACGTTAACACTGCGCATGCTGGTACAACGCTGGAAGAGAAGAAGACGGTTTCTTTAATCGCCGCACGGTCCGCACGGTCAAACGTGCGTGACTAGCACTTGAGATGTACATGGGTCCCATCGTGATGCATGTGATAAACCCAGTCCATCCACTAGCTTAGCCACAAAATTTTAGGGTATAACACCAAAAATGAGGTAGTTCTGAGATAAGGTGGCCCACTTATGACACAATTTCTGATTAGGGTATTTGTAGGATGATCAGATGGCTGAAATTCGATGTGTACGGTTAAATTTTGTCATAGAACTAGTATATGTAGTTTCATGTGAAAGTGATCGTTAGAAATCATAAAACTTAAAAGTGGCCATTTATTTTAAGTTTAACTAATGGCATTTTCGTTATTATTATAAATTTATAAGTTTTGTGAAATCTAATGCTTCTACACTGTTCTAGGGTTTATTCTAAGCAATTTAATAAAGGGACCATACTAAAATTCCCTACGAATTATTTAATATTAATTTATCAATATTAAAGTTATTTAATTTATTAAATAATTAACTAAATTATAATTTAAATGATCCTAAAATCCTAGAGTGTTATAAACACGCCTGATGAGGTTCATTGGGTTGGGAAATCAATGATCTAAGCATATGCCTAGTGATGGACGAGATATACGGATCAGATTTATAGACAGACATGTGTACCGTACGATGTAAAGATCGTATGACGTGTTTACGTTGATCGCGTAATTCGAAATCGAAGTGGATGGCTAGATATCTCAATCTAGTAATGACAGATCATTCTAACAGTTAGTTTATTGACTTAACTAAGTATACTAATTTTTTTTTTCAGAGGTCTAAAAGTGTCGGAATACGTACAAAAGTGTATACATGTGTGTATGGGTGTGAACAACACGGCCTAGAATTTAATTTCTTACGTGTGAACACAAACTCATGTACCTACTCATGTGTCCAAATTTTCGGGGTATTACATTCTATCACCCTTACACAGAATTTCGTCCTCGAAATTCAATCCACCTACTCGTGTACTAAATTTCTGAGGTGTTATACTTTTCCCTTGGACATGAGTGGATCTTGGATGGGACTCATCGTAGGGACAAGG
Organism: Liriodendron chinense; assembly: GCA_003013855.2. Taxonomy (NCBI): domain Eukaryota; kingdom Viridiplantae; phylum Streptophyta; class Magnoliopsida; order Magnoliales; family Magnoliaceae; genus Liriodendron; species Liriodendron chinense. The sequence continues at coordinate 44,192 of PVNU02000391.1, forward strand.
GTCGAAGGGAGGGAATGTGCAGGAACCTTTGCCAATTGTGACTCTTCGCAAGTAGCAAGTCGGGATGCTTCCGCCACAGATCAAATCAGACGTAGCTGAGCTTGATTCTGGATTATGGGCTTTAAACCGTCGATGAACCTTGCGGTTGTTTGGGCTTCCGTCTCTGATAACTCATTACCTTATCTTCATATCCACTCGTACACAAATCGAATTAAGATTTGGATCTATTCATCTTATTTATCACCTATGAATATGCTTAACTTACCATAAAGTCTACGACCTCAGAGGCTTGCACCCGGGAACAAATTACTTGAATCTAACGGTGTATGTGTCCTACCCATAGACCACTTCAAAACTTACTTTTTGTTTATACATTCATGAAATTGGCCATCTATCATATTAGTATCATGAAACGGGCTATACAAATATTGAAATAAACTGATCATTTTGAAGATCATATGATATATGTCTAGACTGGGGGGTAACTTTTCAATTAAATATGTACAATTATTGTTTTGAATCACAAAAGTTATAATCCATTAAAAGAGCACCTTGGTCATCCTTGAGAGATTAAGGCTCAAAATTAATCCATTGGAATAGCGTGAAAAATGACGGATTGTGCCCTGAACAGACGGTGAGAATAAAAATGATGTGAGTTTTAAAATTTTCCTTAGAAAAGGGGATGAGAGACTCTCATATCCAAGGGTAGAGAAGAACATATAATGTAATATGCTAGGGGGAAAAAAAAAGGAGAAACCACAAGAAAAGAAGGGGATGAAACTGGGAAGTTTCGAAGGTAGGCATTTCACTACCCATTTCTCTTGGGTGCGGCCCACCTAAGATTTAGATCTGACTCATCACTGATCCCTTGGCCCAACGCGACCTGATGAAATAAATGGCTGGTATGAATTTCTTGACATGTGTGGATGATAACTACCATACATTACAAGTGCGGCTGCTCAAGTAAAATACCAAAACCACCATAGCATCAACGAGTTATGCTATCATTTTGTCCGTGCGTCTCACCTGATCTTTGGATCCACGCCATTCTAGAAACCTTGGTGAACTAGGCCCTGTCACGCCTAATGAACAGAGTGGATTTCTCAACAAACATCTTAGTGGACCCACCTGAAAGCAACTTTAAAAAAAAAAAAATATGAGGCCTCATTCAACCGGAGGCCTTAGGCGATCGCCTAAGCTGCCTAGTGGTTGAGCCGGGCCTGCACCTAGATTCCGAGCGCAGGAGATGCCTGCGAAAGGCTTTCGCAGGCAATCTGCGTCCGCTCTAACTGGAGTGACAATAGATTGTGTTAGGGTTAGTGCAAGCCCACCCATATTTACTAAATAAGCCAATTATTTTATTCTTGAGTCCAATTCAAACCCCTTACCATGTGGCCTGACCCGACTCAGCTCAAAATTCATCAAGCTCAAAGCCAACCTGACCCATTTTTTTTTAATTGGAGTCCAGTTGAACCAAACTCTACATGGCCAACTTAAAACAATAAAATATAAGACAAAGGAATCCCAGCCCAGCCGAATCTATGGAACACAAGCATCCGCATATATACGTATTTCTAGTCTAGCCAACTGATAACCATTATGGGTGGGTCACATTGATACAGGTGGAAGTGGGCCAGGGCTGGCCATGTCTAGACCATTGCGAACTGGACTCAGGTAAAACCTATGGTTTTGGATATGCGTATAAAGATCTGTCGCAACAACCAAGCTCTGAATAACATATTTAGCAATATTGTTGGAATGACCTAGATGCTTATGATCTAGTGGACCAGGTGGGCTAAAGGTCCACTATTTAAGCAGATGGGATGGGCCCAGTAAGCCTCAACCTAGCCCAGCCTAACCCACTGACGTTCCTGTATTTTGCGAAAATAAAAAGCACAACCATCCTTTTGCATTCTCAGAATGGGGTTGGATGGATGTGGACGTGAACTTCCTGTAATCCTAAGTCATGGGAATCCCTTGTAACTTTAAGCTTTGTCCACTTGAATTGTATAGTTCTTATAGTAGTGGAATCTAACTCACAAGATCCGTTGTCCATCAAAACTCTTGTCATATCTACTAATACAACGTGTTAAAAAATCACTCAAAGATCAGTCATTATTCATCGCTTCGATCAACAGTGGATCCCTAACGAATTTACCAGTTTACATCTTCAATGGGGCGCATACAGATCTATTTCTAAAGAAGCAAGAAGCAAGGTCATTCAGGAATAATCCCTCCAATCCTACACTCTTAAATCCAAAAAGATTCTGTAATCGCAGGTATACCCTAAGCTGGATACCTCCTTCATTATTAATCACAATCGGACTGTCAATCCTCAACACCAACCGTTCTTGTACTTCCACATGCTTCAAGTGACCCACGGGACTCACCTCAGATCCAAATCATCCATTTGGTGGATCCTGGAATGGATGCAAATGGTGTGTTGAGGAGAGCTAAGATATTGGAGTTAAGTAAAAATATGAGATGTACAAAAACCGATTATCCCTCTCATATTTTTCTTAATATAGCTTCTTCTTTTTTATATATACTTTATTTTGATTATATGTTTAATATTAATCTTCTTTTTCCCTGCTGCATTGTGCCATTACATTCTTTTTAGGCTTTTAAGTTTCAGAGTAATTTGTATGATTTATGTGGTATACTTTTGTTTTATGATAGATGTATATGATATATTGCCCGTTAATTAAATATATTTCTAATGTCTTTGTTACCTTGTTTATGCGCCATCACATGTATGTACTGTTGAACTACATTTCAACCATCTATCAGGTAATACCCAATGGTAGACGCACAAGAGTTTCAACATGAGGTCATAATGGATACCATGACCTCAGTGTTAAAACGAGGCTATCTTCACTCAGTCTACCACTTGAGGTATGGACTCGGGTGTCATATCAAGTCCCATATGACTTGTCCAAGTCGACTTGGATTCGGCAGTACCCAATCCAACTTAATTCTCAACAAATGAAAATGCTGAGTAGGAGTTCACACCACATCTCCTTTTATGTTATCTATCCGATCAAACAAACATCTGTTGGGATAAAAGTGATCGGCCCTATAGCGGAAGTAAGCGAGGAGCAATCAAATAAGGAACAAACACAATGCAATTAATCAAACAAATCAACACACCCAAGAAGCAATCCGAATTTTACATGCAAAACCCTTCCTGGGTAAAAAATCATGGCACAAAGCGACACCAATCTACTATGAATCATAAGTTACAAGAGCATGAAGAAACTTACACCGAATTCAAGCCCACAAGAGAAATTTCAAGCTCTCCAAGAGGAAAACTAACGTAGCCCTTCCTCTAAAGCTCTTTTTCTCACCCTCGAACTCTCTCTCTCAACCCTTACATACCTAGGATACTTAATTCATATATTACAACAGCTTATATAGTAATAAACCCGAATTAGAAACATCTTACGCAAGAAACTGTGTAAGATCGCACAAAAACTGCACCACCAACTTTACAGTTTGCGCACGGTCGCGCGGCTGACAGATACAAATCTGTCCAGAAAGTTCCAGCAACAAATCTAGCCAATTTCGAGCACCCACCTAGACCTCATCGGGCGCCTGACCAACAATGGTTGAGCCCCCTACAGCCCAAAAACAGTTAGGCAAAAACAAACTTTCAGAAAGTCAATCCGAGTGACCTTGGTCGGGTGCCCGACCCAAACTCATCACGTACCCAACACCCCTTGGTGTCCAAGATTGAAGGCAAACCCCAACAGCATCAACAATGGATCCATGACTGAAATCTGCAACTCTAAAACTCCACTTTGGAAGCAACTTGAGAAAATTACGCCGGCCATGAATGATCGAATGATTGCTATAAAACCATTTTTAGGCCCATTCGATTACGATCTCGATATTGTGTTTTGGATGACTCAAATATGGCCAGACCTCTATCGTTAGCAAAAAAAGAGCCTACCGCCTTATAGTACTGCTATATATGTTATACTATTTTTTAAAAGACATTTTTACCCTCTAAACAAAAACCCAAAAAAACCTCTTCCAACGCACAAAACTGGCAACCCTACCTCAAACCTTCTCCATCTGTCTCTCTTGGTGTCATGGTGTCTGTGAGTATTCCTCCTCATCCATCCATTTTGCAAGCTCATTTTAGGACATACGACCAAACATGAGCCGGATTAAGTGGGCCACACAAGTGGAAAAACTGGGAAAATAAATTCCTATCTTTAAAACCTTCCTAAGCTTTACCTTGATGTTTATATGCTATCCAAACTATTTATATGGTCATTACCACTAAGATGAATTGAAGAAAAAAAAAAAAAAAAAAAAAAAAAGAAGAAGAAAAAACATCATCTTGTTACAAAACTTTTGCGGCCATACGAACGGTGTTCGTTTAATCCTTATTGTTTCATCTCATGTGGCCCACTTTTGTATTGATCCGGCTCATTTTTTGTCTTGTGTCCTAAAATGAACTCACAAAACGTACGAACAGGATGGATTTCTTACAAAGATCATGGTGGGCCCACCTAGCTTCCCTACCCCCAAAGAAATCTACAGGAGTCCATGGAGGTGGGTGGGACCCTGACCGTTGAGTCCACTGTGATGTATGTGACTACATTTTAGGGAATGATAAAAAAATGAAGTAGTTTCAAATCACATATGAACCCTGGTACAGGAAACGCCAATGATTAACCATTAAAAACTTCCTGTGGGTCACGAAAGATTTGGATAAGATGATATTTATGTGGTCTCTTCATCTAGGTGTTTGTGAACTTGTTAGTAGGTCGGATGGCAGATAAACATTCTGGTGGAATGTATGATTTTTTAATGGTTGGGATTCAATCACGGCTGTTTCCTTGGTGTGGTCCACCTAAGATTTGAGTCAACTTCATTTTTATGATCTTGTCCTAAAATGAGCTTTCAAAATTGTTGGACGGTGTGGATTTAAGGCATATGCATGCATCACTGTGAGCCCCACACTTGGGTCCCAGCCAGCTCGATGGATCCAAGGTCTCACCCAATCCGCTCCTGAAATCTGCGTCGGGGACACAGCCTTGGCTAGTGTTGCTGCCAGGTAGCTACCGGTCAGTGCTATGTAGCAGGCTCCACCATGATTTGTTTGCTATATACGTGTGTGGCCTACCAACCTAACGAATGAATTGCATCAATCGTGTTTCTGCAGATGATCTTCATGGTACAGCACTCTATTCCCACGTCTCATATTTTTTAACCGACCTGATCAAGTAACAAACCAGCAGAAAAAGTAAAAAAAAAAATGCTGCACCTGAAATCTAACACACAACGTTATATATGAAACTACAAGAAAAACAGACTTTACCGGCAGTCAAAAGCGCCGGTAGAAGTCCTAAAATGCGCCGGTAAAATTTTTCCTGGCGCTTTGACAAGTGCCTAAAAAGGTGCCGTCGGGAAAAGATTTGCTGGCGGCAACCACACTTTCCTAGCGTATTTGCTAAGCGCCGTGAATGAGTAGGCTTTCCTGGCGCCACTAAAAAGGGTAGGTAAAAGTCTACCAAAGCGCCAGTAATAGTACACAAAAGTGCAGGTTTCTAAAGCACCGGTTAAAGGTTTGTGAAGCACCAGAAAAAAAAATGTGCAACCACCGATTCGAACCTGTAATTTTTTTTAATATTTGAAACCTAATGGATGTTAAAATACAGTAAATAATGAATAACCAAGAGGCATTTGACAAAAGAAGTTAGGCACATTCCAGATAATGTTCACAAAATAATCAAACATGCTTCGAGCTATCTCTATAGTAGTTCTAATCAAACATGCAAGTGGTAGTTTTGTTTTACAAAGTGCTTATTCAGATTGAGATATGACCTCAAATAATATACTTCAAACTCAACTCCCACATTTTAGTAAGAAGAATTATTATCATTGGAGCATCGAGGTAAGGTTGTTCTTTCAATCCCAAGATCTATGGGGTTTAGTGGAAGACAGCTACGCCAAATTGGCCGATTTAACGGTTTGATACACTACCACAAGCACAAAAAGAAGCACTACAAAACAATAGACGGATCTACAAACCCTTTATTTGATCTATCAATCAATGGATGAATGTATTTTCAATCGTGTATCACGAGCATATTCAGTGAAAAGAATCGTAGGAGATTTTGCAAAGTTCCTACAAAGGTGATGCAAAAATCAAGAGTGTAATGTTGCAAACCTTAAGAGGGGAATTTGAATCCCTTTCACATGAATTCTTCTGAATCGATCTCAGATTACTTTTCTTGCCTTTTGGACAACAAATCAATTAAGGGTAAATGGTGAAACCTTTGATGCTTCACATATCATAGAGAAAATTATGAGATCCCTAATGAAGCAATTGATTATGTTGTTCCAACAATCGAAGGAAATGATATATCAACCATGACAATTGATGGGTCGTTAAGTTCTTTATGTTCACATGAGCACAGAATGAATCAGAAATCAACTAAACCACAATGCAAACATTGGAAAGTAAAGTTTTTGTCAATTGAAGTGGCAATTTCCAGGGTGACAGAGGCTGAGGAAGAGGCCAAATAAGGAGTGATAGATCAATTCCTAACGCAAGAGAAGATGGAAACCTCCCTGCAAAATGAAGAGGAAATTACTTTTAGCCCACGGGCATCCGAAAACAGCAAGTATGATAAATCTCACATGCAGTTTCTTGTTGTAAGAAATATTATTTTTGAAAGATACTGTTGTAAGAAACATGAATATTACAAATCTTAGTGCGGAGGATAACTGCCTAATGATGATAGTGAGCATGCAAACTATGCACAAGATGGTGCAGAGGAGAACCTAACTATTAGCATGTAGTGTTAAAGTTGACGATCAGTTAGATAGTGGTACTTGGATACTCGGTATAGTAACCACGTGTGGGAAGACATGTGGAGAAGTAAAATTTTAAATTACATGATGTTCAATCTCATTATTAAATTAGATGCATGTGAGAAAAGAAATAGTACAACACATATATCATAATTAAATTACATGCCTGGAACTTGGGGGTAGAACAACTGAATGAGTTATTTCAACTAAAAACTTTTAGATATTAAATCCAAGTGGCAACAGCATTAGGTGCTACAATATGCGACATCTCAAGGCCCATGGATCACCACCAACCAATGGCATGAATGCCACATGCCATTCAGCTTGCTTAGTCTAAAAATCAGATTGGTAGAAGAATCCTAACCTCTGATTTGTGGGCACTTTCTTTTTTTGAAATAAGACCATTTAACCATCCATCCATCAACTCTAACTGCCTGTGCATCATCCATCACACTCTTGGTAATTTCTAACTGCCTGCGCATCATCCATCACACTCTGCCAGTGTATCAAGGTATTTCACTTCAATGAGAGGAATTGATTTTATATACTGGCAGAGTATGTTGATCTGTACGTATACAGTCCAGTGTACATATGGCAGATATAAAAGCAATTCACGTGTTAGTTTCTGCTGCCTTACAAATCCTCCTGCATGGGCCACACGTTGGATTCAATTGAAATAAATTCAGATTCTGGCTTATAATAATCAATCCAATAGATCTTGTGATGTTGTGAATAAAAATATACAATACAACAGTTGTAAGAAAATACCCGATACTTTAGGAACTGATGATCGCAGAAGGAGAGAACCATTTGATGCTGGGAATGAAGAAGAAAAAAGGAAATATATGGAACAGAAAACTGATTAACTGTGCTTTTTTTTTGTTGGATCAGTAAATATAGTTACAAAGAAAACAAACACACAAATGAAATCCCAAGCAGTACCAATGATCAACATATGGGCCCAAAATCCAATTTTCGAGGATATGGAACTTTCTTTGCTACTAAATTGACACAAGGCAATATAAAAAAAATAAAAAAAAGGAAAAAGAAATTCCTGAAACTTCTACGCAGTCTGGGTGTAAAAATAAAATCCCAGAAAAACTACCAGGTTGTGAATTGTAAATTCTACCAACTGAAACAACCATAGGCTAAGAGAGAGAACTTCCAAAAGTTAATAGCACATTATGGAACTCATTACTTACCTAGGATTCTGCAACTCATTAAAAATTAAGCATAATCCAAATCAATGGTTTTTTTTTTTAATTTGTTTCGTGCAGATAATGAAGGGTATCATGAAATTGAAGTTTCAGATTGACTCATTGCAAGCACACTGCATCAGTCACCAGAACTGTTATTTTAAACCTCGTCCAGGTATAGAGTCTTGCAATCCCCAGGAAAATATGGCATAAAGAACTACAAGCACATGCAACAGATGAAAACTTAAGATATGAAATCAGGAATTTACCAAATAACAGAGCACAATAGTTGTACTACGCCCTCGCCCAGCTTTACAGTGAACATATGTCGTCCGACCGCATGATGCATTCCCTGCATTTGAAAAAAAAAAACAAAAAAAACAAAAACAAAAAAAACACATGCTACACCCAGTAGAAAGACAGTTTTGCAGTAGTGAGCAAGCTTGTGTGTTGGTGTCCCTGTATCAATGACAGTTGGCTATAGATTGAAACGGGAAAACAAGGAAATAAAAGCTATCAAGTAGCAAAGCCAGAATCACAAGTCTACGGATGAGTTGATACATGGACTTCTCAGAAATTCACACAGGAAAATAAACATTTTGTTTTAGGGCCCCTGCAGTACCATACTTAAGTTTACTGCCAAGGCCTTAAAGATGACAGATATTGGATGATCTTTATTTATGGGCAAATTTAATTTTGTAAAATAGTGTAAAACAAACAAGTCGGACAACTTTCAGGTTTATTTAAATTTCTTGAAGTCATATCCAATTTCACTCATGACAATATTGACAGGGTATGCAGTAAAAATAAAGAACAACAAATATCTTCAGGGCACGCCACAGAGCAGATAAAATGAAAGTTTCTTACAACATAAAAGAGATGCTTGTGGGATGTCCCTGGATAGTGATTAAGATTCCTTTTGTCGAGTTGCTCATTCAGAAAGATACACTTACCAATTCTTACTTCAGCATAACTCCTCCAACAATGCTTTCACAGGGCTCTAGAGAGTAACCTTGTGCCATTTACAGATTTATTAACTTACAGAAAAACAACATAAATCTGACAAACACTTGTTGTGAATAGTGGCTTTGAGTGTCAAAGCAGGTTGCTCAACAAACCACATCTAAAATAAAAAGGCCACAGGCCCACTCTATACCTTTAACAGACCCATGAATTCATACCAAGCACCCCCATCAAGCAACATAAGACCAACACCTGCTAATTTGTCTCTTACCCTTCTCAAAGGACTTTTTTCGTGAATAAACACAATTTCAACTAACCAACTGAATTGACTACGGTTCACACCATCTTTTCTCACATCTCATGCTGAGAGCCATCATAGACATTCAACTAAGTGGAAGTGTCAATTTTCCATAGGAGCTAGTGACACTCAGATCCATTCTCAATTCTCATGCATCACCCCTAAATTTGAAGCTATACAGAAAAGGATCAAGTGGTCATGTTTTTTTAATTAGAACAAAAATGGTTTTTAACAAAAATCAGAAATGAAAAGAATATTGGCATTTTCAGGCTTTCAGCAGAATCTGCTCAAGGCCAACCCAAAATTCTTGCAAACCGACTCCAAAAAGGCCAATGAACTAGGGATCAAGGAGCAAGTGCCTCAACAATGGGGATGGAAGGTGTTAGGCACCCACCCACAAAATGAGTTCTCTACTCCGTCAAAAAACGAAGTTGTGTCCGCAATTTTAGCATGATTTTCTCAAAGATCTGAGACAAATGAAAGTGAATTGCAATTAAAATGGAGGAGATAAGGCTTATTGATGTGTGGAATTGTTTCTGAATGGCCGGGATGTTAATCAACTTGAGCTACAACAGTGGGTCTTTCTTGCCTCTTTTGAGCTTGAAGTTGCAATTGGAACGGGTGGCCTATGAAAAAAACAAGAGCCGTTGCTTGAAGTTGCAATTGGAACTGATGAATATGTGTGTCGATGATCAGAACCGTTGCTTGAAGCTACAAAAGAAAGTTTCTGTTAGAAGAGAACTACTTACGCACGCATCCACCATACACTGATCCAACGATCCCGGCGGTTCGAACTTTCCAACAGAAGTTTTTGAATTATTGACTATATTTTAACAGTCTGTTTAATGGCCAGAAATCATACAGGAGAGCGGATCACATGCAAGTAGTGGTGGTGGAAAGGTCCGCTTGATTATTTGTGCTTGGGGCCCACTGTAGAGTGTGTATGACATCCAACCCGTCCAGCAGGGCCTTTCCATCATGAAAATTAGAGTTACCAGAATTCGGTCCGATCCAACCATCAGATGGGTCACACCACATGAGCAAGCTTTCATTTCTTGGTTGAAGCATTTCTTCAAACAATTAAGATGCAGATTTCAATACAAAAAAAATTAAAGACTGAACAAAATTGCAAATAGTTTTTCTTCCTTATGATGTTTGGATACAAATATAGAAGGAATAGAGAAGCTAGCAGGAGATTTTCATATCCAGATTTAAAGCATTTAAAAGAATAAATTACTTACAGAATATAATAAGAATTTAAATTCATGAGACTATATATTTAATCATTTAAAAAAAATAAAAATAAAAGAAATCAAATGATTATACTAAGTTCAAGTATTGATTAACAGGCAAATGAAAATGCAGAGGATAAAGAAGTCTCACCAATGTAGCTCTCACGACAACAAAAAGTGCTGGTGCTTGTTAATCATCATCATCATAGCCTTTCTCCCATCGATTTGGGGCTGGCTTTTAACTGGTATATTGACAAAATCTACAGAAATAGCTCCAATCAACAAAACAAAAAACCACGGAGCTAAAATCCAAACATCACACCAAAACCCACAATGCAAACCCTAAAACATCCCTCAAAAGCAAAATCCAAACCAAAAACCACTGAAAAACCTCATATATGAAAATCCACACCCCAAAATCCAGCAAAATATCTATAAAAGCAACAAAATCATCAATAAGGACATGAAGTACACCTACCTGGGAGAATGCAGGTCGGTTGGAGGCCCAGATCTGGAATCCCTTCGCGAGATTTCAAAATCCTAGAAATCGCTCCAACGACTCTGCTGGAAAACCCTAAGGGGTCGTTTGGATAGGCTGTAAATCATTTTCTAGTAAATGACTTAAGTGCTAGTAAATGATTTACTACCTTCTGGATGTAAGTTGTAGTAAATCATTTACAATGTTTGGATAGCCTGTAAATGGGTTATATCCTGTAATTGTATATTCACACTTGAAAATCAATTTAGCAAATAACATTCAAATTATATGTTGGAATTTCCTTTCAAGTGGATCATTGGGTCAAGCCTATGCCACTAAAGCTTAGAGTTAATCCTAAAAAAAAAACTGAGTAGTATGTGAGCCATACAAGTGGGCCCACGAATTCAAATGCTATTGTCAAATGCCATACAGGTGGAGAGCCGCTGCCAGAAGGGTGTTTGAAGCTTGGAAGATCACCAGAGAGAGGCAGGGAGGGAGGGAGATTACAGAGAGGGAGAGGGAGAGAGCCGTTGGATGTGATTTCATAGCAGGTGCAAATCTGCTTTTAAAGCAGAAATTTGAAAATAGATCCGTTGTCATCAATCTCATTTACCAGTCAATGAAATCTCACCTTTTTGCTAGTAAATGGGAGAGGGGATTTGCTAGTAAATCATTTACTTCATTTACTACTAGTAAATCATTTACTAGCAAATGAGAGCATCCAAATACAAAAAATGCCCATTTACTAGTAAATCATTTACAGCCTATCCAAACAACCCCTAACAGAGAGGTGGCTGGATAGAGAGAGAGAGAGAGAGAGCGGGGGGGGGCTAGGAGGGGAGGATTTCAGAGAGCAGAGAGAGAGAGGGAATCGGCGGCAAAGGGAGAGAGAGAGAGAGAGAGAGAGAGAGAGAGAGAGAGTACAGTAGGGTTTTCTTTTGAGTGTCGAAGATTGATACCCGAAACCATCTAGGGCGCTCGTCTACTACATGTGTCAGAGATGCTCCAAAAGGCTGGTGCTAAATGCTGGACGCCATAACAGCATTCAAGCAAATCTGGTCCACCCAAATTGTGGACCCCACTGTAGGTGGAGCATTTCTGGAAAATCATTCTGATTAGACGATCCACCGTCTGAGTTCTCCATTGTTGAATGTGGATTCTGAAATTTGAGCCCTTGATCATCTCATTTAGACTAATACGATGGTTTGCCACCATTCGGAAAAAGGAGGTGGCTATCCTTTTCACATGGAGAAATGATTTACAACTATCTAGGCCATCTAAGTTGTGGGTTACTTTGTGGATGCAGCATATCTTTAAAATCACACTGATCAAGAAATCCTGGCCATCGAATTAATGCCCATCAAATGCATGGTTAGAAGTAATATGGTGAGTGGTCCAAATCAAAGTGAAAAAAATCAGATGGTTAGTGTCATCTTGGCGTGTTAATTTTGGGTTATGTCCCATCTACAGTTGTCATGACGTGGATGTTCTAGATTACCGTAAAACTATAAACTATGCCATGTGTATGGCTGGAGAACACCACAATGTTTTAAGTAGCGCAGCTAATATAGTTGTGGAGCCCTTCCAATCAGTCTGATTTTCAACCTAGCGAAACTCAAGATTTGGACAGCATTCGATTTTAATTATTTTTTAAAATTTTTTTTTGTAGGGATTTACTTTAGACGTCAATCTAGTCACCACGGAACGTTTGGGTTCTTCTAAGTTGGGAAGGGTTTGGTGCATGGACTCTTAAGAAGTTGATGAAGTTTGGGTGTAGGAGTTTGATTTTCAACCTCGCAAAACCCAAGATTTGACCAGCATTAGATTTTTTATTATTATTATTTTTTTTTCTTTCCAGGGATTCACTTTCAACATCGATCAATCTAGCTACACCACCTATGGAATGTTTGGGTTCATCCAAGCTGGAAGGGTTTGGTGCATCGACTCAAATGAAGTTGATTAAGTTTGAGTGTGCAAGTCTAATTTTCAACCCAGCGGAACCCATGATTTGGGCAGCATTGGATTTTTTTGCAGGACTCGAATGTAGCTAATTAATTAAGTTTGGGTGTGAGTGTCTAATATTCAACCTAGCGTAACCCACCTATGAAATGTTTGGGTTCTTCCAAGCTTGAAAGGGTTTCCTGCATGGACTCGGATGAAGTTGACGCAATTTGAGTGAGGGAGTCTTCCAAGCTTAGAAGGGTTTGGTGCATGGACTCGGATGAAGTTGACGAAGTTCGGGAGCGAGATTTGGGTTGCGTGCTGTAGCACACAGCACCTACAAGGTGCCGTGTGGTGCTGGAAAACCCTGTGGACCCCACCATGACGTATGTGTTTTATCCACGCCGTCCATTCATTTTCCCCTCATTTTAGAGCGTGAATAAAAAATTGAGGCCAATTCAAATCTCAGGTGGACCACACTATAGAAAACAATAGTGGTTGAACGGCCACCGTTAAAAGCTTCTTGGGCACTACAAAACTTTTTGATAAAGCTGATATTTTTGTTTTCCCTTCATCCAGGCATAACCAACAGGCTGATGGCAAATAAACATTACAGTGGACCTTAGGAGGTTTTTAATGGTGGGTCTTCAATCGCCACTGTTTCTTGTGGTGTGGTTCACCTGAGATTTGGTTCTATTTCATTTTTGGGCTCATGCCCTAAAATAAGGGGTGAAAATGAATGGATGGCGTGGATAAAACACATACGTCAGTAGGGCCCATAGATCGTTTCTTGCACACGCACCAGCTTTCTGCATGCATTCCGAATCTGTCCGGGATCAGTAGATTAGAGTCTGTTCGGGATTCCCAATTCGAGTGTGTCTGTGATTGGAAGATTCCCAGTGTTGGATCAGTGGAAGCTGTGGGTCTGACAATATAAATAGAAGCCCAATGCCTTTCCCTCCTCACATGAAAAAATGGTTCCTAACATGCATTCTTGCTATGTGTGTTCATCATCATCGGATAATCGACGAGTAGGCTGGCGTTTTAAACCGACGAAGGCTGAATTGTTCGGACATTATCTTGAGAAAAAGAATGAAGACCATTTATTTTCCGTCCAATTCATCCCAGAATGCGATATCTACAAGTTTAATCCTGATGAGCTTGCATGTAAGAAAACAAAGCTCTCTCTCTCTCTCTCTCTCTCTCTCTCTCTCTCTCTCTCTCTCTCTCCCCTATACAATTTGGAATGTATATCAATAACTGGATTTAACTTGCAGGTGAGTTTCAAGTTGGAGGGGAGGACATGTACTTCTTTACACAGCTGAATCGTAAGTATAAGGGTGGGTCACGCGCAGATCGCAGAGCAGGAAACGGTTTCTGGGTGTCTACTGACGGACATACAATTTTTGATGATCAAGGTAAAATACTTGGTTATAAGAGAAATTTGAAATTCTACATGGGTAAGAAGCCCAATGTAGATAAAACCAAGTGGCTGATGAAAGAGTATAGGATCTATAAGGTCGATCCTCCCACCATGAAAACTACATCTGAGGCTGGTCGTGGGAAGAGGAAGAGGGTGGCTGCAACTCGGGATGATCATCAAAAAAAGGTAAGAAACAAATAAGAAAAAGGCATATATCTTGCTCGCGCACATTCATCTCTCACCTTTGTATATACCAAAAATCGGGTGTATGCATCTGTTGCATGAAATTTCACGTACAAATTCTTCGCATGGTAATGTAATAACGTGAAATTCGTAATCTCTACTTCATTCATTCTTTTCTTTTCTTTTTCTGGCATATTGATTTTTTTTATTTTGTTATTATAGATTAGTCTATTTTCCTTGATTTACTAATTTCATTGCGGTTTAATTTCATTGCAGATGAATGGATTTGTTCTTTGTCGAATTTACAGGAGGGGAGCTAAGAAAACTAATGAAGCCCCTATCAATGAAGTTATTGCTGAAGACCCCACTTCATATCCAGTTCCATGTTATGAAGATCAACCAAACATCATCAACTACGAATGTCTCCCACCACTAACATCACCAGCTCAGTGTACACCGGATTACACATTTGAAGATATGTTTGAGAATCCATTGGCAAATTTCCCTCTGGTGGTGGATTCGCCCTCAGTTGATTTCAATGCCAATTTTCCTCACTATGAGCAGCCATCGACTTCATCTTGGTGCATGCCACATTACGACTATGCAGTACCAGACTCCAATATTCTGTTTTCAAATGTTTTATAAGGGAGCGGATTAGGTGTTACCCCTACTGTAGGTCCCACCTTGATGATTTTTTTTTATATATCCACACCATCCATCCGTTTCTCCAGCTCATTTTAGGGTGTCGCCCCCAAAAATTAAGCAGATCCAAATCTCAGGTAAAACACACAACAGGAAACATAAGGTTTTCACAATGTTTAATTTCCATCCAACCTGTTGATAATGTCAAGAAGATATGGATGAAGGGGAAATACAAATGTCAGCCTGATCCAAAAATTTTGTGACTCACAAAAGTTTTTTAATGGCCATTCATCAGTGTTTCCAGCGGTGTGGTCCACCTGATATTTGGATCTCCTTAAGGTTTGGGATCAAGTCCTAAAACGAGATGGAAAAGCAGATGGACGGTGTAGATACATAAAGAATACATCAAGGTGGGCCCCACATGGTTAAGGTTACCCACGTATTAGCTAATCCACTCCCATTTTATAAATGGGTTTTTGTTATGGATGAAATAATTTCCATTTTTTCTCTATAAGGATGTATGAATAAGCGTGGACCCTCATGGCCAGCCTGAACAGTTCAAAATCTGTGCCAAAGCCAACAGGTGGCCAGTCTAAGTTGTGAATTCTATGTGGATGAGGAATAAATGTAAAATCACATTGATCATGAAATCCTAATATGATCATGTTAATAGCTAGTAAAGTGATTTTTGCAGTAAAATAGTTAGCTGTCCAACTTTAGAGTGATTGTTATAGTAAAATACGATCATGTATACAAAAGAATATTAATATACATTACTGCTTATAGTTTTCAGCTATGCTCCATCCATGATTTGGTTCAGCGATTTGAACGGTCTGAATGGCCGAAAAAGCTACGAGTATGCATGCAAGCAACACCATTGATAAATAGT
The DNA here is from genome assembly GCA_003013855.2 of Liriodendron chinense. Classification (NCBI taxonomy): domain Eukaryota; kingdom Viridiplantae; phylum Streptophyta; class Magnoliopsida; order Magnoliales; family Magnoliaceae; genus Liriodendron; species Liriodendron chinense. The sequence goes on from PVNU02000391.1 coordinate 60,268, forward strand.
GAAGAACACTTGATGCAGCTGTAAGCACGAAGACATCGAACATCGTCTCTCCTGTAGGATAACTAATTCGAATTCATAGATATATCGAGAAGAGCACTTGATCTTCCTTGATTTCTCAAGGGACCACTCGAAGAACATGAGCAAATAGAAATGAATCTCAGAGAAATTATATTAAAATTATTCAATAATGTCTAAAATTTCAATAATATCTAAAACGAATCAAAACAAGTATAAATAAAGTTTTTAACCCTAATTTATACAGGCTAAGGAGTCCTAATTGATAAAGGAAAGGAAAACAATCCAAAATGAAAAAAGATGATTTAAAATAGAGAGTTCGCGTACACATCTACACTAGTACCGACCGGTTCAAAATCGGCCAAAATCGTCTAGAGAGTTTGGACACTCTCTGTTGAGAACACGACCAGTTAGGAGATTGGTCTTCAACATAGACAACCGGTCAAAAACGGCCCAAAATAATCCAGAGTGTTGGGCTATTTCTAGGTGGAAATTCGGCCGGTCATCAGAGCGGTCGTTGACAACGGGCGACCGGTCGTCAAGCAAAAAAATTGCTGCCTGTTGCAGCCTCCTGGTTCCTTTCTTGGGGTTTTTCGTGGGTCCTTCCTTTAGTCTATCTTCATCATGTAGAGCTGAGCAACCTCTTCTACATCAGTCTCCCCTCCTTGAAAAGAATTCGACCCCAAGTTCTCGTTCATCTCTTGCTCGTGGTAATCGTACAAATCAGCTACATTGAATGTCTGTGAGATCTTGAAATCCTCTAAAAGATTAACAACATAGGCATTGTCGTTGATCTTTCGAAGGATTGGTACCGGTCCAATCTTCTTGTATTTGAGCTTGTTGTATGTACCGGAAGGGAAGTACTCCTTGCGCAAATAGACCATAACTTGATCGCGAACCTTGAAGACCTTAGCACGACGATGCTTGCTTGCATCCTGCTTGTATTTCTGATTTGACTCTGTTTGCTTGCTTCAGACTTCAGTATGTATTTCCTTTATCCTTTTCGCCATGTTCTCAACAACTATGCTTCTTCCTAGTACGTTGGGCAAGGGAACCAAGTCAAGCGTGTGATGAGGAGTTCATCTATAAATAATCTGAAATGGAGACTTCCCTATGGATTGATTTGCCATATTATTAAAGGCAAACTCGGCTTGCGAAAGGGCTAAGTCCCATTGCTTCGGCTTGTCCCTTGAGATGCTCCGAATGAGATTACCTAATGTTCTGTTTACAACTTCAATTTGATTGTCTGTCTGCGGATGATAAGCACTACTAAACTGAAGTTGAGTATCAAATCAGGTCCACAATGTTCGCCAAAAGTGCCTAACGAATTTCGTGTCCCGGTCTGACATAATGGTCTTAGGAACACCATGCAATCTCACCACCTTCCTGAAAAATAAGTTGGCCACATTCGTTGCATTAAATGTCTTCTTGCACAGAATGAAATGGGTCATCTTTAATAATCGATTTACCACCACAAACACCGAATCTGAACCTCACTGTGTTTGTGGGAGACCGAGGATGAAGTCCATCGAGATATCCTCCCAAGGACCCTTTGGCACGAGCAATGAAGTCTAAAGAGCTGTATTATGAGAATGCCCCTTGGAAGCTTGACAAATATGGCACTGCTGAACCATTTATCCCACATCTCGGCCTAGGTGAGGTAAAAGATAATGCTCATCTACCAGTATCTTCGTCTTGTCACAGCCCAAGTGACTTCCAAACCCACCACCATCGAGCTTGAGTATGATTTTTTCATGTAGAGAACATTGTGGGATGTATAACCGATTTCCATAGAATAGGAACCCATCCTGAATATGGAAGTCGCCAGGATGGTTGTCCTTGCTTCGTGCCTATTCTTCTTTCTTCATCATCAGTGTACAACTCCTTGAGGTGATCAAACCCAATAACCTTGTTAGATAGTGTGACTAGGAGAGCAGCCCATCGACTCAAGGAATCCGCCACCTTGTTTTGTTGGCCAGACTTATGCTTCAACACAAAAGTGAATTCCTGTAAAAATGTGATCCACCTAGCATGTACACGACTGACATTAATCTAACTATTGATAAATTTTAAAGCTTGATGGTTGGTGCAAACTCTCTTTGAATGAGATAGTGTCGCCAATGCCGGAAAGGCGTACAACTTTGTCTCGTACGTGGACCATTTCTTCCTAGTGTCATTGAGCGTTTCGCTATAGAAGGAAACGGGTTTGTCTTCCTTGGATATAGTACAGCCCCAATCCCTATATAGGATGCGTTACAGGCCACCTCAAAGTCCTTGTCGAAGTTAGGTAATATGAGGACTAGGGTAGATGATAACTTGTGTTTGATCTCAGTGAAACTATGGTCGGCTTCTTCAGTCCACTGGAACTGTCCTTTCTTCATACAATCTGTGATAGGTGCGACTATCGTGGTAAAATTCCTAACAAAATGGTGATAGAAAGTGGCCAACCCATGAAAACTGGATACTTCATGGATATTGGTTGGGGTAGGCCACTTACGTATGGCCTTCACTTTGTTGTTGTTGACTCGAATGCCCATGGATAATGCAATAAATCCCAGAAATAATAGGCGGTTTGTTAGAAAATCACACTTCTTCAGGTTTAGGTATAGTTTGTTATGTTGGAGCACCTGAAGTACTTCTCTGAGGTGTGTCATATGAGCTTTCTCGTCTTGATTGTAAATCAAGATATCATCGAAGTAAACCACGATAAAACGACCAACGAATGGCTTCAACACTAGATTCATGAGTCGTATAAAAGTACTAGGTGCGTTTGATAACCCAAATGGCATAACAAGCCACTCATATAGACCCTCCTTGGTCTTCGAAGTTATTTTCCATTCATCGCCCTGGTGGATACGAATATAATGGTACCCGCTCCTCAAGTCTAACTTTGAAAATACCATAGATCCCTCTAGCATGTCCAACATGTCATCTAGCCGAGGAATCGAAAACATGTACTTTATAGTAATCTTATTAATCGTCTGGCTGTCCACACACATTCGCTAGCTCCTAGAGCTGGGCACAAACCAAGCCAGCTCGAAAGCTCGACTTGGATTGATTTGAAAAAGCTGGGCTTGGATTGGTTCAAATGGAAATTCAAACCAAGCCAAGCATTGGAGTCAAGCTCGTTTAAAAAAACAAACCAAGCTTAAACTAGGGTAGTACCGGCTCGGCTCAACTCGAAGCTCAATTTGATTCAACTTGGTTTGATTCGGCTCGTAGATTATAAGCACACTGTTTCCTATGGGGTGATCCACTTGAGCTTTGGATATGATTCCATTTTGGGATCATGTCCTAAAATGATATGTAAAATAGATGGACAACGTGGATAATACATATACATGATGACATGGATAATACATAATACATATACATGAATGCACACTATTTCCTTGCACTTGTAAAATTATGCTCGTGTTCTTTTGTTTGGAAAATGCTCTTACATGTCTATTTTGAAGTTGCACTCCTTTAGAGGATGTTAAACATCATATAGTAAGATACATTTGTGCTTTTTTTTCCTAACTTTTTAATTTTTTTTCTATTTAAATAAACAAGCAAAAAAAGAGCTGCCGCCTGTTTGAACTTAGCTCGGCTCGGTTCGAAATTTTTAACCAAATCGATCCCGGCTTAAACCAAATTTTTCTGGACCAAACCAAACTCGGGCCTCATGGGTCAGCCTGAAACTCAAACCAAGCCGATCCACAAACTGAGGTGGCACAAAAACAAACCAAACCAAACTAGGTCTAACTCGGCTCGGCCCGGATCGTTGCCCACCTCTACCAGCTCCCATCCTTCTTGGGAGTCAACAGGGGTGGAACGACGCAGGGACTCATGCACTCTTTCAACATCCCCTTCTTCAATAAATCATCCACTTGGCCTTAAAGTATTTCACTCTCCTTAGGGCTTAACTGGTACTGCGACCGGTTAGGCAACCTCGCCCTTGGAATGAAATCAATGTAATATTGTATATCCCTCATCAGGGGTAATCCTTGGGGAAGTTCTTCGAGCCATGTATCGCTGAATTCATTGAGCAAAGGACGACAGAGGCTCGAGGGTATACAATGCTTCTCGGAGCCTTCCCCCTTCACTACCATGGCGTAGATTTCGCTTATTTCCTTGGCATCTTCCTCAAATTCCCTTATGGCAAGAAGAGAGTTCCCCTCCACTATGAAAGACTTGGAGCCTCTCTCAGGTGACATAGGGGTAAGTATACGCTTCCTCCCATCTTTTACAAACATATAAATATTATCACGCCTGCGACGGGTAGCGTCTCGATCCGATTGTCATGGACGACCGAGGAGGATGTGACATGCTTCCATGTCAATAATATCACACAATACCACATCCTTAGAGCTTCTACCAATGGAAAATGAAATTAGGCATTGTTCAATTACCTTAGTGTCGCTAACCGTCTTGATCCAGCTAATAGAGTATGGTGCAGAGTGCTTTGTTGTTGGCAATTTGAGCTTGTCCACCGTCACCTTGGACACTATATTCTCGCTGCTCCCACTATCGATGATAACATCACAAATTTTTCCATTCGCTGTGCATCGTGTGCGGAAGATGTTATGACGTTGAGGATGTGATTCAACTGAAGGTGCGTAACAAAAACGCCGAATAAGAAAGGACTCCCCATGGTCATGTTCTATTAAATTAGCCTCCTCACTGTAATCTTCTTTGGCCTGGGTGTACTCACCGTTATCAGGTTTGCCCTCGGCGAACTACTTCTTCACCAACCCCCTCGTTCGTAGCCAAATTAACCACTGGACGGTTCGGGCATGTATTGGACAAGTGACCTGGCTAGCCACATTGCCAACAATGATTCGGCTGTGGTCGTGCATACGTATTTGGAACTTAATTTGGGCTGGTCGTGAGAGGCACAATGCGTTGAGCCCTGGAAAGACCGCTACCCGCTGCCCGGGTTATGGTCGTGGGAGGAGGTTGGACTTGCCCCCCAATGAACTCCTTCCCTTTAGCCTGAGAAACTTCCTGAACCGTAGCGGTAGGAGGAGTGTGAGGTGTAGGGTATGATCACGTAGGAACCTTAGTAAGCTAAGTCTCTGCGCGGTTCTCATAGTGTAGCGCCTCTCCCACCATCCATACTGGTTGCATGTGCACTAGTTCCTGAATATTTTTTCTTAGACTTCCAATAAACCTCCCGGTCTTTTGTGCATCCGTCTCCATTAAATCGTTATGGGTGGCTAATCGGTTGAACTTGACGGCGTACTCTTCAATAGTCTGATTGCCCTGACGGCAATTTTGATATTACCAAAATAGGACATGTTCGTAGTTGCGAGGTAGGAAGCGCGATCAAAGGAGTTGTTGCATCCAAGGTCATGACCGGATGGACAACTTGTTTTATCGGGTGCGGGAGAGTTATAATTGTTCCCACCAAGTTTAACCTTTCGATCCTCCAGAACTTCTATGTAATCGAAGAAGTACTCTACCTCTGCTAGCCAATCCATAAACTCCTCTATTCTAAGCATGCCATTGAAAGTAGGGAGTTCTTCCTTACCTCTATAACCATAATCGTTACGATCTCCGCGATCATTACTACGCACTTGCATTCTCACAAGGATATTCTGGGCATCATCGTCGTTGCCATCCGAATCCGCATGACTTGGTTGTTGATGCGTGGTCAGGAGGGCCGGATGGCTCATTGGAGTGTTCCGAACTTCCGCTACGAGTGGCTAGACACCCACCAGAACTTGCTGCTGAGCCAAGGCCGTAATGATATGATCGAGAGACTCTCGCAGCATTTGCATAGACATCTCTAAAACTGAAATGGGCCACGCCTAAAATAGTTGTAGCAGGTATAATTTGTTTTGGCTGGCGGCCGGGCTGCCCGAATGTGTAGTACTCCTTGAGCAGCTGTTTTTTAGTTCCTACGAAATAAACTCTCTAGCTTCCTGGAAAAACAACCCTCCCTGGCCCATAAAGCTCTGTTCAGGCTTTTATTTATTTTTATTACTTTTTGCCTTAATCCTGGTGGGACCCATGAAGGTTTCGATAGTGAACGGCCCCATTCCCTGACGGACTAATGAATTTCACACAGGTATCACATGGAGCCAACCGTGGCACCTGGCATTTGGGAGGATTGTGTGGTGTGCCACACTTCCTAAGCTAGTGGTGTGTTTACGTCACTAAATTTCGTGGCATCATCAGCCATACCATTTTAGGGTACGACTTACAAGGCATCACGTAAATCAGTAGAGACAATGATTCTCATTATTGAAACCTTTTTAGGGATGGCTTTAATGTTTATTTGCCATCTAACCTATTCATAAGGTCACGTGGAAGTGGATGAATGAAAACTAAATAAATAAATATCAGAATAATCAAAAACTTCAGTCAACCCGGAGAAGTTTACAATGGCAGATGTTCACTCCCCACTACTTCAAATCAATATTTTTTGCCTCAAGCCACAAAACAGTCTCTCCAAGTGGACAGATGGTTTGGATACAACACATACTATGGTGGGACCCACAGAACTTGGTGACATAACACACCGCGCAATCTGATTCCTCGAACTACAGGCGCATTTTTTACTTTGATTTTTTTTGTCGGAACACGATTGAGGAATTCCATTGGAGAATAAAAATGAGTAATTGTTTTTTCATATGGCCGCCTGCCTTTTCTGTTGCAGACCAAAAACCGCCGCTGTTAAATATTTCTCAAAATATTCTTACCTATTTCATATAAGTTGATGCGACCGGTTACCCTAGTTGATGATCAACGGATGCAGCCGTTAACTGCAAAAAGGTCAATTTTATCCCTAGTTGACATATGAGCATATGTGGGGTATACGATTATTAGGAAGGCCACACACCATGTCTACATGGTGGCCCTCTTGGATAATGAACCACTGTAGTGTAAAACTTACATCATTGCATTTTGTTTTTGATTGAATATCACAAATCATGGAAAATCTTCCAGATTCACAGCAAAAAACGGATAGGCGAAGGTGGGTTTTGTTAGCTCCACCATGATGTATGTGTTATGTCCATAGTGTTCATACTTCTTTGGTGATCATTTTATGGAATGAGGCAAAAATGAGGTGGATCCAAACAAAAACTGGACCACACCACAAAAAGCAATGGAAATAAACACCTGCCATTGTAAGCTTCTTGGGGCCACAAAAGTGTTGGATCTTCTTCATTTTATGAGGTATTACAAAATGGATAGACGGTGTGGATATGATATGTATTAATGAAAATACATCTACGTATATCTAACCACTAAGAATCCTATAAAGATGGAAAATGTAATGGTAGGAGTAATATGTTAATCCAAATGCACCTTAATTTTTTGGAAGTTTTCCTCTCTAGATTGTTTTTGCCAAGTCCAACCAGTCGGCTAGGGGCTGTGACCAGTCAGCGGTATTGGCAGTGATTTACGTAGATACGTAGTTCTGTGTAAGTTGTTTCTAATTTTGAGTTTTTGCCAATTTAAAAGGGTGTAATTCGGGATTAGAGAGTATCCTAATGTGTCTAAGGTTTTCTAATTGCATTAGGGAGAGGGGAGAGTGTTTTGAGAGAGAGAGAGAGAGAGAGAGAGAGAGAGAGAGAGAGAGCTTGGTTTTTCTCTTGAGTTTCCTTGCTTGTGGGCTATTCATCTGTCACGCTCCAAACCCGGGGACCGGGCTCACTAAATTTTCGATCGCCGACCTTGGTACCAACAGCCTTCGTAGTACCCCATTCTCGGCTCCTAGCTCTTATATGCCAGGTTCCGATCCTAGGATCCCACCAAGAGGATTTTCAAAGAATTTTTTTTTGTTGTAGAGGAGCATAACTAAAACCATAAAAAATCATCAGATATCCACTATATAGTTTGTTAAGTATAGTGCTGAAAAGAGGAAATACAAAAATGTAGCAAAAGTTCAAAATATCACGCACATGAACCGAGCTCAACGCTGCTAATATGCCCTAGTACCTGCAGCGTAAACAAACGCGCATAAGCTTCCTACGAAGCTCAGTAGAGTGCGTGTGTGCTTGCGTGATGCATATGACAAGTATACAGATATCAGAGTAAGCGAAAGTGATAGAGGGCTAAGTTACTAAGTTCATGAATGCTATCAGCCATCCCAAGGCTATGCGATGCAAGGGCCTACATGGCCGAGTGTTACATGCTAGAGATGCAATGCAAACATGCAAATTCTCAACTAATCCACATATCAAAATGGTTCACATCTGGGACATTACTGGGGTCTAGTACACTCTGACATTGGCCGCCGCACATCGTGCGCATAACCGAGCGAGTAGAAAAGACCTCACTATCCGCCTCGTCAGTGGTATGCCAATGTCCACCCGGCTCACCGATAGCGGACCCATTTCACGAGCTGGTCAGACTCGACCTAGCTTATAGCCCATTGCACCCGGGCGGATAAGGTCACACCCTTTTCCAACCGACCTCGACACAGTGGGAGACGCGGCCTACTGGTATTTGGCACTCGGGCGCTCATGTTATCCACTTGGTCTCGACGTTGGAGCATCCTACTCGTACCACAGGGTTTAGGGACTTTCACCCAAGGACATCCATAGCGCCCACGTGCTATAACAGGTTTCCGGTGTCCATTATTGCCAACCACGATGTGACTATAGTGGCCACCACCCTGATGCTGTTAGGGTGTGAAGGCAATCGTATTATACATAATGCGAGATGCATGAGTCATACAATCCAAGTCATGCACCAAACTTACGCATGCTGCGCAATCATGTGAGGCGACCCTGTCTCGCACGGGTCCCCTAAGTATAATAAGCCAAAAGCATATGTTATGATTAATCGTGATTCATAACAGGCATACAAATGATGCGTATGGGCATATGAATGAGCATGGTATTCATTGTACTAAGCATATTAGTGTGACCTATCAAGTTAAGTATACTAGCATGTTATCAAACATATCATGTGATGTTAGCCTTTAATGGCCCAATACATGTAGAGAGTGGGACCCAGACTGTGGGCCCCATTGGAAATGTAAAGGTCTTCGTGGCATAGCCCACTTGAGTCCACATCGGCCTCATACTTGGGTCTGCACATTCAAAATAGGCTGACAAAATAAGTGTACGACATGGAATATATATATATATATATATATATATATATATATATATATATATATATATATATATATATATATATATATATAAGGGGGGACCATGGCGGGCCCCGCCTACCAGTTGGATAGCAAATACACATCATTGCAGGTTTTAGAAAGTTTCAGTGGTAGGTATTCAATCACCACCATTTCCTAAGTGAGGCCCATTCAAAATTGGGCCCCACGCGCCAGTCAAGATGGGTGGCATGATACAGAATGCATCCATCAAGGTGGAACCCAAAGATGGGCCCACAAGCTCTAGTTGGATGAAAAATAATCATTAAAGTGGCCCCAAGAAAGTTTTCAATGGTGGGCATCAATGACCACGGTTCCCCGCGGGTGTGGCCCACCTAACATTTGGATTTGCCTCATTTTTTGGGCCATGTCCTAAAATGACATGGAAAAACAAATGGGCAGCATGGATGAGATGGATGCATCATGGTGGGACCCACAGGGTGGGCCACCTGCTGGGCAGCGTGCGCACGCACGCTGTCTGCAGCGTGGGATCCCCGTGGGGTCACATGAGTTTTGAATCAAGCTAATATTTGTGTTTTCTCTTTCATCCAGACTTGTGCCACAGGTCTGGATGGAAGATAAACATTACAATGAGCCTTAAGAAGGCTTTAACGGTAGATGTTCAATCTCCACTGCTTTCTGGTAGTGGGGCCCACACAGTTTCTGGGTCAAGCTTGATGGTGTGTGACCCCTTCCTACAGGTCTACGTGATCTTACCAATAGGATTGGATGGCAAGTAAATATCACAGATGGGCCCGGGGATGGTTCAATGGTTGACATCACTATCCCCACTGTTTGCCGAGGTGGGGCCCACCTAGGAATTGGATTTGGCCCAAAATTGGGCCTGAGGCTTAAAATGATTTGGCAAAAGGGATGGACGGCATAGATTAAACACATACTTCATAGTGGGTCCCACGAGTGGACCACCAGTCCACCCCAAATTGGGCTTCCGCCTTCATACACGTTGAACAGTCCAGCAACCTCTTTCATTCTCTCTCTCAATTTTTTTTTTTTTTTTTTTACGTATCTTTCTTTCTTTCTTTTTTTTCACACAAGTGGGGGCCATGTGTGGACGATTCATCCATCATATTGACAACCCTATGGCGGGCCCAATGAGTACAAATTTAGACAGGTTTCGTAGCATACACACATCATAGTGGGCCTTAGAAGGTTTCAACAACAGAGAAATCTTTTCTTTGGTATGGCCCACTTGAGGTTTGGATCTCTCACATTTTTGGGCCCCTGGCCTAAAATGATATGGAGAGACAGATGGACGGAGTGGATATAACATACGCATCATGGTGGGACCCACAGGGTGGGCCACCTTGTGAAGCCCAAGGAGCCCAACGTTCGTGGACGCTGGTTACTCCCAGCGTCTCTCACACTGTGTTTTTTTTTCTTTTTCTTTTTTTCATCAAGTGGGGCCCACGTGAAGACGATCCACTCCGTCTATTAGGTTTCCCAGCTCATATTGGCCATGTTACGTGGGCTACAAACATCAAGGTGGGCTAAGGAAAGTTCAACAGTAGACATCATTATCTCCACTGTTTCATGTGGTGCGGTTCGCTTAAGATCTAGGACTTCTTCATATTTGGGCCCTGGCCCTAAGATGATCTGGGAAAACAGATGGACGGTGTGGATCCAACACAAACATCAAGGTGGGTCCCACGAGTGGGGACCCCACTCACGCCATTCCAGCGTCCTTGACGTCTCTGACGCTGAGGACGTCCAGCGTCCGTGGACTCTCTTTCCCTTTTATTATTATTATTATTATTATTATTATTATTATTATTATTATTATTATTTTTGCAATTCTGTGGGGTCCATACATGGACGATCCCATCCGTCCATCAGTTTAGCCATCACAAGGTGGGCCCAAAATTTTGGATCAAGCCAATCTTTGTATTTTTCCTTCATCCAGATCTTTGTGATCTAAAGAATGGGGTGAGATGGAAAATAAGCATCATGGTGGGCCACACAGGGTGGTCCACGCTGTGGCAGCATGCGGGGCACGCTATCTCACAACATGGCCCACTTGTGGGCCCCAAAAAAATGAAAGGAAACATTGATAAGAGGGATTTTCATCTCCCTTGCACTCACTTGGAGAATGAACTGTTAGATCGGGTTGGGTCGTCGATCAGACAGTTCGGATGAGCTCCTCTAACTCCCCAACTCCCTAAGCTCTCTCTTAATCTCTCTCCTAAACTCTCTCTCTCTCTTTCTTCTTAATCTTTTCTCTCTCTCTCTCTCTCTCTCTCTCTCTCTCTCTCTCTGCAAAATGGGAATGGGAAAGCCCCATACGTATGGCCCTTGTATGGGTAGAGATTTTGGGGATAGAAGAGGGATTAAAAGGGGAGAGAAGGGTAGATAAGGAAGGAAAAAGTAAGGGGAATGATGGTTAATAGCTATATGGTAGGGTAGGTGTTGACTTTAGGGGTTTTAGCATGAAAGGGATGGATTGATGGAAAAAGGTGATGGGGGTAGGTGGAGGATTGATTGATTGATAGGTAGGGTGATTGATTGATTGATTAGACTTTCTAGGAATTTATGCAAGTGGGGCCCGCGCCACACCTGCGTTGCGTGGCCCACCTCAGATTGCGCAAATGATCGTAACTTTCACACCGGGTATCGCAATGGTGCGTGCCGCGCAATGGTGGAATCGTAGCGCCTACGCGGTCGCTAGGATATAGATCTTGGGTCGATGCGGTACTAAAATAGGGTCGCGATCAAGGCTCGCTAATCTGGTCCATCCGGGATGCACCGGCACCGAAAATTAAGCATACGGAGGGCAAATCAGGGTACGGGTCTTACATCATCTCTGTAATCTTCTAATTCATAGTAGATCACTTTGTGCTGTGGTTTTTTACCTGTTGAGGAGTTTTTCATGTAAAATCAGATTGCTTCTTGTGTGGTTGATTGCGTGCATGTGTGATTGCATTGTGTTGCTCGTTTGATCGTATATTATACTGTATTGTTGTTCGGCTTTCTCTTCCGCTGCCAGCGTTTTTTTCCTAACAAGTGGTATCAGAGCTATCGTTGGGGTGGAGCAAAATTCGAATTTGAGACGAGAGCATGGCATCGAGCACGAGATTCAAAGTAAGGAAATTCTCTGGTAAAAACAACTATGAACTATGAAAGGTGAAGATCGAATCCTTCCTAGTTCAGCAAGGGCTTGAAGAAGCTCTTGGAAAGTGACCCTGAGGCTATGAAAGACAATGAGTGGAAGAAACTCGACAAGAAGGCCAGAACCTCAATTCTGTTGTGCTTGACGGATGATGTTCTTTATCACATCATAAAGGAGAAGACAATGGCTGATACAATGGCTAAGCTAGAGAAAGTGTACGCTAAGAAATCTCTAGAGAACTGGATATATCTATTGATGCAGTTGTTCACCTTGAGGATGATGGAGGGGACAAATGTGGAGGACCACATTAGCACGTTTCTTTATCACATCATAAAGGAGAAGACAATGGCTGATACAATGGCTAAGCTAGAGAAAGTGTACGCTAAGAAATCTCTAGAGAACTGGATATATCTATTGATGCAGTTGTTCACCTTGAGGATGATGGAGGGGACGAATGTCGAGGACCACATTAGCACGTTTAATTGGTTGGCTTGTAAGTTGGTGGAGATAGATGAGCCAATGAAGGATGAATATCAAGCATGCATCTTACTGAATTCTTTTTTAGAACCATACGAGTCATTAAAGGACTTTTTGTGCGCAGGAAGGAAGACCATCAATGTCGATGCCATTATCTCAGCCCTCCAGTCGAGGGCAATGACAAAGAAAAGCAGTAACATGAGTTGTCGTTCTTCCTCAGAGGTATTGGTTATGAGGGGAAAAGATTCAGAGCACGAAGTGAGATATTCAAAATTAGGATCTCTAAAGTCAAGGGTAAAGGGAAAGTCAAGGTGCGGTGCTGGAATTGTGGTTAAGAAGGCCACATGAAGGGGGATTGTCAGAATCCCAAGTTGACGCAAGATAAGTCTAAAAATTCTTTTAGAGAGGGAGTTAATACCGTAGAGGATGGTGGTGATCTTTGTGAAATACTAACTGTATCTGGCAAGGGATCTCAAGGTAGATAGTGGATCCTGAATTCAAGTGCTTTATGTCACGTTTGTCCTAACCGGAGTTCATTCATGACATAAAGGGAGTATGATGGTGGATCGGTGTTTGTGGGCGATGGCTACGCTCAGAAGGTAGTGGGTATTGGTTTGATGTGCATCAGGATGTTCGATGGAATCGAACGATTCCTGAAAGATGTGAAGCATGTCCCTAGGATGAAGAAGAATGTGATCTCTCTTGGTACATGCGAGGTGAAAGGGTGCAGTTTCATCGGCCGCGATCGTTGTTGTAAAGTGATGAAGGGGGCACTCATGTGGATGAAGGCATGGAGGTGTGGCCATCTTTACAAGGTGATCAGGAGCATATTTCACGTTGGAGTTGCGGGATCGGTAACAGGATCCATAATTGCTCGTATGTGGCAAGTGCCCAAGGGCCACATGAGAAAAGTGGTAAAGGGCATGAAAGTACAATGATAGGGTTGATGGAGGCATGAGAAGCGGTGGAGCTATGTTGAAGTTGAGATGATGAAGAAAGTAAGGAGGAAGGTTTGATTCGACATTTGAAGCCTCGATGGAGATTGTTGGTGTGGAGCCTTCAAATTGTGATACAACAGGTCCAACGAATGGTAGGCCAGTCAGGTCCGACAGGTCAAATTACCAAATAATATGCATAGTAGGCTCTTGACAGTTTTGAGTGTTTCAGACCGATTGTCCAATCGATTGACTGAGGAGGCGGACAGGCCGAATTTTGGAAGTTTTCCTCTCTGGACTGTTTTTGCTAGGTCCGACTGATTGGCCATGGGTTGCGTCCGGTCGGCAGTATTGGCAGTGATTTACGCAGATATGCGGTTTTGCGTAAGTTGTTTCTAATTTTGAGTTTTTCCTTATTTAAAAGGGTGTAATCTGGAATTAGAGGGTATCCTAAGGTGTCCAAGGTTTTCTAATTGTATTAGGGAGAGGGGAGAGTGTTTTGAGAGAGAGAGAGAGAGAGAGAGAGAGAGAGAGAGAGAGAGAGAGAGCTTGTGTTTTCTCTTGGGTTTCCTTGCTTGTGGGTTGTTCACCTATAATCTTTTGATCCATAGTAGATCACTTTGTACCATTATTTTTTACCTGTTGAGGGGTTTTTCCACGTAAAATCAGATTGCTTCTTATGTGGTTGATTGGGTGCATGTGTGATTGTATTGTGTTGCTCATTTGATTGCATATTCTGTTGTGTTGTTGTTTGGCTTTCGCTTCCACTACCGACATTTTTTTCCACACATCCACTTCCTTGGTGAGCACACCAACTACATATATGGGTTATGTTGTGGGTAAATCCGAGTTGACCTCAGGTCACGAGGAAAGCCCATAGTCCAGAATCTGAGCTGACCTCAGGTCATGAAGAAAGCCTATGGTCCAGCGGGCCCAGGTACAGGTCCCCAAATCCGACCTAAGACTGGGCCGATGACCTGAGGCCTAACGACCTGAAGACCTGAGACCTCCAGGATGACCTGACGACCTGAGACCCCCAAGACGACCTGACAACCTGAGACTTGACGACCTGCCGAGATCTTAGGCTTCAGCCAAGAAAATAGGCGAAAGATATGGGGAATCATCGGGGAATACGGGAACATCTCCTATAACTACGGAACGGCCTAAGGATCACGCTGATTCGAAAATCCCTCCCCTGAAATCACGACTTCAAAAAGGGAATACAACTCTGCAACCTAAGTCTATAAATAGACACGTCCTCTTCATTATCAAGGTATGAGACAAAAAATGATCAAAAGATAGATATTTAATCTTTCAAGATCCAACTAACTTAGGCATCAGAGGGCTAACGGCTGGACCCCAGCCACCCCCCTTAGCTTTCCTTTGGGCTCTACAGGATCTAAGAAACCTTCAGTTCAGATCTAGACCGCACACCTGCAGGAGATCAGTTGCATCCATCCGTCCAGGTTGGAGGTCACCTCATCTCATCTGCTGACCAGTTGGAGGTCACCTCATCTCGTCTGTTGGCCAATTTTCAGCATTAATAGATTGGCACCATCTGTGGGATCGATAAAGTTGTATTCTCACCATTTCTGAGCTCGGCACACGATTCTAGTTCTTCTTCTCCGAGTAAGTGCACCGCCTTACAAATTTGATACGGTGGCTAAAGAAAGAGCCCAGGATGACCTGTTCAGGAGGGCCTGGGCAGGAAGACCTGTCCAGAAAGACCTGCCCAGGAAAACCTGTTCAGTAAGAACCGCTCAAGAAGATCTGCCGAGGAAGCCTTGCCACAGGAAGACCTTCCCCAAGATGACCTGTCCGAGGTCATTTACATAGCACATGTAAGAGGCCGACGAGGCCGAGCTGAGCTATCAGAACCCAGAGGTCAATGAGGCTGAATTGAGCTACTAGAGACTAGAGGCCAACGAGGCCGAGCTGAGCTATCAGAGCTCAGAGGCCGATGAGGCCGAGCTGAGCTATCAGAGCCCGAAAGACCGACCTTGACAGTCGGAAGAGCCCTAGACCAAGTGTCGAAAGACCGACCTGGGCAGTCGGAAGAGCCCTAGACCAAGTGTCGAAAGACGGATCTGGGCAGTTGGAAGAGCCCTAGACCAAGTGTCGAAAGACCGACCTAGGCAGTCGAAAGAGCCCTAGACCAAGTGTCGAAAGACCAACCTGGGCAGTCGGAATGGTCCTAGACTAAGAGTTAAATGACCAATCTGGGCAGTCGAAAGAGCCCTAGACCAAGTGTCGAAAGACCGACCTGGGCAGTCGGAAGAGCCCTAGACCAAGTGTCGAAAGACGGACCTGGGCAGTTGGAAGAGCCCTAGACCAAGTGTCGAAAGACCGACCTAGGCAGTCGAAAGAGCCCTAGACCAAGTGTCAAAAGACCAACCTGGGCAGTCCGAATGGTCCTAGACTAAGAGTCAAATGACCAACCTGGGCAGTCGGAAGAGCCCTAGACCAAGTGTCGAAAGACCGACCTGAGCAGTCGGAAGAGCCCTAGACCAAGTGTCAAAAGACCGACCTGGGCAGTTGGAAGAGCCCTAGACCAAGTGTCGAAAGACCGACCTGGGCAGTCGGAAGAGCCCTAGACTAAGAGTAAAAAGACTAACCTGGGCAATCGAGGAATAACTCTAGACCAAGAGTTGAAAGACGGACCTAGGCAGTCGGAATGGACGAAAGAGTTGGACCAAAATGTAAAGTGTCCAGAGGTCACCTTATATGTCGACCCGTGTAATTGACAAAGCCTTCAGGCCACCCTACCAGGCCGACCTCATGCGATTGACCAAATTCAAATGTCAGCTCATCCATTTCTCTTTACTCCCAAGTCGAGTAAGTGAGGCTCGAGAGTAAGAGGGCTTCTGTTGTGGGTAAATCTGAACTGACCTCAGGTCATGAGGAAAGCCCATAGTCTAGAATTTGAGCTGACCTCAGGTCATGAGGAAAGCCCATAGTTCAGTGGGCCTAGGTACAAGTCCTCAAATCCGACTTGAGACTGGGCCGATGACCTGACGAACTGAGACCTCCAAGATGACCTGACGAACTGACGACCTGAGACCTCCAAGACGACCTAAAGACCTGAGACCTTCAAGACGACCTGACGACCTGACGACCTGACGACCTGCCGAGATCTTAGGCTTCAGCCAGGAAAATAGGCGAAAGATCTGGAGAATCGTCGGGGAATACGGGAACATCTCCCATAACTACGGAACAGCCCAAGGATCGCGTTGATTCGAAAATCCCTCCCCTGAAATAACAGCTTCAAAAAGGGAATTACGATTCTGCAACCCAAGTCTATAAATAGACACGTCCTCTTCATTATCAAGGTATAAGACAAAAACTGATCAAAAGAGATATATTTAATCTTTCAAGATCAAACTAACTTAGGCATCGGAGGGCTAACGGCTGGACCCCAGCCACCTCCCTTAGCTTTCCTTTGCGCTCTACAGGATCTAAGAAACCTTCAGTCTAGATCCAGACCGCACACCTGCAGGAGATCAGTTGCATCCATCCGTCCAAGTTGGAGGTCACCTCATCTCATCTCATCTGCTGACCAGTTGAAGGTCATCTCATCTCCTCTGTTGACCAATTTTCAGCATCAACTGGTTGGACCGATTCCATGCAAATGCCTCAATGGGCAAACTATTTTCTACAAACTATGCAGAGGATCCGGCTGCAGAAAGACGAATTATATGATACATAATACACAGGGCTTTTTATATGGTAAGTGAGGCCCACGGTTCATTAATCCAGACGATTGGTCAATGTTGATGCAGAGTTATCCATGGTTGAATACAACAGCCCAATTATCTTGACCAGTCAACAACGGCGGGACACAACAGACTGACGGTCTGGATTACCGGACCATTGGCCCAAATCTTCAAAACCAAAAACGCATGGCAGCTATGTAAAGGTCAGTGCGTTGACTAATGTAGGAGGCTCGGCAATTCAGCAGGGCTTGGATGTCCTACCTTGATGTTTGAGGCAAATCCACTCCGTACATCCGATTTTCCAGCTCAGAATGTGCCTAAAAATGAGGCCGATACCAAGCCCCAGTAATGGAGACGATTTAAAAAAAGAAAGTGGGATTGAACCCCCAACGTTGAAATATCTTAGGGTTCTCGTGGGGCCCACTTTGAGCTTAGTATTTACCTCCTTTCTTAGCTGTAGGTGGAAAAACAGATGATGGGCTGGGTGAATTTCTCGCAAATATCAAGGTGGCCCTATGTCCGGAGGGAGTTACCTAAATCATTATCAGAAGTCTGGATCATTTGTTGGCTGCAAAACAGGAAAACCCTGTTTGCAGCTTTTTTATTGGTCCACGTCACACTGCATGAAGTCAGTGTGATGAGGATGCACTGAGGATGTGATGTGGTTGCAAACCTATGTGATGACGTGGACCAATAAAAAGGCTGCAAAGGGTTGAAAATATTGAGGATCATGGGGCCACTATAAGCTTTGGATCTGACTTTTTTTTGTCCCATGCCCTACAATGAGCTGGAAAAACATGTGGACAGAGTAGATTCCTACAAACACCGAGGTGAGCCCCACATACGGTGGGGTCTGGCTGGCCTGAAAAACAAAGTCAATTAAGGCCCGTTTGGATACCACCAAATAAGTTGTTTTTCTTGCTGATGGCAGCAGTTAAGCAACTTATTTAAGATAAGTTAGTTTGGGTAATAAATAATGATAATTACTTATTTGTTGAAAATCTGTTAAGCATTTCAGCATTTTGATTTTGTTTTTCTACTTTTCACCACGGACTGAGACAAGAGGTGCTCATACGTCCATAACTGCAAGGGTGTTGATTTCCGTGGCAACTGCCCAGCCATGTTGACCATCCATCTTGCTGGGCCCACTGCAATATATTTGATCCGCGCCGTCCATCTGCTTTGGATGTGAGTGGGGCTAGCATGTGAGGCATATCTAAACTTCAAGTGGACCCCACATCAGGAAGCAATGGTGATAATGATGACACCGTTGAAACCTCCCTAGCCCAGCGTGATGTGTTTTACTCATGCCATTCATCTGCTTTTCCAACTAGTTTTGAGTGGCCCACTGTGAGTGGGGCCACATGCTGTGCACATAAAATCCACACCATCCACACCCTTGTTGGTCCATCCCAAAAATGAAATAGAATCCAATCTCAAATGGACTGCACCTCAGGAAATAGTGGACATTGATGCCCACCATTGGTCGGCCCTAATGATGAGTGGCCCATATCCAAGGCAGGCCCTGCATGATGGACGGCCCACATTAGAGGTGGGCCCCACATTTGGGATGATCCACATTAAAGGTGGCTCCACATGATGGACAGTGGATATTGATGGTGGGCCCACTTGATGGATGTCCAACATCAAAGGTGGGCCCTACATAAAGAATAGTGCAAATGGCCCACATCCAAGGTGGGCCCAAATGATGTACTGCCTATATCAAAGGTGGGGCCCACATAATGAACAATCCACACCAAAGGTTGGCCCCAAATGATGGATGGTGGATGTGCAAGGACCAAACAGACTTCAGGAATGATACTGGAAACAAACATGCTTTTCTACTTTTTGGTTGATAAGCATGTTGTTAACCAAACATACTTATTTGCTAATTAAGTAGAAACCAAGATAAGTTACTTATCTTATAAGTAGCTTATCTTAAGTAACTTACAATCCAAACGAGCCCTTAATATAACAGCAGAGGTTTCGTGGAGATTTAGGTTCATAGGTGAGGGTTTGCTCAACCATAGATGGGGCCCACCATAATGTTTGTGATAAATCACTTCGTCCATCTGTTTTTCCATCTCATTTTCTTCTTTTTTTTTGTCAAAGATACTCTAGAATTTTATTCACAAAAGGTTGAATACATATTCAGGCGACCTGGCATCACAAAAAGATGAAGCCGACCGCCTATCGTAAGCTCCACAAACACAAAGCAACCTAGCCCAAGATGCTCATCATTTCCGTGACAGAGTTCAGACCCACTTTGTCCAAGGAGGAGGTTCCCAAGGATTTCCATGAGAAGGTCCTAACCAAATTAAACACCCTTTTCCTTTGAGACTCACTCCCAAGCCTCGCTAAACCACCAGCGACACCATTAACTTCCCTCGGCACAAATTGGATTCCTGGCCCAACTGGTTTGAGATCCTCACTCACCAATACCAAAAGATCCAGCTAGAGGGGCGCACCTCAGATAAGGCCGTTCTAAAGCTCAAGTGAACAATAAAAACGTGAAACAGTGGGGATTAAATGCCCGCCCTTAAAAAATTTGTAGGGCCACAGAGCTTTTGTTACAATTCCAGCCCCGTGCGTCTATTTTTCGACCTCATTTTATGCCAGGGCTAAAAGTAAGACCAATACCAAGCCCCAGTGGGCCAAACAACAAGCAGTGGGAATTGAATGCCCATGGATGAAATATCTTGTGGCCATCATAGGGACTACTTTGAGCTTTGGATTGGCCTCATTTTTGGGCCTGTAATCTAAAATGAGATGGCAAAGCAGGTGGACGGGGTGGATTTCTCAAAAAACATCAAGGTAGGCCTTATGTACGGTCAAGATTAGAGGGTGGCACGCCAATGAATCCAACGTGCTGGCTGGAGATGGCTAAACGACGCAACAAAAGAGGGCTAAGTTTAACCAACAGCGGACGCGGATTAAATCCTAATGATGAAAACTATAAGTGTATTTTAAGAAATAGTTTAAAAGCAGGAGGTTTATGTCCATAGCCGAAAAGCTAGGCAGCCATATGTAAAAATCCCTAAAAATTTGAGAAATATTATTATAAATTAATAAATATGCTTAGAGAGAATGCGAGCGCATTATGAATTATAGTGCTCTTAGTTGCATCCGTTCATTTTGACAGTCGATCCACTCAATCAATCTGAACTGTCCATCAAGTCTAGAATACTTTTCATAGGTACTATACAAAAATTTTAATGATCAGATGATCCAAGCCATCCGTTGATTTGGCTTTACATTCTGCAACCATCCATTTTGAAAGTCATTGATGTGATGTTTACAATTTCTTAAAATAATTGATTCTTTATATTCGTAAGCAATAATGACAGGTGTAAAAATAGATGGATCAGATTGTTAATTGGACCTACTATTTTTAAGCCATCTTGGCTGTCAATATTAAAGATCATTGATCAGATGGTTATTATTGGTCAGATCGATTTGACTCTACATATTCGTCCATGACATGTGTGCTGTACGGCTGTACCCAATAAACAACGTTGATCGATGGTTGGACTAAAGGAAGTGGATTGTGTCCGACCCAGGTCGGATGGGTCGGATGCTTACAGGTCCATTAGAGTTCTAATGTTGGATATGCCTTATTTGTTTGGGCTCATACTTTAGCATCATCTTCTTAGAAAATGGATGAACGGCGTGGATAAACAGATACATTACGGTGGGCCCTGTTGTGGGTAAAAATCTGGTTAAACCGGGCCTAACACGACCTCGGTATGTCCTAAACCGAGGTCAAAATAAAGTAAGTAAGCCGATCCGGCTATCTTACTTAAGAGTTCAGTTCGACATTGCTAAGGTCGGGTGAGCTATAAAAGCTGATCTTATCCCTTCTCCCATAACGGAAAGCAGATATCACGGCTTTTGAAGATCGGAACTATCCAATACCGATATATCCGCCAAGATATCCGACTTGATATCAGTCACGATTCCAGCCTAGGAAATCTCTTCCAACGACTATAAAGGAGGAAGAACACCTTGACTACAGGTAGAATCAATACTCACAATCAAATAAACTTGTCTCCTGGAAGATCGACTAACTTAGGCATCGGAGGACTAACGGTCGGAACCCAGCCACCTCTTAGCCTTTCGTTTCGTATTGCAAGGAGACTCGTCAAAATCCAAGCCATCCATTCGGATCGCCTCCCAATTCCGAACAATCGGTAGGTGTTCTTACCTCCGGTTTGGTTGTCACGAGAATTCGTCGATAACAGTTGGCGCCGTCTGTGGGAAACGTCTGATAAAGTTGTTTCCATCTGAAACCCTCCCGTTTGAAAGAAGGAACCAATGGCTGGCGGAAAAGGCAATAGGAAAGGAAAAGCTCACGCTAACGCTGAACCGTCCTATGAGCCACAATCTGAAAATGAAGGACCCCTCCTGGAGACTCCAGCCCTTCACATCGGGAGTTCGTCCGGTCAGAGGTCCCGTAATCGTGGGGCCAGATTGTCCACCCTGGAAGAACAAGTTGGTGGCGTTGCTGAACGCATGGGGGGGGGGGGGGGGGGGGGGGGGGGGGGGGGGGGGGGTAGATCGACGATTCGGGCATGTGGATGAAAAGCTAAACGAAATTACGGCCCTCTTAACCAATTTAGCTTGGCCTCCACCCATTCCTGAAGGCATCCACGAACCTCGGTTGCCTCAGCAAAGCCTTTAACCTCAACAATCGACCCCAAATCATCAGCGACCCGAGGAAGACGAGGTCGCGAGTCAGCAGCAGAACTTCCTGCGAATGATCTACGACACAGAATAAAGACGATCAGCTCAGGTAAGCCAAGGCCAAGATCAGGTGGATGATAATATCACCCCACTGGAGGTCGAGCTGAAGGAGCTTCGGTAGCGAATCGGGGATATCCAGAGAGCACAATATGCCTGAGCACCGACCGCAACTGATGTCCTCGTAGACTCATCTGAATCTCCATTTACCGATGAAATTCGCAACGAACCTCTTCCAAAGGGTTTCAAAATCCTTCAACTCAAACAATACTCCAGGATTGGAGACCCAGCCGAGCACCTCGAGAACTTCAAGGTCCGGATGGAACTCCACGAAGTCAACAGACATATCATGTGTAAGGCCTTCCCATTATCCTTGACCAGCTCGGCGTGGACGTGGTTCCGTAATTTAAAACCAAGATCTGTCTCCTCATTTACCGAATTAAGCAGGGCATTCGCAACTCAATTCATCAGGAGTACCGATCCGAGGAAACATTCTACCCACCTCGCTGCGGTCAAGCAACAAGATAACGAATTACTGAAAGATTACCTCTCACGATTCAACGTCGAGGCAGTTCAGGTGGAGAACTTATCTCAAGACGTGTTAATACATACGATGATAGGAGGGCTGCATGATGAAAAATTCCTCTGGTCGGTAGGGGAACAACCTCCTCAATCTGTAGCCGAATTCCTCGACCGGGCTGCCAAACATATCTATGCAGAGGAGTTAGTAAATGATTGGCTCACAAAAGAAAAGATCACAAAGAGAAAATCGGCTCCAAAAGGCACAGGCCTAATCGCAGGTCGCCAAACCCGAGCAGCGCTTCCCGTGGAGCCAAAGTTTCGATCCCCCGATTCGAAAAATAAACCCCGCTCAAAACAACTGTCGAGCAGGTATTCCTAGCCGAGAAAGATAAACAGATGTTTGGACGACCTGCAAAAATCAAAACTGATCCCGACAGAAAGTCAAAATCCAAATACTGCCTGTACCACAAAGACCACGGGCATAACACAGTGGATTGTTATGACTTAAAGCGACAGATAGAAACCCTCATCTAGCAGGGCTTATTGAAAGAATATATTGCCCAGTGTCATGAAGACCAGAGGGCCACAAATCGGGAAGGTGGTGACAGAGAACCGGTCGATAACAATCCCATGGAAGAAATCCATGTGATCTTCGACAGGCCTGCTACCAGGGATTCTGGTAACGCCCGCAAAGCCTACGTGCGCTAGGGCAGGACATCTGAGCCGGGACTACAAATAAATTTGACCAGCAGACCTTTAAAAATTCCAAAGGTCGCCCATCACGCGATATCCTTTTCCGAAGAAGATGCCCGAGGAATACTGCACCCACATGATGATTCCCTTGTAGTGTCGATGGTGGTCGCTAACAAAAAGCTCCACAAAATGATGGTAGATACAGGGAGCTCAGCAGACATCATATATGCATCGGCATTCGATAGAATGAAGATTGACTGATCCAGATTAAGGCCAGTCAAAACTGCCTTGACCGGATTTACAGGGGATCGCATTATGCCTGAAGGGAAAATAACCCTCCCAATCACGGCAGGGGACAAGCCTAACCAGAAGATGATCATGGTTGATTTCCTCATCGTCAACACTCCATCAGCATACAACGCGATTATCGACTGACCCATCATTCGAGCTCTAAAAGCCTGCGTTTCTATCTATTATCTAGCCATGAAATTCGAAACCGACGATGGAGTTGGTGTGGTCAGAAGAGACCAACAGGAAACTCGCCGATGCTACGAGCTGACCCTACGCGGAAAGAATAAAAATGTGGTTTTGGCCGTCTCACACACAACTCCGCTGGACCCTAGAGAAGAAACAAAGGAGCGCGGATCACCAGCCGAGGAGTTAGTAGAGATCCCACTATCAAACGACGATCCGACCCAGATCATTAAGATCGGATCCCAACTAAGCGGTGACATTCAGACAGGGCTGACCGCTTTTTCCGAAAGAGAATGCAGATGTTTTCGCATGGTGTCATAAAGATATGCCCAGGATCAGTCCCGAGGTGATGGTACACCGACTCAACGTTGATCCGACCTTCAAACCGATCCGCCAAAAAGGACGACCCTTCAACACGGAGAGATACGCTGCGATCGAAGAGGAAATCCAGAAATTATGCCAGGCATTATTTATCCAGGAAATTCATTATCCCGATTGGCTCGCCAACGTCGTTTTAGTAAAAAAAAGTCAATGGGAAATGGAGAGTCTGTGTCGACTACTCCGACCTCAACAAAGCCTGCCCTAAAGATAGCTTCCCGCTACTCAGAATAGATTAGCTCGTAGATGCGATGTCAGGTTACGAGCTCCTCAGTTTCATGGATGCGTACTCCAGATATAATCAAATCCAGATGTACGTTCCCGACAAGCAAAAAATAGCGTTTGTTACAGACTAAGGCCTTTACTGTTATAGTAATGCCCTTCGAACTTAAGAACGCCGGAGCGACGTACCAACATTTGGTCAACAAAATATTTACTGATCAGATCGGTAAAACCATGGAGGTTTACATCGACGACATGCTTGTTAAAAGCCTAAAGTCGAAAAACCACGTCGGTGACCTCCGCACTATGTTTGGTATCTTGAAAAAGTACGGGATGAAACTCAACCCTAACAAATGCGCTTTCGGGGTGAGCTCGGGGAAGTTCCTCGGCTTCATGGTAAATCAAAGTGGAATAGAAGCCAACTCGGAGAAGATTCACGCACTAATCGAAATGAGCTCGCCAACCACAGTGAAAGAAGTACAACGCCTCACCGGGTGAGTCACCACGCTTAATCGGTTTGTTTCTAGGGCCACAGACTTATGTCTTCCGTTCTTCAAACAACTCCGTAAATTCAACGAGATGACCTGGACACCAGAGTGCGAGCTTGCCTTCCAAAATCTCAAGGCATACCTCGGATTGCCTCCACTATTGTCCAAGCCTATGCAAGGAGAAGAACTACTATTGTATCTGGCTGTTTCCCTGCTGCAATCAGCTCGGCCTTAGTCCGGGTTGACCAAGGTACATAGAGGTCGGTATACCACATCAGCAAAGCACTCATTGACGCAGAAACTCGATATCCCAGCTTAGAGAAGTTGGCTCTAGCGCTAATAACAACAGCGAGAAAATTGCGACCTTACTTTCAAGCACATCCGATAGCTGTACTGACGGACCAGCCACTGAGGCAAGTGTTACAAAAGCCAGAAACTTCAGGTCACCTCGCTCGTTGGGTCGTCGAGCTCGGAGAATTCGACATACAGTACTGACCTCGTACTGCCATTAAGGGTCAAGCAGTGGCCGATTTCATCGCTGAACTTACCAACCCTCCTGTCCTTGAAACCGGTACGTCTTCTACAGGAAAAGATACAGAATCCCTACCGAAAGATGGCTCGACAGCACCTAAATGGTTATTATACGTAGATAGGTCGTCAAATTCCTAAGGATGTGGGGCCGGACTAATTTTGACTTCCCCTGACGAGATAAAAGTCCAATACGCCCCGAGGTTCGGTTTCAGAGCTTCTAACAATGAGGCCGAATATGAGGCCCTCCTAGCCAGGTTACGGCTAGCATAGGCGATCGGGGTCTGAAGGGTCAAAGTACATAGTGACTCGCGATTGGTCGTTGGTCATGTGACCGCCGAATATCAAGCGAAGGGAAAGAAGATGTCAGCATATTTGCTAAAATCTCAAGAGCTACTGGTCTGATTCTATTATTGTAAAGTCATTTAAGTGCCGAGGACCCAAAATACCAATGCGGACTCGCTAGCCAAGTTAGCGTCGGCAGCAGACGACGAGCTTGGGAGGATGGTTCCTGTTGAATTCCTCCCCCGCCGAAGTATAGCCTAAGAAGAATCCAAAGATATATTTTTGGTTTCGACCGAGCCCAACTAGATGGACCCCATTATTCGTTTATTGCGGAATGGTGATTTACCCGAAGAAAAGAACGAAGCACGAAAAATACGATATAGAGCTGCTCGATATACGCTGATCGATGATATATTGTATAAGAAGAGCTTTTCTATACCTTGCCTCCGTTGCCTCGGACCTGACGAGGCCGACTACATCTTAAAAGAAATTCACTTCGGCACATGCGGAAACCATTCCGGAAGTCAAGCACTGGCACAGAAAGTTATACGTCAGGGATACTATTGGCCGACCATTCAGAAAGATGCCTGAGAAGTGGTCAAAAGGTGTGATAAGTGCCAACGGTTCGCCCCAGTCCCTCACCTGCCACCCGAAGAACTCACTCCTATGTCCGGGCCATGGCCCTTCACACAATGGGGAATTAACATCATCGGTCCTCTCCCAACCGGTAGGGCGCAAGTCAAATATGCGATTGTCACCGTTGATTATTTTACAAAGTGGGTCGAAGCAAAACCGCTCGCCAAAATTACGGAAAAGATGACGACGGACTTCATCCAGAAGTCAATTATATGCCAGTTCGGCATTCCGAACACTATTATCACTGACAACGGGCCTCAGTTCAACAATGCGAAGTTTTGGGAGTTCTGCCGACACTTAGGTATAAAAAAAGTGTATTCGTCCCCCCATCATCCTCAAGCCAACGGACAAGTCGAGGCAATCAACAAGATTATCAAGGGTCACCTAAAGATAAGGCTCTGTGAATATAAGGGGGCCTGGGCAGAGCAACTCCCCGAAGTATTATAGGCATATCGAACCACAGCCAAGTCGACGACAGGTGAAACCCCTTTTTCCTTTACGTTTGGAACTGAGGCTATGGTACCAGATAAGATCGGGTTATTAACCAATCGAACCAGCCGCTTTCAATCCGATCAGAATGACGCTGAGCTTCGGACAAACCTCGACCTAATTGAAGAGGTCCGAGAAACCTCTCAAACCCGAATTGCAGCTTACCAACAGCATGTCGCTAAATTCTACAATTCACGAGTCAAGGAAAGACGCTTCAAAGTGGGTGACCTCGTCCTATGAAGGAATATAAAAAAAAAAAAGACAAGATTGCAAGCGCATTCAATCCGAACTAATGGTCCATATAAAATTATAAGGTCAGTTTGCTTGGGTACATACTGGCTCGAGGATATGCATGACCGAGCCTTACCTAATCCATGGAATGCGAAACATCTGAAGACCTATTATCAATAAAAAGCTAAGTACTTAATCTGGCCGAGTTCTCTCTCTAAGTTATATCCCCATTGAGGGAAAAGACACACGAGCAGGGGCTAACATCGCCCGAAGCTGTGTGTACACGCTTAAGGTCAGTAACGATCAAAGCACATGAACTGGTAATTGCCTTTGCCTATATTAACCTGCACCTTACCACGTTACTCCGACATGAGCTAACTTGCTCGACCACGGAGTAAGGAGGGCGGCACACTGGGTGAACAATCAAAGCAAACCACAAAGAAAGAAAAATCACAAGTCTAATAGACATGAAATGGGCAAATGAGATTTATCAAAATATGATTTGACAGCACAACCTCAGAAGGGTCAGTAATACAACTAAAAGTATGTGTTTAAAGGCCCCAACACATGGGCAAACAAAAAGAAAAAATACATATATAAGGGAGGTGAAACTCTTAAAGGGGAGGGTCGGCTGTAGATTCAGCTGACGTCGGGGGATCGGTCTCTTCCTCCTCGGAGTTAAGAAATGAGAGGTCCAGATCTGGATGACGACCTTGAACTGTCATCCTGCACTTCTCATAACCGAAGTCGAACATTTCGTCGGCCTCAGCAATCTTGACTTTCAGGTCGGATCGGACTTTTATCAGCTCCGCATGCAGAGCCTCTCCAGCTACCTTCTGCTCCTCAATTCGAGCATTGAGCTCGTTCTCCACCCTCTCCATGTTCAACAGTTCGACTCGCAATAAGGCGTTCTGGAGCTCTTGAGCCTCCAGAGACTTCTTCACCTCCTCTCCGGACTTCAGCGCCCCGTCCAAAGTTTGTTTTGTTGCTGCTAGGGTCCCCTCAAAGCCTGAGATCATCCCCTTATTGTGGGTCATCTCCTCACGCAGCGCTTGGCACCCAAAGGCAATCTGCGAGGTATCCAAGAAAACGAAATCAGCACACAAGCAGAATGAAAACACGCATAAAAGCCTCGGCAACGGGCATACCTTAGCTTCGAAGATTCCCAGTGTGTTGAGCAAAGACAGTCCCGAAACCCTCACCATCACGTCTACCTCGGCCTCAGGAACGGCCTTATATGCCCACTTGCACAAGTTGTACAAATGAGGTGGCATCTCTGGGCCCCGGCGCAGACCTGAGGCGGACTGAGTCGGTGCCGCTGGTGATGGGCCCCTAGACGGTCAACTTCAGATATGGCCACCAAGTCTATGACTTGGGATGACTGAGGCCTCGTTGCAGCAGCAGCGACCGTAGCCTCGGCTGTGAGTGCCTCCGGTCTTGCTTCGGAGGTAGGGTTTATTGAGACGTCGGGCATCGGAGCAGTAGGAGGTCGGTCCGATGGTCGTTTCGACACCGCTTTCTGCCTCTTCATTGCCCTAATCTGCTCCTTCTCCTCAGCAGACAAGGAGGCAGACTTTCTTTTTGGGGCCGGAGCAAACATGCTTAACAAGCAAAGTGTAGAATAATATCAGTACATTACAAATGTCAATATAAGCTCAACTAGCCACGTCAAAAAGAGAAGAAAAAAAAATAAAAAGATTACCTCGGGGATTGATGCCCACGTCTGTCAGGGTTTCGTAAGAAAGAAGAATCTTCACACTGCGGAAGCTGGGGTCTAGCTCCCACACGGTAGCGATGCGGCTCTCTTCTTCCGAGCTTAAACTGGGAGGGCTTCCACGAACTAAAAAAAAAAGGAGGAGTCAGGTCAGATCGTTACGAGCAAACAAGTGCCAAAAGTAAACAAAGCAGCAACGGACCCGACCTAGCTCCGAGAACCAATTGCGCGCTCGGTGATCTGGAGACTTAACTTCAGGTCGGGAACCTTCCCAACCCTTCGTGATAAAAAACCACTCCTCCTTCCAGCCATGAACTGAGGAGGGTTGATCATCAATAAGGCGGTGGCCTTTCCTGCCCCGAGATGATAGATAGTACCATCCCTTAGAATCAGGATACAGATGCATCAGTTTGGCTACGGACGGATCTAGCCCATGAACTTGACGCCATAGAGCATTGCAGCCGATCAAGGTTCTCCAGGAATTGGGAAACAGCTAACCCAGAGCTAAGTTGACTCTAGAGAGATACTCCCTCACAATAGGGAGCAGAGGAAGACGGAAACCGGTCTCGAAAAACTGTGAGTACACGGTTAACTGATCACCAGGAGGAATGGTCGGTAAATCATTTAGGCCCGGTAAACGAAGGTCAATAGACCCCGGAATACAATATTCTGACCTAATCTTAATCGGGTCGGATCGAGTAAGTTTGGTCCAGATTAGGTCAGCAGGCTAATTTGAAGACCTATCTGCTATTGGCTGTCGGCCCGATGTCCCAACAACTGGAACCTCATCTGAAGCAAAAGAAGATGGAGTCTCTGCAAGCAAAGTCTCCCCGGGGACTTAAGAGGGACAGACTGGGTTTCCCTAGAGCGGGATTCTCCAACTGATTGAGAAGCGGATACCGTTCGAGAGGAACTTTCCTTCGAACCAGACATTGCTGCTCGAAAGGTCGAAAAATCAAAACAAAGAATGAAAAGAAAATGGACAGAGAACCAATGTACCGGATCATGCTCCGGAATATGGATCAACCGATCGAGACTGGTTTCGAATGGATGATTTAAGTGGCCAAGAGCAACTGCAGATGGAGGAAGGAGATTACGCGACAGTAGGGAACAGTGTAAGGGAGGAAGGAAATCCCTCTAAGTCCGGTATTTATATTCCCCCAATTGACAGCACCCGAATCTTACACTCACCACGCGTCAATCATTTGCAGCCTAAAAAAGCGAACCGACGCGACCCTTGGTACGCCCTGCCACGTGTCTGCTCACTCATTGGACAAATGGATATCGGCCGTCCACTCAGAGATATGAAATCCACGCATCTCCATCCTATTTGTCACCACAAAAAAAGTCTGTCGCGCCGTACAACCATCATTGCATTTTTTCAAAATTCGAAACAACGCATTAAATGCGACTTTGCCTCCAAAATGTAGTCGACCTTACCCACTCAATATGCTCCCGAGCTAGAAGGGTCTTCCTCGAAACCAGGGGGGCAACTATTGTGGGTAAAAATCTGGTTAAACCGAGCCTAACACAAGACCTCGGTATATCCTAAACCGAGGTCAAAATAAAGTAAGTAAGCCGATCCGGCTATCTTACTTAAGAGTTCAGTTTGGACATTGCCAAGGTCGGGTGAGCTATAAAAGCCGATCTTATCCCTTTTCTCGTAACAGAAAGTAGATATCACGACCCTTGAAGATCGAAACTATCCAATCTCGAGATATCCGCCAAGATATCCGACTTGATATCGATCATGGTTCCAGCCTAGGAAATCTCTTCCAACGACTATAAAGGAGGAAGAACACCTTGACTACAGGTAGAATCAATACTCACAATCAAATCAACTTGTCTCCTGGAAGATCGACTAACTTAGGCATCGGAGGACTAACGGCCGGAATCCGGCCACCTCTTAGCCTTTCGTTTCATATTGCAGGGAGACTCGTCAAAATCCAAGCCATCCATCCGATCGCCTCCCAATTCCAAACAATCGGTAGGTGTTCTTACCTCCGGTTTGGTTGTCACGAGAATACGTCGGCAACAGGCCCCGCATAGATCTTGTCAATCCAATTCCGGGACTAATGACCTTTGCACCTTACGAGGAAGGAGCGTTGACGTCACCAAGTTTTATAGGTCCCACCAAGATGTATGTGTTACATCCACACCGTGAATTCGTTCATTTTATAAACTATTTTTGGTAAAGAACTCAAAATTAAGGCAGATCCAAAGCTCAAGTTGAGCCCACCATAGAAAGCAGTGGCGACAATGATTCTCACCGTTGAAACCTTCCTCATGAGGAATGAGGAGAAAAAAAAAATTTCCATCAAATCCCAACCCAACCCGAATTCAGATCAGGTTTGTCGTTTTCCAACACAAAAGCAATTCGACGACCTTCACAACCCGATGGGTCAGCCCCGGTTACAACGCTGACTCCCTCCACTCCCAGTACTCCATGTCGATGTGGGTTCGGTACCCAATGGGCCTACCCGGCCTTTACTGGTCTGCAGGGAGTGTGTCGAGCAAGCCCATCGTGATGTGCGTAGGAGATGAACTCCATCCATTATTTCGGAAAAATCACGTCCAGAGCCCACAAACCAGGCGGATCCAAAACTGAAGTGACCACATCGCGGCAGATCTAAGAGTGTGTATGTATAAGGTGGGCTTAACTAATCAACGGTCTAGATCTACCTATGGGTTGGTTAATATCGTCGGGTGGTGCGCTTGGACTGTGATATACACCTACACCCACGAGTTACCTATGCTAGTTACACTGGATGCAGCAATGACCCCACCATGTTGTATGTGTTGTATCCACGCCGCCCATCCATTTGGCCAGATGATTTTAGGGCATTCTGCCAAAAATAGGCAGATCCGAATCTCAAGTGGCTCCCAAGAAGTTTCTAATGGTTGGCGTTCAATCCCCCACAGACCCCACTATTTTCTGTGCAGGGTCCACTTGAGCTTTGGATCTACCTCATTTTTTTTGTGCCATGCCCTAAAATGATCTCACCAAATGAATAGACAGCATGGATACAACACATACATCATGGTGGGTCATTGCTACACCTGGTGTAGCTAGTGTAGCTAAGGCGTGGGTGTAGAAAATTTAGGGGCGTTTGGCATCTCTACAAATAAGAGCTTATTGGCTCATTTCTAAAAAAATAAGCTTTTAAACCATTGGGTTACTTTTTGAAACGGAGCTTATTTGGCTTAAGCAAGTAGAGATTTTGGACTAATTTTTGGACAAGTTTATCCGTAAACCTTTCAAGTAATTCCCATCTTACCCTCTTCTCTTCTCTTCTCTTTGCAATTTCTTCAAGCCCTAGTGATGAACGGCCATAATGAAGGTGGGCCCCACATGATGAATGGCCCATTTCAAAGGTGGGCCTACATAATGCACAATCACATCAAAGGTGAGCCCCACATGATGGATGGCTTCCTTCAAAGTGTGGCCCTACATGATGAACGATCAACATCAAGCAAGCCCTACTTGATGATGGTTCACATCAAAGGTGGGACCCACATGATAGATGCTGGACATTGAATGTGGGACCACATGATGGAAGATTGACGTTAAAGGTGGGCCTACATGATGAATGACCCATGTTGAAGGTGTTAGTACACTTTATTTTCTCAATTGCCATGTTGGTTGGTCGCGTCTTGTCGTGTGAGCCCCGGTTGAAGATTTGAAGCTCAAGACTTGAAGATTATCCTCCTTCCATTGCTCAAGCTTAAGCTGAAACAAGATCTCAGGTAAGTTGCATATAAATCGACCTTAGGAAACCCAAAACATTAATAAATGGCGTAATGACCGACCTAACTTATCACATTCCTTCTCGACCCTAGCACAAGTTAATCAGACTTGTTTGTCCATGGCAGGTGCGAATCGTAATTGAAAATTTGTCCAAACATTGGACTCCATGCACCAAACACTTCATACTTCATTCCTGAAGTGTTCCGCCGCTGTGTTGAAGACCTCAAGGCAGCCGACCGGTCATGATCGGTCGTACTAACTCTTTGCCTTAGTCCAGCAAGCCTGCTGTGATAAAGAGGTCTAGACAGCTGACCTATCTTGACCGGTCGGCCAGGCACATCTGCATTGACAGCAACCTTGCTGTGATAAATTCAGCTGGACAGCCGACCGGTCCAGTAATTCAAAACCTGTCCAACAGCAGTGTTGCATGTGGGCTGCCAAGACAGCCGATCAGTCTTGACCGGTCGGCCAGGCACATCAAAAGAGGTCAGTGACCTTGCTGTGTTGTATTCAGTTGGACAGCCGACTGGTCTTGACCGGTCGGCCTGAAGTGCAACATATGATCAATAGCCTTGCTGGAAATAATTGGGCTGGACTGCCGATCGGTCTTGACCGGTCGGCCAGCAAGACTAAAACTGTCCAGCAGCTATGCTGCTTTGAACCAAATAGGCAGCCGACCGGTCTTGACCGATCGAACTAGATGTAGCAGTGTATCCAGCAAGCTCATCCGACCGGTCTTGACCGGTCGGTCAGACCCAAATGGTGGCTAACATTTTAAAATACGACCGGTCTGTCCGACCGGTTGAGACCTCTCTCTGACAGGTCGGACGTGACCGTTTTTTATCCGTTGGGGTCATCATTAAGGGTTCTATATAGCCACATCTTGTGGTCTTTCTTGGCATGCATTCAACACCCATCAAGAACTAAGTGAGAGAGTCTTTACTTACATCTTCCTACCCTCCTTCCTCTTAACTCCCTTGAGTTCATCATTCAAACCTAGCCATTAATGGCTTGTCATTGAGTATTCAAAGATCGGTTTGAAGTATGAACTCAAGATATACATTCATGGCTGACCTACCTTCGAAATATCTTTATGAGGTTGTTTATAGCCATTGAATGTTGAAGTTTGGTAGTTCCCTCTAACCATTGCATTGAATAGGCAAGAGGAACTTGACCATCTCTCTCCCAACTACCCGGCATAATCATACACACATCATTTGCATCGGTAGCTGATCTTGGGAGCACAAAGAGAAACTGAAGCACGTGGAGTTGAAGCTACTCATCAAAGGCATTGAATCGGGGCTCAATCGTCTAGGTATGTCAGTATTTGAGAGTCCATTTATTGAATCACTATTCCCTGGATTGGAAAACTCCGGCGGGAGTGTACGTGACCGTCGTTGGATTAGGATTGGTAAAAGTTTGAGATCCAAACTCGTCAAGTCCCTGGATTGGGCCATCGGCGGATGGTAAACGCGGTCTTAGATCAAAGGATGTTAAGGTTGATGGTTAACCTGATTTAAAACTACGACTATAGTGAAATCCGGTGGTCTCAAAGGTTGAGATCGTGAACCAGGAGTGGAGTAGGGAAACCGAACCACTATAAATCGTTGTGCATTGTGAGATTGAATGATTGCTATGTGTTGAATGGTTTAGTCAATCATGAATGCTAACTGTTTGATGAAATGCCTATTGTTAATGTCAGATTTTGTAACGAGATCCTCCGGCTTTTCTCCTTCACTCCAGCAGGGATTACCACCACCAGACCTGAAGCAAGACAGCAAATAAGGGTGGCTGGGGACCAGCCGTTAGCCCTCCGATGCTTAAGTTAGGCCACAGTAAGAAGAGAAGCCAAGCAAAACGGGACCAAGATTGAATGTTGTGTGCGTACCTGCTCTTAATGGAGCCACCCCCTTATATAGATCTGAAGCAATCCAATTTGTTACGTGAGATGTCGAAATCCCGTTGATGTCACGTACGATACTGAGATCTTGCTGATTTCGTGGGATAAGATCCTATCTTTTGAGTCAGATCCAACCCAATGACTTATTTCAACAATCACGCCCCTTGATGGCAATCCCTTGAGATCCGGATCCATTTAGAGAAGATAAGCCCAAAAACCGACCTATACGGGCTGCCAGTAAGCGTGGTAATAGCGCTGATGTGTCATGATAAACTGGAAGCCGTAGTTGGAGTCATAGCTTCCGAAAAGGAAGGAGACGCCCGTAGTTGGAGTCATAGCTTCCGAAAAGGAAGGAGACGCCGACAAGACGGAAACCACCGAACTGGATGTAGCCCTGCTTGGTGTCGCAGAGGGATTGGACAAGTTGCTCGACGGGAATCGGGTGCTAGTACTGAAGGCTAAGAGATATTACCGCAGGAAAGCTGCTCGCATGTTAGAATGTGGTCGCGAGTCCAAGTACACTTAGATGTAACGTCTTTCAACGACTTGTGAGAAGGTCTGCTCGCGGATCGAGCTTTGCTGTATTTGACTATCGGTTATGAAGACTCGAGACTTGCGAATAGCTGCTCCGTATTTTTCAATCTATGACTCCTGATCAGGTGAGCTCGAGAGTCGAATGGACGTCCCACACTTATCCAATATTCGACTCTCGATCAGATGATCTCGAGAGTCGAATGGACGTCCCGCACTTATCCATTCTTCGACTCCCGAGCTTAGGATCTCGAGAGTTGAATGGACGTCCACTTTTACCCGTTCTGCGACTCTTGATCAGATCATCTCGAGGGCCAAATGGGCATTTCCGCGTGAAATCTTATCTCCACCATTTTGCCTATAACAGATGCCCCCCAAGTCCTTGCCGCCAAGAATCCTTAAGGAAAGGACTTAGCTTGCTGTCATGCACGGCTGCCTCTTGCTTTTACTTGAGAAGCCGTACATGATTAGGCTGGAATTAATGAGCGCCAGCCTTTCCGCAGTCAGGAAATGAAGAGGCGCTCACCACGTGTCCAAGTATTTAATGGGCGTGCCTGCTCGAGTGATGTGCCGAACGAGAGATCGCCACGTGCTACCATATATGGCGGAATGATTGCTTATAAATATATGGAGTCCACCATATCTTCTGATTTTCACAGAAGTTTCAGAATTCTCCTTTGCCTTTCAATCATCTTCCTCTGGAGCTCCTTGGTGTCTTCCTCGATCTCCTTTGGTGCTCTTTCTTTCTTTTTGTACTGTAATATTTCTTCTTTCTTTTTCTTCTTAAATATCCCATGGCTTCTGAGGAGAGTACCGTTCCTTTAGGAGATGCCACCCCGGAATCCTCTGCTTCTAGTAACGCAAGGGTTCCGGCAGGTCAGTACACAGCGGTCGGATATCCTTCCATTCTATCGGAGAACCGGCTGCTGGAGTTACGGGAGAGATTTTCAATCCCTGACTCAGTCGCTCTCCGGTTACCCAGAGATGGAGAGACGCCAGACTCCCCTCCCCCAGGGTGTGTGGCATTCTATGTGTATCAACTCATTCTGGGGGTTCGCCTTCCCCTCCATCCCTTCATCCGGGATGTACTTCGATATTATAAAATTGCCCTCGGGCAACTTATCGTGAATGGATGGAGGGTGGTCCTAAGCTCATTCGTCCTTTGGGCTCAAGCCGGGAACGGGGAGCTTACAGCTGATGAGTTCCTCCGCATGTTCCGCTTGAAGAAGGCACCCTCCAGCGAAGGCTGGTATTATCTATGTTATTGGCACCGGGATAACTTCGTGCTGGGGAAGCCCTCATCGAATTATCCCGGCTGGAGGAAGCGCTGGTTTTATGCATCCGAAAATTGGGAATTTGCTTCTTCCAGGGGCCCAAGAGTAAACCGCTTTTTCTGTGAAGGTAGGCACAGTCCCGCATTGTGCACTTTTTCTTCAATTAGGGTTTTAGGTTTTTACTCCATTTGACCCTTGTTTGTGCTCGCAGGTATCCCGGCCTTGAGAAAACCGAACTTGAAAGGGGGGATCAACGAAAAAATCGTAAAAGTGTACAAGGTGCCTATTGGTGATAGGCACGTCGAGACTTGCTTGTCTCCATCACGTCTTGCAGCAGCGGGCTTAATACCCATAAGAGAAGTCGAGATGACGCAGATCGGAGAGAAAAGAGGTCTGCTGCCCCGGCTGAAGGGCACGAGCTCCAAGAGACAGAAGAAAACATCTGCTGGTTCATCTCACCCATCCACCGAAAAGGGTAACGATTAGCCTGCTCCTCTCGCGAGCAAGGCGGGGGCTCCAGCAGGGCCCGCTATTCCTTCACTGGTGGTCACAGCCGGGCCGCCAGTGATTAATATCGTTGACAATTCCCCAGATGGGGTAGGGTCCAGCTGCCCCCCAGCTGAAGAGGCTCGTGAGCACACGGAGCCTCGAGAGATGGCTCCTGCCCGGGAGCTGGTTCCTGCTACCGAGCAGGGACCTGCTCGTGAGACGATGGCCCCTCCCCGCGAGCCGTCTGGGCTGATCGTTGCCCAACCTTCCGGCAGTGGGACATATTCTGTTCCTCGCCACCTCCACCCCATCTGTAAATTCTTATTTGAGAACGTCCCGCCTCAATTCTTCGGCTCTCTTCCCGAGCCAGGCCCCGAGAGCCTCTTCCTTGAGGCAGGGATAAGGATGGCTCAGGTAGAACCTCCTAGCCCAAAACTTTATTATTTTGGGGTTTCTTAAGTATTTTTTCTCACCCCTCTTTTTGTTTGCAGGGACTGGACCTCATCTTGCGGACGAAGCGAGACATCGTCGCCGCTCGCCGCGTAATAGACGAGGCAGATGAGAAGAGGATCGCTCTGGAGAAGGCGGTCCAGGGACGAGATCAACTCCTCAAATCCCGTGAGGCCGTGATTTCCAAGAAAGATGAGGAGATAAAAATCCTCATAGAGAAAGTCCAGGTGTTGACCGAAAGGTACCAAGCTTTGGACAATAAGTTCGCGAAGACCGCCGACTCAAAGGAGAAGGTGGAGAGAGAGAAGGAGATCTTTCACCAAGACAAGATCTCATTGGAGGAGCGACTTGCGGAGGCTAGGTCGCAGCTTAAGGAGGCCTACGACAACCTGACCAAGGAACGCAACGCTCTTGCGCAGCTTAAGGACGACTCGATCCACTGGGACGAGGAGAGAGTCGCCCTTGCGAAAATGCTCTCGGAGGAAGGTCCTCGGGCAGTTTCCGAGTTCCGTACCTCGCAGCAATATGACGACGAAAGGTACGAGTCATATGATGCTGGTCGCGACTTTGCGCTAAGAGTAGTGCAACGAATGATCCCATCCTTTGATATGGGGGAGTTTGGTCGAGTCGCGACCATCATAGCTGCCGAAGAGCAGGCTGCTGCTGAGAACGAGGTGACTGAAGCCACTCAGGTTGAAGGGGCTCCAGAAATGGGCCCTGAAGTTGAGAGCGCAGCTCCTCCTCCAAGGGATTGATTTTCTTTGTTTTCCTCTCTTGTATTCGTGAATGGATATTGTAAACATTTATCATTAATGAAAAAATATTTTTGGAAGTATTGTCCTCGTTTACCTTTTCCTTTTCACGCAATGAATGCTTCTCGTTTTTGTTTACTTTCTTTTCATGTACTGAATGCCTTGTTGCAACGAGAATGTGCTCAATCCGGGGGTTCGTTGCGACCAATCCGATTGAGACTCCCAAGTTGATTTCATATTGACTCATCAGTGAATGCGAACCCTTAATCCGAGCACGAGTTACGCTGCTCGCAATTAGGGTGTATGACGAACTGTGGTGCTTGCGATTAAGGTGTATGACTGCGATTCGAGCCCGAGCTACGGTGCTCGCATTCCGGAGTGCGATCCCTCCTCTCACCAGTCGTGAGCAACTAACTCATGAAAAAATGAATTAGACTCAATCCGGGGGTCGTGTGACCGTGTCCGCGTTGAGATAGACTGATCTATCGATTGAGCTTTTGATTCTACCGAGGGCAGAAGGTTGGTCAAGAGATGGTATACATTCTCTTCGGGGCTATTCAGGTCCATATAAATGGAGAAGCAACCAACTAGTAATGGTTTCAGTCCTACCAAAGGTAGGCAATTGGCCAAGATGTGTAAGCACTCTCTTCAGGGCTATTCAGGTCCATATGAATGGAGTAGCGGCCAAAAGATATCTTTCACTTTATTCATAAAACGTTATAATAAGCTACATCGAATCTAGGGGTAGTATCGTAGTAAATGCTCCATGTGCCAAGGGCGACATACAGGCTTCCCTTGCATGTCTTCAAGATAATAAGTACCGGGTCGCACGACCTTGATAACCCGATACGGGGCCTTCCCAATTCGGATCCAATGAACGAGCAGGAACTCCAAGATTTTGCCTTATGACCAAATCTCCGAACTGGAAGGATCTAGGCTGAACCTTCGCATTCCGATAACGAGCAATACGTTGTTGATATGCTGCCACTCGTACTTGGGAAGCATTTCTTCGCTCTTCCAAGAGATCGAGATGAAGTCGGAGGTTTCATGATTGCTCGCGGGATCATACTGCTCGATCCGATATGAGGGCACTTGAATTTCCACTGGTACCACTGCGTCAACACCAAATGCTAAGGAGAAAGGAGTTTCACCTGTTGATGTACAAGCCGTGGTTCTATAAGCCCATAATACCTCTGGCAGGAGTTCCGGCCACACCCCTTTACATTCACCTAGCTTGGTTTTCAAATGATGCTTTATGATCTTATTCACTGCCTCGACCTGCCCATTCGCCTGGGGATGATACGGAGAAGTGCGGAGATTACGTATTTTCCATTTGTCGCAAAATTCATCAAAGGCCGCGTTGTCGAATTGCGTTCCGTTATCGGTGATTATAGCATGAGGAAGTCCGAAACGACATATGATATTTCTCCATATAAACTTAGTAGTTTGTTTTTCAGTGATCTTAGCTAATGGTTCTGCCTCGGCCCATTTGGTGAAGTAATCAACCGCCACGATCGCAAACCTATTCTGTCCCTTTCCCATAGGTAAGGGCCCGATGATATCGATCCCCCACTGAGCAAAAGGCCAAGGGCTATCAACTGGGGTCATCCGCTCAGACGATACACGAGGTATAGGTAGATATCGTTGACACTTGTCGCATTTTTTAGAAAATTCGATGGCGTCTGCTTTCATCGTGGGCCAATAATATCCTTGCCTCATCGCTTTATATGCTAGGGATCGCCCCCTGGGATGGTTACCACATGCCCCCTGGTGTATTTCATCGAGAACACGAAGTGCTTCTTCTGGATGAAGACACCTTAAATAAGGCAAGGAAAAACTTTTTCGCAACAAGAGTCCATCTTGTAAGGTGTACCTGGCAGCTCGAAGCCGAATTTTTCTTGCAGCTTTCTTGTCTTCTGGTAGGTATCCATCTCTGAGATAAAGGATGATAGGATCCATCCAGCATGGAGACGATTGTACCGATATAACTTGCTCGAGAGTCACATGGTCGATACTCAAGTTCTGACGGTGCTCGATGGGGATTGAATGTGATAACTCCGATTCCGGTGCAGAAGCGAGCTTTGCCAAGGAATCGGCAAGTTGGTTCTGCTCGCGAGGGATATGAATTATTTTATAAGTCTTTAGTTTGGCGAGCAAGATGAGGACACGAGACTTGTATAAGGCCATTCTTTCTTCTTTGGCTTCGAATTCGCCAAGAACTTGGTTGACAATGAGCTGGGTGTCGCTACGAATTATCAAATTCTGGACTGCGAGGACAACGGCCAGTTCGAGTCCAACAATCAGGGCCTCATATTCTGCTTCATTATTAGAGACACGTGATTCGAAACGCAGAGCATATTGAAAATGCGACCCGTCGGGAGCCTCTAAAATCAGGCCCGCTCCACTGCCAGTGGCTCGCGACGACCCGTCCACGAAGAGCGACCAAGGAGGCTGGTCGCTGGTCATGAAATTATCTTCAGAAGAATATGTAAATTCGGCGATGAAGTTAGCCGCGGCCTGACCCTTGACGGCGATGAAGTTAGCCACGGCCTGACCCTTGACCGCCCATTTAGTTAAGCGCCCGGAAGCCTCAGGTTTTTGAAGGACTTGTCGTAGTGGATGATTTGTTGGTACTAAAATAGCATGGGCTTGAAAGTATGGTCGCAGTTTTTGAGCCGCCGTGACTAAGGCTAGGGCCAGTTTCTCCATATCAGAATACCTAGTTTCTGCATCGACCATTGCTCGACTGATATAATAAACGGGCCTTTGCACCCCAGAATCTTCTCTTATTAAAGCGGCGCTAACGGCCGTGGAAGACACATATAAATAAAGAATGAGTTGCTCATGTGCTACAGGTTTAGATAAAATGGGGGGAGCGCTCATGTATTGCTTCAGTTGTTGAAAAGCTTCTTCACACTGAGGTGTCCACTTCCAATCAGACTTGGCCGTTGCACGAAGGAGTTTGAAGAAGGGCAAGCACTTGTCAGATGCTCGCGAGATGAACTTGTTCAATGATGCGATGCGACCAGCAAGACGCTGGACGTCCTTCAGAGTAACGGGGGATTTCATATCTATCAATGCTTTAATCTTTTCGGGATTCGCCTCAATTCCACGCTGGCCAACCATGAACCCAAGAAATTTCCCTGCTGACACTCCAAACGCGCATTTTTCCGGGTTTAATTTCATTTGATACTTCCTCATCAGGTCAAAGGCTCCTCGAAGATCAGAAATGTGGTTATCTTCAACGATGCTTTTCACGAGCATATCATTAACATACACTTCCATATCCTACCAATTTGAGCAGCGAACATTTTGTTGACAAGGCGTTAATAAGTGGCCCCTGCGTTTTTAAGACCGAATGGCATTACCTGATAACAATATAGTCCTCGATCTGTGATGAAGGCAGTATGCTGGCTATCAGGTGGATGCATCATAATCTGGTTGTAACCAGAATAAGCATCCATAAAGCTGAGGAGAGCATGTCCAGCTGTTGAGTCGACCAACTGGTCGATCCGCTGTGTCGGAAAGCTATCTTTGGGACATGCTTTGTTCAAGTCTGAATAGTCGAAGCACATCCTCCATTTGCCATTAGCTTTCCAGACGAGAACTACGTTTGCGACCCACTCTGGGTAGTCAACTTCCTTTATGAAATTAGCCGCGAGCAGCTTCTCAACTTCAGTTTTGATTGCCATTTGTCTTTCTGCAGTAAAGGCACGTCGACGCTGATGTACGGGTTTATGCTTCGAGTCAATGTTGAGACGATGTGCGATGACATTGGGATCGATGCCTGGCATATCTTTATGAGACCAAGCAAACACATCCTTGTATTCGGTGAGGAAACGGATCAAATTTTCACGATGGTCAGTGGTTAAGGAGGACCCGATGTACATGATCTTAGATGGGTCGTCTTCGGTCAGGTGGATCGCCACTGTTTCCTCCCCCGGAGTTCCCGACTTCAGAGCATTTTCTCTCGGATCCAACGAGGTGGTTGAGGGAACGTCGGGTGATCCTTGAGCTATTTCCATGACGGACGTCGCTTGAGCCGTCTTTCGATCTTGGAGGGCTATCTGGTAACAAGACCGTGCCTCCTGCTGACTTCCTCGCACGACCCCGATGCCATTTGGGGTAGGAAATTTAACACATAGATATGAAGGGTGCAAGGCCGCTCCAACATTAGTTAGAGATGGCCGCCTCAAAATGGCGTTATAAGCTGATTTTCGATCCACGACGAGGAAGTTTACGAAGACGGTGGTCTTCGCTGGACTCTCTCCAAAAGTAACTGGGAGACCGATGCTTCCTTCAGGTGTTACTACCTCCCCTCCAAAGCCGACGAGAGGGGTCGATACTGGCTTGAGGAGGCTTCTGGATAGTGCCATTTTGTTGAAAGCCTCCAAGTACAGAATATCGGCTGAGCTACCTGTATCCACCATAATTCGATGAGTCAGATAATTTGATACCTTCAATGTGACTATGATAGAATCTTCATGAGGGAAGTGAATTCCCGCTGCATCTTCGAGGGTGAAAGAAATTGGAGGATGACTCGCTTTCGATGAGCTGGACGTTTATTCCAGCCAATAGATTTGCTGGGGTTCTTTGGACGCCTTCCGAGCGTATGCTTTTCTTGAAGCTTGAGAGTCACCCCGACAAGCTGGTCCCCCGACGATAGTGCGGATTTCTCCCGTGGGCTCAGCGTCCTCTTGGTCGGTTTGATGATGAGGTGGTTCCTTTTGGCGAGATGAGGTCTTCGCCCTTTCTGGTGATCGATTTTTACGAGCAACGTAATCCTGGAGATGGCCTTTTCGAA